>JAABKJ010007545.1:182208978-182587041 GCA_011634705.1 Andricus grossulariae | reverse complement strand
AGATCTGGAAAAGCAGTTAATGAGTGTTAAGAAGGAGGGGACGTGTGGAAGATAATAAATAGGTCTAGAAAACGTAGTGTTGGAACAAGCGAGAAGATAGGGAGTGAGGAGTGGAAGGAAATCTTGAAAGAATTGTTTTGGGGCTCAGATTCACGGAAGGGAGAGGACGGGAGTAGAAGGATAAGGGAGGTATAGGGGAGAAGCAGAATGACGAGGAGATGGAGAAAGATCTGGAAGGGGAGTTAAAAAGTGTCAAGAAAAAGTAGGGGAGGTATGTAAGATAATAAATAGGTTTAGGATTCTGAGAGTTGGGATAAGCGAGGAAAAAATCCATGATGAGTAAAGAGAGTTTTTTAGAGAATCGTTTCAGGGCTAATAGTTATGGGAGGGGGATGAGGTCAGTAGAAGAACAAGGGAGGTAGAGGGGAGGAACAGAATGACGAAAAGATAGAGAAAGATCTGGGGGAAAAGTTGAGGAGTATTAAGAATACGGGGACGTGTGGAAGATAATAAATGGGTTTACGAAATGTAGGGTGGGGATAAGCAAGAAGATAGGGTATAAGGAAGGAAGGGGAATAAGAGGTGTAGAAGAATGAAGGAGGTAGATGGGAGGAGTAGAATGACGAGGAGAGAGAGAAAGATCTGGAAGAAAAGTTGAGAAGTAGTAAGAAGAAGGGGGCGTGTGGAAGATAATAAATATGTTCAGGAAACGTGGGGTGGAGATAAACGAGAAGATAGGAAGTGGAGAGTAGAGGGAGTCTTTTCAAGAATTGTTTCAGGGCTCAGATTTACGGAAGGATGATAAGGGAAGTAGAAGAACGAGGGATACAGAGAGGAGGAGCCGAATGACGAGGAGATAGATGGAGATCTGGAAAAGCAGTTAATGAGTGTTAAGAAGGAGGGGACGTGTGGAAGATAATAAATAGGTCTAGAAAACGTAGGGTTGGGATAAGCGAGAAGATAGGGAGTGAGGAGTGAAATGAGTTTTTAAGAGGATCGTTTCAGGGCTCGGACTCACGGAAGAGAGAGGCGGGGAGTAGAAGAATGAAAGAGGTAGATGGGAGGAGCAGAATAACGAGAAGATGGAGAAAGATCTGGAAGAGGAGTTGAGAAGTGTTAAGAAGAAGTAGGGGACGTATTTAAGATAATAAATAGGTTTAGGATTCTGAGAGTTGGGATAAGCGAGGAAAAAATCCATGATGAGTGGAGGGAGTTTTTTGAAGAATCGTTTCAGGGCTTAGATTTATGAAAGGGGGATAAGGTGAGTAGAAGAACGAGGGAGGTAGATGGGAGGAGAAGAATGATGAGGAGATAAGAGAAAGATCCGGGGGGAAAGTTGAGAAGTATTAAGAAGACGGGGACGTGTGGAAGATAATAAATGAGTTCAGGAAATGTAGGGTGAGGATAAGTGAGAAGATAGGGTGTGAGAAGTGGAGAAAGTTTTTTCAAGAATCGTTTCAAGGCTTAGATTTACGGAAGGGGGATGAGGGGAGTAGAAAAACGAAGGAGGTAGTGGGGGGGAGTAGAATGACAAGGAGATAGAGAAAGATCTGGAAGAAAAGTTGAGAAGTGTTCAGAAAAAAGGAACTTGTGGAAGATAATAAATAGGTTTAGGAAACGTAGGGTGGAAATAAGCGAGAAGATAAGGAGTTATGAGTGGAGGGAGTTTTTCAAAGAATCGTTTCAGTGCTCAGATTTACGGGAGAGTTATGGAGCGAGTGGAAGAACGAGGGAGTTAGAGGGGAAGGAGCTGAATGACGAGGAGATAGAGAAGATAAATAAGTTAAGAAGATAAAAGAAAGCAGGGCTGGTTAGAAAACAAAGTGTGGCCGTTTAGAACACAAGAGTTCAGAAAGAGGCTGAAAGAGGAAGTGAAGAAAGTATGGAGGAGAAAGGATTCCCAGGAGGATAGAGGGATGGGTGGACAGTGCCACTCTATAAAAAGGGGGATAAGGATGGGCAGGGAAGTTATATAGGAATGACGCTAATGAAGTGTACAAAGTGTACGCGATGAAGTTGGCGGATAGGCGGAAGGATATCGAGGAGAAAGGAATATTGCCGTAGACGCAGGCGGGCTTTAGGAGGGACAGAAGTACTATCAAAAATATTGACGTTTTGCAACACATGGTGAATAGAGAATTAGAGAAGAAGTCGAAAGTGTACGCGTTTTTTATGGATCTCAAAGCCGTATTCCTTCGGTGGATAGGAAAATGTTGTGGGAGGCGATGGTGGAGAGAGGAGAGAAGAGAAACCTGATCGAGAGGGTAAGGGAGGTACATGAAGATATAAAAGATAGCATGAGAGGGAGAAAGGGGATTATGAAGGATTTCTAGATGGATAGGGGGTTGAGGCAAGTGTGTCAGCTCAGCTCAACGCTTTTTGCGATTTTAATCGCGGATATGGAAATTACGCTAGAGTTTAGACTAGTAGGTGGTGTTGGGGTGGAAGAGGTTAGGATATGGTCACTCGTGTATGTAGATGACATAGTGTTTTTAGCAAAAAGCAAGGAGGTCTTAAAGGAGATGATGGAGAGGTTGTGAAGATACCTGGATAAGAATAGGTAAGAGCTGAATGCGGAAAAGTCCAAGGTTATGGTGTTTGGGAAAGGAGGTGTAAGGGATAAGGGAGGGCAGTGAAAGTGGAAGGGAAAGGCGGTGCAGGAGGTGAGTCCAAAGAAAAGTCCAAGGTTATGATGTTCAGGAAAGGAGGTATGTTGAGTGGACACTGGGGTCGGCAAGAAATACGCCTAATTATATTGTCAGGAGGGGCACAGAAAGAACAAGGCTAGGGATTACAACAGGAAGTCAAGCGTGTAAATATGAGAAATTTTCAAAAGAGAGGGAAAGAAAGTTGATTAGGGAGTGTTGATGGGAGAAGGAAACCAGAAAAGAAAATGGTAAGATGAAAGTTGAAAGAGAGAGGTTTTTTTTTTGAACGAATAGACTGAATATAGATGAAGTGAGAGTGATGCACGAGGAAGGGAGGAAGATGTATTAGATGATTGGGAAAAATTGCATGGAGAGAGGAGGCAGCAGGAGAGAAGAGAATAAGAGGGGCAAGGTTTACTGGGAACTATGAGTGTACATTTCAATTTTTTTTTCCAGAATCAAGACCGAGTGCTCCTGAGGGAAGTAATTCTAATAATAACAGTAAACGCCCAAGTACAAGTAGTGTGTATACAGTTGCTCCAGGTTCACCATATGAACAACTTCAACGTCGTTATCCTAACAAGGGACCTATCACAGTCATGGAAGCAGATCCGGCAACTGGCCGTAAGATAAGAAAACACGTATTTGTAGAGCTTCCAGAAGGAGGAATTCTTCATTACAATCAGAAGGTGCCATCGATCCCTAAATCACCAAAAGAACCACGAGGCCCACCAAATAGTCCACAAAGATCACCACGCAAAGTCTCACTCTAATTATAGTATCAATATGAATGTATCGATGGCAGTAGCTGAATGGTGATTCTCGACTCGTCGATATCTCAAATGTTAAGCACGGACGGGCGGGGTCAGCGCTCGGATGGGTGGCCGTTTTTTGTTATTCTCTACTCGTCAAGATCACAAATGTAAACAGGGTATCTAGCCAGTCTTAGGAACCAAATTTCAGTTCTTTTCCACTTTTTCCAGGTCGAAGGGCTATTTTTGAATCCGATAATGTTTTTCAAATTGTCACTGAACCCCAAATGATGATGTCGAACTTTAAAATAATATTTGAAAGTCACATACAAATTTTAGTTGATTATTTTTGAAATCTTCGCGAGATCTTCTGAAATATTTGCGAAATCTTTTGAAATCTTCTAAAATCTTTGTGAAATTTTTGAAATCCTTGAAATCTTGGTCAAATATTTTCAAATTTTCTAAAATCTCTTGAAATCTTTCTGAAATCTTCGTGAAGTTTTCTAGATTGAACAAAATTCAAGGAGAATTCCAGGTTTTCACAGTTTTCAAGGAATCTGGACACCCTGGTTAAGCACTGATGAGTGCGGTCAGAGCTCGGATGGGTGACCGTTCGTGATTCTCGCTTGGTCGCGTTCTCACTGCTTTCAGCTACTGTCGATCGGGAGGTTCAACGACGACGATGAATGTGGGCACTCGATGCTATGGAATCTCTTTATACAACGGCGTCTGTTGGTAGCTGCTTGAGCTTGGGAGATTTGGTTTTCTGCAGTTTTCCACTCCTCTGACCGAAAGTTCAGGCGATTGCATACGCTTTTAATAAAAATCCGGCTGCAGACGGTATGTGTTTTTAGAAATTAAAAAACATGTGTGATTGAGTGAAATATTAATATGAACAATATATGTAATATTCCTGAATAAAAATTAAAAATCAATAGAATTTATTCTTACTTAATACAAACCCAAATCCCTTTTTTATAGTTTAAATTAATCAATATCATAATGATGAAAAGAAAAACCAATAGTTCGTTTCATCTCAATTGAGTACTTAATGTAGGGTAACGTCTATTAACGAAAAAAAATTCTCTTGACATATTCTCTAAAAATTGTTTTAAAACAATTTGTAACAAAAGTAACAAAAAAACTGGAAATTCGAAAAACCCACCAAACCTTTTTTATGAAAAATTTGCTGAAAAAATTAAAATAGCACAACACCTTTTATGACATTTATGACATGTCCATATAGTTATGATAAGACCATAGGTCAGTCCAACCAAAAGAAGCAAGATATTATGTTAGTAGACCAGCAAGTTAAGACAAGGCTATGGATCAGTCCAACTAACCAAAGTAAGACACTTTGTCAGTCCAGCCAGTTGAGACAATACTATAAATAAGAGCAACCAATGAAAGCAAGACACTATGGTAGTGTAAGCAGTTAAGACAAGATTTCTTTTATTGCTTGCACTGATCTATAATATTGTCCTAACTGGCTGGACTAATCACATATCCTGCCTTTGTTCGTTGGACTGATCTATAGTCTTGTCTTAACTGACTGGACAAATGACATGTCTTGCCTTTGTTGGTTGGACTGATCCATAGTCTTGTCTTAACAAGTTGAACTACCAAAGTGTTTTGCCTTTGTTGTTTGGACTGATCTGTTATCGTGTCTCAACTTGTTGGACTAATTACACGCTTTTCCTTTGTTAGTAGGACTGCTTTATAGTCTTGTCTTAACTGGCTAGACTACCAAAGTGTCTTGCGTTTGTGGTTGAATTGATCGATAGTTGTACTGATCTATGGTCTTGTCCTAACTGGCTGGACTACTAGTAAGTCTTGCCTTTGTTGGTTGGACTGATCTATAGTCTTGTCTCAACTAGTTGGATTATCATAGTGTTTTGCGTTTGTTAGTTGGATTGATCTGTTATCTTTTCTTAATTGGCTGGACTAGAAACATGTCTTGTATCTCTTGATTGTACAAATCTATAGTCTTGTCTCAACTAGCTGGACTAATAAACTGTCTTGCATTTGTTGGTTGGACTGATCTATTGTCTTGTCTTAACTGGTTGGACTACCAAAGTGTCTTGCCTTTGTTGGTTAAATTGATTGATAGTTGGACTGATCTGTAGTCTTGTCTCAACTGGCTGGACTACCAGTGTGTCTTGCCTCTGTTGATTGGACAGATCTATAGTCTTGTCTTAACAAGTTGGACTAGCAAAGTGTTTTGCTTTTGATGATTGAACTGATCTGTTACCTTGTCTTACCTCGTTGGACTACTAATATGTCTTGTCTTTGTTGGTTGGACTGATAACATGTGTTGCCTTTGTTGTTTGGATTGATCTGTAGTCTTGTCTTAACTGACTAGACTACTTAAATGACTTGCCTTTGTTGGTTGAACTAATCTATAGTATTGTCTTAGCTGGCTGACCTGATACCATGTCTTCCCTTTGCTGGCTGGACTGATCTATAGTCTTGTCTTGACTGGCTGGATTACTAACATGTCTTGCCGTAGTCGGCTGGACTGATCTATAGTCTTGTTTTAACAACTTGGACTACCCAAGTGTTTTGCCTTCGTTGGTTGGACTGATCTGTTGCCTTGTCTTAACTGGTTGGACTACTGATATGTCTTGTCTTTGTTGGATGGACTGTTAACCTGTGTTGCCTTTGTTGTTTAGATTGATCTGTTGTCTTCTCTCAACTGGCTGGACTACTAACATGTCCTGCCTTTTTCGGTTGAACTAATCTATAGAATTGCCTTAGCTGGCTGACCTAATACCATGTCTTGCCTTTGTTGGTTGCACTGATCTATAGTCTTGTCTTAACTGGCTTGACCACCAGAGTGTCTTGCCTTTGTTGGTTGAATTGATTGATAGTTGTACTGACCTATGTTCTTGTCTTAACTGGTTGGACTGCCAGTGAGTCTAGTATTTGTTGGTTGGACTGATCTATAATCTTGTCCTTACTAGTTGGGCTATAAAAGTGTTTGGCCTTTGTTTGTTGGACTGATCTATATTCTTGTCCTAATGAGCTGGACTGAAAACATGTCGCGCCTTTGTTGATTAGATAGATCTATAGTCTTGTGTTAGCTGGCGGGAATGAACACATGTCTTGTCTCTGTTCATTGGACAGATCTATAGTCTGGTATTAACTGGCTGGATTAATAACATGTCTTGCCTTTGTTGGTCTTTGTTGGTCTTGTGTCAACTGGCTGGAATAATAACATGTCTTGCCTTAGTTTTTTGGACTGATCTATAATCTTGTCCTAATTAGCTGGACTGACAACATGTCGCGCCTTTCTTGATCAGATAGATCTATAGTCTTGTGTTAGCTGGCGGAAATAAACAGATGTCTTGTCTCTGTTCATTGGACAGATCTATAGTCTTGTATTAACTGGCTGGATTAATAACATGTCTTGCCTTTGTTGGTTGGACTGATCTATAGTCTTGTGTCAACTGGCTGGAATAATAACATGTCTTGCCTTTGTTTGTTGAACTGATCTATAATCTTGTTCTAATTAGCTGGACTGAAAACACGTCATGCCTTTGTTGAATAGATAGATCTATAGTCTTGTGTTAGCTGGCGGGAATCAACACATGTCTTGTCTCTGTTCATTGGACAGATCTATAGTCTTGTATTAACTCGCTGGATTAATAACATGTCTTGCCTTTGTTGGTTGGACTGATCTATAGTCTTGTGTCAACTGGCTGGAATAATAACAAGAAAATGCGTTAATATTCGAAAACTCGAACGCGCCACATTAGCCGCCGCGCCGCATTCGGCGCCGCTCCCCTATAATTGTAAGAGAGAGACAGTGATATATGGAACCCGTTCGTTCGGTCGTGCGTTCGCCCTTTTTTTTATTCACTCCTGTCCCAAAAGAAGTTTCACTTCAATAAGAAAGAAGGATATAAGACAGAAAAATGCAAATAAAAAATAACAACTAAAAAAAGAAAGACCAAAGTAATGGATAAGGAAAGTGAAAAAGTGGTAAGAGAAAAAAATTGAAAACATCTCTCACGCTTCTTCTTGAATCATCCAATTTTGAAACTTGCAAATAAAAATGTAAAAAAAGATGAAAGAAAATAAAGGAGATAAGAGAAAATTGATTTTTAAATTATAAGATGTCTCTCACGCTTATTAAATTACCCGAATTCGTGATTCAAAAAGTTTCTTGCTGAAGGCATATATATTTCGTCATTTGATTAGTAGTTTACGCCTCCCATACTCACATTCAAGGGCCCACTTATGAATTTCATTTTCGAAATCTGCTGGTAGCTCATTATCCTCATTCTTTATCTCTTCCATCCTACGAAGAAATTTTGGAAAGACTTTTGATAATTATTTAATAAGAAATAATTTTCGATTATAAAGAAAATTAATCGAAGTTCTTTATTATAATAATTTTTTTTCTAATTTCTCACCTCTGTATGAAATCATTTGTGACCACCTCGATTGGCGTTATGTATTTTCTAACAGTTTGAGGCTGAAGAATCGGCTTTTGAACTCGCGATCGAAATTTTCTCCAAGGCTCACCATGGCTAAAAATATAATTATGAAAATTAATTATTTGTTATTTATTGTCTTAGAACTCATAATTGAAACCATAAATGAAGGGTGGCCGTACAGAACTAGATAACCAACAAAATCGGAATTTTTCAGGAGAGCGAAAAAACATTTTGTAAAATCGAAATCACCACCTAAAGATAAGATAAAAATTCTCTACCGACATGACGTATTGCTGATTCAAAGCCAAAAAGAATATAATTAGAAAACGTTATCCAGTTTCCAGGAAATAGATGTGTCAGTTGACAACCTCAAAGTGACACTGACCAAAAAATAGAACAGGTTAGGCTACGAATTGTGATAAAAAATGTAATCATCGATTCAAATAAATAATAGAAACTTACTCCCGAGATACTGAGTTTCTGAATGAGGATAAAAATGTTTTGATATAAAAAAGTGAACCAATTATGAGTAAACCGTCCATGAATTTAGAGGTTACAATTTCACAGGTTTTGAAAATCGGTTTTCGTTAGCGATTGAAAAGCGAATTTTCAAATTTTCACGAGAATAAAAACTTGCTTTCGAGATATATGGGGAAGCTAAATAAGAATTGCAAATGTTTGATACAAACAAATTATTCTGTTCCAAAAAAATCAAAATTTAGTGGGACGATATCGCACTGAGACTCTTATTCGGTAAAAGGAGTATCAGCGAAGAAATTTTTTTTCAATAAACAATAATTATTTCTCAAAATATGGTGAACGGAAGAAAAAAATTATTACTGCGCTAAAATACTACGCTGAATTTTAATGAAATTTGCATTACATTTTTGATTACTGTATTAAAAAATGAGAATTTGAAACAAATATTTTTATCACAACCTGTATTTGATTTTTTAAAAATTTTGTATGCAATAAACCCATATTCAAAAAAATGTTAATTATCTAGTTCTGTACTGCCACCCTTCAAACAATTATAATAAAAAAGATTTAAATTTAAATATTAGATCTTCACTTAATTTCCTTCTATGTGAAAATTGTTATTAATTCTACTGACAATTAGTGTAATATTCAGTAATAAGAATAACTATTAGTGTAAACAAAATTACAATAAAAATGATTAATTATTGCATCAATGTGAATAAAATGCCAATGGCACTTTTCTCTCGAAGGCTAAAGAAGCTGTTTTGGATAATTTATGCGTGTACTGCAGCAAGAACTGTTTAAGAATGTCATTATGTCACACATGCATGTGACCATGAAACTTTCAAGTGCGTGTACTCAGTATGAATGTACATAAGGTATAAACTCGTTTCACATTACATAAAATTAATGGTATTTGACAACTTGCATTTATTATATATACTGTTACTAATTCAACAGATAGTGTGTCGAACATGACATCTTGATTATAACTAACAAGTATTAAAGTTCAATTAAAAAATATAGATTATTATGCAACCCTTTTCTAGACATAGATAAATTTTCTCCTCAAAGTCAATTATAGAATTCGTATAAAAAAAAATACAAGCACAAAAATGTGAAAATTGTAATTTTTTATCAAAATTTGCCCCCGGGTCTCAATAAATGGAAACTTTCACACGAAAATCAATAAGTGATTAAAACATAAATCGTCATAACTCGGCCAAATGTTATTTAAACTGTTTGAAATTTGGTACAAATACAAAGTATACTCTAGGGATGCCTACAAAATAATAAAACAGTTAAAAATTATTTTTTGTTTAATGACATTCAATTGCAAATTAAGGCCGAATTATGAATGACAGCTGGATAAGGACCAATTTTTCGAAATTCTACTTTAACGATTTCAAGTTATTTAGGACACGACGATGCATATTAGAAATATATTAAATTCATTTCTCCTTTAACACGAAAAAATGAATTTTTCAATTATTACAATGGCAACTGGATAAGGACCATTTGGGTTTTCGCTGTAAAATAAAGAAAAAAATATATATTTTCACCTTCCTGAAAAATTGTAAATAATGGTAACATGCGTCTATAATTTTAAGTGCATTTTTCATCATGTAGTATAGAAATAATTTTGTTTCTTGGTCCTTATCCAGCTGTCATTCTCATATTTTCCTATAAATTCTTAAATTCCAGAGCAAACATTTTTCAAAATTTCTGCACTTCAAAACATACATATATTGCACACATATATTAGGCCGAAAACGACCTTACTATATTTTCGTGATTTTTTAGAAAAAAAGCTTGAGGATGCTTCTATAATTTTATCATAATTTTATATTTATATCCTGTGAAAGTTCTTTTATTATTTATAAAATCTCTCTATATAAATTCTCTCTATATAGAGATATATTTTGTTGTCATGACGGACTAGACAGCACCCGATTAGGGCCCAAAAAGACTAACTAGAAAGATTAATTTTTTTAATGTTCATTTCTCGCCTTTGGCACTTTCGAACATCCCGGATATTTTTGGAAATATGAAAAAAGATATTTGAGTTTATACTTGTACATTTTTTTGGTCATGGCGGGTTAGACAGCACCCGATTGGGGCCCAAAAAAACTGACTCGTTGATGAGGAAAAAAATTCATTTTTTTCCTTTGTTACTTTTAAACATCCTGGCTATTTTTGGAAATGTTGGTTTTATTTTCAAAGACCGACTTGGGGTACCCCTAAATACTTTTGTTAAATATTTTGATTTCAAAATTTTTACTCACACTCCGACGACTCCAGGAAGATTGCCAAAAAAATCTTTTCTGACTTTTCCTTTATATTCGACCAGACAAGGCATTGAAGGTCGATAAGGTGTCGGACCTTCTTGTCGATAAATTTTTTCAGTCTCATCAGCATCGTATACGAAAAGAAGATCAGGTCGGCCAATCAAACCAGTCAGTCTTACGATTTTTCCTTGAATTAAAAATAATTTGAATTATAAAATGAAGCATTTAGGTACATTGAAAATATTTTTTAGTGGAGCATTGCCTATTTTTTTTATACGAAATTTTATTAATTTGTTATTTCACTTGAAAAATTCAATTTTTTATATTTTAGATATCTGTTTAACCCCACTTATTGATATTTTTTCCAAAAAAAGTCGAATTAGTCCATTGATTTTCGCTGAATAGAAACTGAAATTGCAGATGAAGTTCCTCCATTTTTTTACATTTTTATAAACAAATTATTGAATATAACTGGCATTTGCTGCATTTTTAAAGTTTGAATGCATATTACTTAGACAGATTTTATTATTACAATGTATAAAATTTATGTTTAATTACTATACAACATCAAAGAATGATAATAATTATTAGTTTAAACAAGTTTTATAAACAAATTCACCTGTTTGGCATTTCTATGCATAGATAATATTTCTTTTCTTCGAAATCATTTCTTTTCATGAAGAAGAACACGTTTACATAATAGACTGATATCTAAAAACATTTTCCATTATTATAAACAATTTTTATAAAAAAATTGACTCATTTGGCATTTTTTTGGGTAGAAAATTGGTCTTTCCTGCGTAATCATTTATTTTCACATGAAGAATGACATTTATATACAATTTTTTTCTTTTCTTTGAGCCTGAGCATTTTAAAAGTATAGAAAAAAAATAAATAAAATAAAATAAAGGTAAAAAAAGAAACATCTTATGGCTTCAACCTTGCCATTTGGTAGAGAGGCTTGAATATTGCCATGGAATAAGTTTTCATGGTAATATAACCAATGAAAGTCGAACAAGTGCCCATTTTACAAGTGAATTTGTTTATAAAAATTGTTATTCATAACAATAAATGTTGTTAAATAGCAGTCTATTCTTAAAATTTGATTTGTTAGATGAAAAAAATGATTGCATAGAAAAGAACAATTTTGTATGCATTGAAACGCCAAATAAATGGATTCATTTATAAGCAATGTAGAGTGGTCCAAAAAATCAACTTTTGATTTTTAGTGATCGACCCCCTACCTTTTTTGTCATAATTCAAGTTTATTCACTTCTCAAAGAATGTTCCAGGAATAATTTCTAACCAATAATTTTAATTTTGACTCCCCAACCCCCCTGTATTGTGCCCGAAAAAAGCCCAAAAATGCCAAATAGCAATTATTTAAAAAGTTTTCATTTGTTTTAACCTTTTTCCCCTGTAAGTCTTGAAAAGTTACTATTTTATGGGATAAATAACGCACTTAATGATTGCTGAGAGTGATATTTTTTGTAAAAGACAGTTGGAAATGATTTAAACAATTTTCATTTGTTTAAATTTTTTTTTCCTTTGTAAATTTTATAAAGGTATTATTTTCTGGAATGAATAGCGCAGTTAATGAATGTTAAGAGTGATATTTTTGGTGAAAGACAATTTGAAATTATTTCATCAATTTTTATTTGTTTAAACCATTTTCCCCCTGTAAATCTGGTAAAGTTACTATTTTCTGGAATTATTGGCGCAGTTAATGAATGTTAAAAGTGATATTTTTTGCAGAAGACAGTTGGCAACTATTTAAACAATCAATAATCATTCACTTGTGCCATTTCATAATAAAGGTGGAGAAAATGTCTTATCTCAGAACTTATAACCTAATTATTTAAACAAGAATTTTTCTAACCATTTTGTTCATTTGCGTTATGGATAGTTATTTTTTAGATTAATTTTGCTGAAATAAGAAAATACTGATTAATAAGCGAAACAGTGTAAGAGATTCGAAAAAAACTAAAATTTTATCCATCTTTCCTATAAAAAGGAGCAAGTGATATGAAGTGTTTAAATAATTGCAAACTGTCTTTCACCAAAAATGTCACTTATAACAAAAACAACAATTCTGAATTGGTACTCGAATGAGAATAAAACCTTTTTACGATTTACAGGAGGAAAAATGTTAAAACATTGTTTAAACGAATAATAATGGTGTAAAAAATTAAAAATTAGTTAAGAAATACTTCGAAATTTGTCACTAATCGAATAAGAATAATTGATGAGAAAATATAAAAAAATACCGTCTTTAGCATGAATTTTACATCAAACTGTTATTTTTCACATTTTGGGGTATTTTCCGGGCACAATAATGGGGGGGGGGGGTCAAAATTAAAAGGTATAGGGAGGAAATTATTTTCCGAAAATTCCTTTAAAAACAATTAAATTTTATTTTTTAAAAAGTGAGTAGAGTGAATGACGCCTGAAACAAAGACCTTGGATGCTAATGGGCCCAAGTGGAGAGCCACACATAACAATTTTGTGAGACTCTCCACGTGGGGTGATCGCTAGAGAGATTGATAAGCAACCTGGGTCGAAGCAGTGTTGCGGAGCGAACGTTTCATTTAAATAAATAACACGAGAATTCTAGATCAATCTAAAATATCTAGACCTGACGCCTATATACCTATTTGCCCTATACCTATATACCAATCCACACACTACTACTTTCCAACCGAGCAACTCACGCCAACCCCGAAAGGGAAATGGCCTAATGATATATTAATAATAATATTACTAAAAATAAATTATTACTAAATTATTAAATTAAAATTATTAATTTATACTAATTTATAATATTGATTAATTTATAAAAAATTAATTAATATATATAATAAAATAAAATTAATTTATAATTCTATTTTTTAAATTATAACTAAAAAAAATATTACTAAAAAGTACTTCATTTATCCATTTTTTCGAAAACTGTGTTTTTTCCATTTAAAATCCCGTATGCTTATGTTTAACGGGTTCATGATGGCCCATTTAAAAATAAAAATATAGGGAATTCCTTGTTGCCGAAAACGAAAAAACTGGGTGGGGTGGATCGATCACTAAAAATAAAAAATAAAATTTCAATAGGTATAAATTTGGACCAAGCTAATGTAGTAGTGAACATAGTTGTTACCTTTTTTTAGCGTTTTAATCAAATATTATTATAGAAAACTTGAGTTCATATGAAGTCATAACTTATAGTTCTTCTGTTTATTACTAAATTTTATTTAAAATTAAGATTAATTTATTATGTTTATATTTTACCATAATCTTGGTAGAAAAGCTGAGATATTCGAGCAGTATCTGAAATTGTGTACTGCCCAATCACAGGAAACATTCGCCAGGTGTTACCCAAAATTGGGATAGGTTTTGGTCCTGGAATTTCCTCGTAGGGCCTTATATGACTCGTTTCTTGGGCCTCGGTGATAACCCTGATTGAACCAATTGCATCGCTGCATAGTCCTCTTACGCGATTATCACGTAAAAGCGACTTTAATCTATTAAGTTAGGAAAATTATTGTATGAAAATATAAAGTAATTAATTAAAAACTTTAAAAAAAAAAAATATATATATATAAGGAATTAATAATTAACATCCCTCTTAATTTAATAATTTTTATAAACAAACTAGCATGAATAATATACATATATGTATTGTCAATAACAATTTCTATAAACAAATGTCCCAATCGGCCATTCCCCCGTACTAAAGAATGATCTTTTCTTTAATAATTATTGTTGGCATTATATTATTTGTGCTAATTAAACACCAGAATTGATCCAAAATTCATTTATATGATTTTCTAAAGCATTTTTATAAACGAAAGCTTAGGTTTATCATTCCTAAATAAAAAGAAGTCGTTTTTTTCGCTTAAATTATTCGACGATAAATTAATAGTGATTTTAAAATTGTATTTGAGGCATTAAATAAAAAATGTTGTAATAATTAATAGCAATTAATTAATTAATTTCTTTGATTGTTAGTACAATTAATATCTTTGATTTTTATAACCAATTTTATAAACATGAACTTAAAAGAATTGTTTCTACGTAGAAAAAAGACGTTATTTCACTGAAATTATCCGACTGACTAATAAACTGGATATGCGATAGTATGAGAATCAATGGATTTTCATAATTAAACTGACACCAACAATAAGTTCTAAGAGTTGAATATCCCAGTGGGCAAAAAAATTAAGGATGTCCTAGAGACGTCTTCGGGATATCCCTAAGACGTATTTTGAAACATGTCTTTTGGACATCCTAGGGATGCTCGTAAGACGTCTAATGGCAGACGAAAGATGTCCCGAGAACATCCTATGTCTTCAAGACATCTTAGAGACAGACATTTAAGACAGTCTTTAGGACATCTTTAGGACATTAGACGTCTTAGAGACGTTGTTTGGATTGACATTGGACGTGCTAGGAACGTCCCAAGGACGTTCTTGGGATTTTCATGATTTTGTGCCCACTGGAATGCCCTTAACTTGTCGGATAATTTCATTTAAAAAAACAGCTTATTCTACGTAGAAATGATACTTCTAAATTTTTGTTAATGAAATTTTTTATAACAATCACATACATTAATTTTGAATTAATATTGTAGGTCAAATATCATAATTAAGCTTACACTAAAATAACAATTGAAGAAAAAATCTTTTTTTTCTGCTAGGAAATCATATAAGTGAATTTTTGATCAATTTTGTCGGTTTACTTATCACAAATACGGTGATTTTAAAAATGATTAAAGAAGTACAATACAAGAAGAACAATACATACTATTTATGTTTAATAAAGCTTGAAGTTTAAAAATGTCTTTAAAGACAAATTGTGAATCAGTTCTGGTCAGAAAAAATAATTTAACTGTGAGAAAAACTCAATAAGTGAGAATTTGTTTATGATACTATTTATAACAATAGTAAATTATAACTTATGTTAATTTTCTGTTATAAATTATGACTCTTTTCAAAATCTTAGCAATCACAGTAAAAAAAAATCTGCCCGCCGCGCGGACACATTCTCATCGCGCGCTGAGAGCGCGGCTCGCAAGTTTAAGCGCGCCTAGGGCGCGCGACTGTTGGTTCTCACGCTTCGCGCTCGACAACATAAGTACCTCGCGCTACGCGCTTAGTCTTTGTATTTTCCCCGCCTTTGTGCGCAGGCCTCTTAAAATTAAAGGTCAAAGCATCAACAACTGTAATGGGGTGATTGTGAATTCTCTTTTGGTAAAGCTCCTTCCGCTTTAACGAACACATGCTCATCACGTGTCTCGTGCTTCGCACTCGATTTTATCGAAAATGCGAACTTTTCTACATTATTTTCAACTTTATTATATTAAATGTATATCATATTTATTTCTGTACCTCGGTCTGAAGCTGATTATTCAGATATTGAAAAATAATGTACACATTTCATTTTTCATTATTACTTCAATATTTATTTCTTATTATGCTTAATTGACGTAAGATTCTTATTATTTCAATAAATTTATCTTATTACAATTCATAACATGCATTGTCATTAAAATATACGTATTTTCAGTGTCTTGTTCTTATAATTTGAAAAAAGCGTATCCCATTAACAAAAAAATTGTCACTAAACATTTTATTGCAACTTGTGTCGTTTTTCCATAATTTTAATTTATTTTTAATTTTATTTTTCACGATTTAAACTAAAAATACGCATCATAGCGTAAGGTGATTCCAATCAAATTTGCAGATATAATTTAGGGGAAAAATTTTGTTAAATAAAATGTTATTGTAGCTTGTGTCCTTTTTTCCAAAAAGTTAATTTTTTTATTTTCAATGTATTTTTATAAGAAGAGTTTGTAACATATTTGAAGATATTTGTTGGGAGAACAACTTTTTTGTCATTTTTATTCGTCTCTTGTGTCTTTCTTCCAAAAATTAAATTTTTTTTATTTTTAATCTAATTTTTTACGATTAAAAGAAGGTCTACTCGTCCTATTTAAAAATTACTAATCACAAATCCGTAGATCCTTTTAGGGTGAACAACTTTCATCGATTAATTTCTTTTCGTACCTTCTGTCGCTTTTAAAAAATTTAATTTTTTTACTTTAAATGTTATCTTTCACGATTAAAACTAAAACTACGCCTCATATCAAAAAATTATTAATGACAAATTTGGATGAGTTTTCAATCTTTTTTGGAAGAGAAACTTTTGTCTGTTCATATTTTTCATAGCATGCGTTGTTTGTTCAAAAATTTAATTTTTTAATTTTTAATGATGTTTTTTACGAATGAAACAGAAACTAAGCATCCTATCAAAAATGATTCATTAAAAATTTGCAGCTCCTTTTTGGGGTAAAAGTTTTTGTAAATTTATTGTTTTCTGTACCATGCATAGGTTAACCGAAAAATTAATTTTTTTATTGTTCATTATTTTTTGTGCGATCAAAATTAGAATTTTCGATTTTTCCAGAAGTATTTCAAAAGTTGTCTGGTATACAGACGACGGCAATGTCGACAACGACCACGTCAAGGACGATAGACAGTTGCCAACGTAAAAACTATTTTTCCTTTTAACCAGTGGTCCTCAAAATGTCGACATTTGATGGAATCCACGAACGCCATTTCTAACATAAAATTAATACCTTCTCATTGTGATGAGAATGTAATAATTCATTAATTTTTGTGCGAACAAAATTTGAATTTTCAAATTTCTAAGAAAACTCAAACAGTCGTTACGATAATCTTGTAGGGCTATCAAAAAGTAACGTTTTTCTTTTCTTGACTTTTTATCATATGGTGCTTCATTTGGATTAAAATGTCAATTTTCGTTTTATTTGGGGGATTTTGAAAATGCTATAACTCTGACAATTTTCTTTTCATCGAATTGCACGGTTTTAAAAGAAAAAGTTTTAAAAAAATTCATTTTACCCTTAAAATGTATAAATATTCGTAAAGAATGGTAAAGTGTTCCTATGTTAATTTTAAACAATTCTTGTCGCTTTATTTTCTACGTACAAAACATATTTCAGTGGCAAGCCAGTCCTGAACATGTTACCCGGCCTGCATGACTTGAAATGGATTTGGTCCATATCAAAACTTGAGACATTGTTTCTTACAGTTGATTAAGTTGAAAGAATGGATTTTATGTCTACAAATACCAGTGCATGTGTGTCAGTCCCTGGTAATTGTTTCTCAATTCCATTATAAAGAAAGTTAGTGCACCAAGACAAACAGTTGATGCAGGTAATTTGAAAAAAAAATTTTTTTTCCGAAATAGCAAAGTATCCATTAAATTCAATGAATTTAGTTCAATAACTTTCTAAGCTTACTAATTTCTGAAATGTGGTGAAAAATGACTAAACGCTGACAATCCCTATGAATCAATTTTCATCCAATTATTTCTTTATAAGAAATTTAATACATTTTAGCTTCGGTGCTTCGCTGAAAAACATTTCTGGATAGTTGCTTCAGCAATCGCAGGCATTTTGGAATAAATCTGAATATTTTATATTAAACGGAATTTTTAAAAAGATAAAAAAAAATTCATTTTGGTTTTTGAATAAAAATACTAATTAATTTTTTTTTAAACCAAACGAAATAGCCCTATGCGCACTTTATTTATCTTTCATTGACAAGAATAAACGTTGGAATCGGATCTTAATTGTCATGTGAAAATCAATATGTTCACAGGCACTGTCTTTGCCTCAGTGTGGAGGCGTACGCTAAAAACTGTGAAAGGCGTCAGGTTATAATTTTTGGCAACGTGTCGGCGATGCGAGTAGTCCAGTGTGAGCCAAAGCATTGCTCAACACAGTTCCTAACCTGACGCAAACGCGAACGCCCGCACGCATTCAGTTTTGCGTTCGAGCATACATGGGCCTCAAGGATAAATTGTTTTAATTTTTGAGTACTACGAATAGCCGTCCATGGAATTTCTGAATTTTGAAAAAAATGGTCTGAAAATCTTTGAAAATGCTCTAACTTTTTGAGTTTTTATCCAAAGTCGCTAGCTAACGAACTCGACCTTTATTTTTCTTCCCTGAAACTCTGTGCTAAAGCACAATCCAATCCGATTAGTCTTTCAAAAGTTATCCGGTAAACAGCCTACGACGACGACCACCACGACGACAGACAGACCGACAACGACGTAAAAACTATTTTGTTTGACTCAGAGGGCCTCAAAACGTCGACATTTGATGGCATCCACGAAAGTCATTTTTCACATAAAATCAATACCTTCTCATTATGATGAGAATGTAAAAATTAGAGCTTTCTCTCTATTCGCATAATACACTCTCCGAACTCGACCAGTATGACCTAACAACCAATTGCACATACGATATTATCACTTTTCTTTCATTTTGATATTTATCCTAATTTTATCGATTTTTGTAATAGTGACCTTCCCTTGCCACAGAATCTTGTATTCTTAGATGCAATCAATGTAATTATCACTTTTAGTGGAAATCCCTATTTCAAACAAGTTTGTTTTCAAATTATTTAAAATGGCCACGATTACAATAGGCAATTCTACAGTTCGAAGTACTTCTAAATTTTAAATTATTGAATTTTAAACACTAATTAAAGAGCGGAAATTATAATAGTGTTAAGTGCGATTTACTGAATTTTTCAAGGCGACGAAAAAACATGATTTTCATGTATGTTCATGACAATTTATAACATTCAATTTTTATGTTGTTTTCCACCGAATTGATTATGTGCAGATAGAGTCGAATCCACGAATTTTACTGTCCCACAAAGTTATTAACTCTGAAAGTGTAGGAAGAGTTAAGTACAAGGGGCATGGAAGTCCCGTTTCTATTAGGTCCATTTTTGCTACAGTGTATATTACAAGAAAATTTGCAGAAGTATCGCCTTTTTTTAGTGATTCACAATAACTACTGCAATCAAGATCATTTCAATAAGATTTTCATACCAAATTGTTTATCGAGGCGTGAAGATTTATACCTGCGATGCAGAAGTCCCATTTTATTTTTAATCAAACGATTCGGTGCGTTCAAAACATTGTCATTTGCGAAAATGTTTACCTGGATTTTAATATTCTGTACCTCGCTAACCAGACAACGCTACAGTTAGTCAGATCGCCGATAGATGGAGCATACGTAAGACCTAAGACGTTTATTGAAACCATGCCCTTTCAAAACAAAAGACGGATTTCCCATAAGAATCCATCGCACTTAAGAGAAATAGGAATACCACAGGTAGTGAACTTAAAATTCGACAAATTTCAAAAAATGCATGTGCAAACATTTTTTGGTCGAATCATGATTTCCTAACCACGTTAGTGTTCACAGAAAAAAATGAGGGGTCAGTAGAGTTGCGGCTCAAGTAAAAGTTGGTATCATTTAGAACTGAGGCTTAAATGGAACTCTTTTTGAGGGTTCCTTTCTAGTTCGTTGATATTTGATAGATGGCTATTCATATTTTTAACTGCGCATGTGTCGAAAAGTGCGAGTCTATTTGAAATCAGTAAAGGCTATGAATAATCATACAGATAAATATTAACAAACATTTTTCAATCTTGTTCAAAGCAAATTAAATTGAATAATAAAAATAACTCACTTCTTTCAAAAATGTAAGATTAACGTATTATTGCAAGTGTATATTATATAATTTTAAATAGCACCGCGCTTTTTTTGGTACATGCGCAGATGAAAATGTCGGATTTTCAACATAACCTTAAAAACTGTCATATTTCATGTGCACTATCTTTCTTTCAAGAATGACTAATATCTATGATTGTAGTTTCTTCATTAAATTTGTCCCAGTGCAATATTATTTAATTCTCAAGGCTGAAGTGAAAAAAGGGCTCCATTGGAACCGTTTCAATCCATGCTTTGGATTTATTTGGAAGCCATTTATCATTTTCGCTTCCTTTTCAGCAAGCGAGGTTCCTTTTTGTTGCAGCTCCTTTAAAACCAGCAATTGGTTCTAATAGAAACCCCAGTTTTTTCTGTGTTGGCCTAAGTGTAGAAAAGAATTTCCTAATAAAAAAACGTAATTCGAAAAAAGTGGCTATTACACTATTAGGATTTCCGCCCTCCAATTGTAAAATTATTTAATTTTCAAGGCCTGAGTTGGACAGTTTTAAGTCTCTAAATTTTTAACTCATTTTTAATTTTGGAACGTTCAGAATTCAAAAATGTTCAATTTTATAAAAAATACAATATTTTTTGGTTCAAATTTAAATTTCTGAAAATTGTATAATTCAAACATCAAGGCTTCAATATTTGAAGACTTTTTAATTCATAACGTTCAAAGTGAAAAATTTTCTGCTCGAAGCTTGATAAATTAGGTAATTTCAAATCCACGGGGTTTGAAATTCAAATTTTTTTTTGAGCTCTTCAAGATTTAACTTTATTGAAAATTGCAAGCATTATTAGATACAATTTTCGTAATTCAAATCGTATGCAATAATTTCAAATTTAAATATTAAAAATTGGACAGTTCCACATCAATAACCCTAATAATTGGGCTATTTTAAGTTTGAAGACTTCAATACTGAAAAAATTGAACTTTTAAGATTTAAAAATTGAACCCTTCAAGATTTTTTCAATTTTTGCTATTGCGTAATTTTAGATTTGAAGTCTTTAATTTTAAATAATGAGGAAAGAGCGTTCACTAAAATAGAAGAACTTTGAATTGAAAGTGTTGCATAATTTTGGATCAAATCATTCAAGATTGTTTGGTTTTAAATTCAAATCGTTACAACTTTCAGACTCAGAATTAATTCCATCTTTTTAAGACTCTAATTTATTAATAATCAGAATGGAATAATTTCACATTAAAACTTTATAAGATAAACAATATTGAAGGGTGATAGTACATACATAGATAACCAATAAAATCTGACTTTTTTTGGGGAGCAAAAAAAATCTGTAAAATCGAAATCACCACTTCAAGATAAGTAAAATTCACTTCCGAGATGGCGTGTTGCTGATTCAAGCATGAAACAATTTCATTATAAACTTTGCCGATTTCGAGTAAATTGTCCAAGATTTTTTAGGCTACAATTTCACACGTTTCAAAACTCGGCTTTCGGTAGAAATTAAAAATCCAATTTTCAATTTTTACAAAAGTGAAAATTTGCTATCGTGATATGGGGACGCTAAATAAGATTAACAAAGATTTGATACAAAACAATTATTCTGTTCCGATATCATGATACCAAGATTTATATTTGTCCTAATTAACACCCCTATGGCACCTTCTTCAGCTATAACCAATCTTAAGCTTATCTCAAAATTCTTTTTAATGAGTGGCCTAATTTTTGTGCTGGAATTTTTCTGAATTTTCAACACGAAAATATTTAATTAAAATAAACGAATGGCTTTGCAGGATAATTTTGCTGCTTGATTCGGATTCAGCGCAAAAAATTAGGTTAGAAATCACATTCAGATCTCAGTGGGAAATCAAGTCTCATTTTTGAAGGTCGTTAAAGAATATTAAAATGAAAGTCAAATATTTCTCTTGATTTACTTGAAAACATTTTTGAATTGAAGAATAACAGACACTTGTTGCAAATAACTTTTGTGTTACCGGAAAACTAGGTTCAGCAATACTGATTTGATCAGTTCAGAGAATCTATAATAAAGTCTATAATAAAGCTTTCTTTTTAAATTCTGCCATTACAAAATTACCAAATTACGTTCACTCATATGGAAATAAATTAATTTTGATTCCACAGAAAATTGCAATTATTTAGCAACCATTTAAAAATTATTTGCCTTGAATAGCATCATCTTGAATAGGTATGAACATGTGAACCTAAAGAAGATTATATTATTTGTATAGCTTTTGTCCTTATACAAAAGATGTGAAGATGTGAAGTGAGCCACCAAAGATTAGTATAAAACTACCAATTCGATTAGTCGAAATATTTCCTAATTCAGTCGAAACTTTTATAAAATAACGCGATGGTGTTATATTCTTATCTCTGTTGAAATAATAAGCAAGTCGCGTTTTGAAGTTTTAAACATGACAAAGCCTTTTTAAATTTGAAAAACAATGCCTTTTGTACGTTGGAACAAGGTACAGAAAAATAATAATAATCTTGAGTGACAAGTAATCAACGGGCTTCAAGTTGATTACATACTTCAAGAAGTGTGTTTTTGTTTGACAGCCTTTCTTCTCATTTAAGTATACTTTAAATATTGTCACTCGGAATCAAAATTTTTGAAACTTAACTAATTACTAGTAAATTTTCACTTGAGAAAATTCTCAGTTAATAGTATTTTTAGTTACTTATTTGTGTTCAAAAATGCAAGATCGAGGTAATGACATTTTTTTGGGAATAGTACATAATTTTTATATAAGCATTATTTTTTCATAAGAGCTATAGGTACATCGTGCTAGAGTGTGGATACCTTCCAAACCGCTTTGAGATTTGCACCCGAATACTTCTATTTCTTTGGGAAAATTCAAAATTTGAATGATAGTACGTCAAATACAAATCATTCTAAAGCATTTTTCCATGAAATTGGATAATGATCCTCTATCCGAAATTTCCGAATGAAATTGGACGCAGATCTCGTAAATGTTTGACGATTAGAAAGGTTTTGAAATTTGTGTTTATATCGGAAATACCCACTGTAGATAAAGCTACAATCTACATTCCTACAAAAGCGAGTGCTTATGTACCTTGTATATCATTAAGTTTAGGAGCATCTTTTCTTTAAAAAAATTTAACTAGTGCATTGTTATAAGTAACAACTTAGAAATGTACAGTAACGGATATCGGTTCAAGACCCCAACAGGGTTTTTAGGTGGCTCGAAAATTGCAGACATATCGCGTCCGTTTGATATTCGTATAAAAATTAAGGTTCGTCCAATAAAATGTTCACGTGTGATCCAATCGGAAATTATACTATGTCACAAATAAAGGACGTGCCCACCGACGTCAGAGACATCTGATATTTGTACAGTAACGCGGCTATTGCAGGGACATCAATTACAGGGGCATTACTTGGACGTGGTGTCGCAACATATTGAATATTCTGTCTACGTCAACTGCTTTCTCCAGATCCTTTTGTACCTAATTTTTCAAGAGGAGAAGCTATTTTTGTCAGCTTTTTTTTGAATTTGAAAAAATAACTGCGTATTTTAGCTTTTCAGTTAATCACAATTTCAAAAAGTATTAATGCAGAAGGGAAGAAAGAAAGTGATTACTACACTAAAGTACTGAGCGAGAATTTTAGCTACAATTTAACCAAAAAATTTGATAATATCAATATAAAATAAGGCTGCAATTACATTTTAAATTGAAGATAGCCATCTATGTCAGTAGTGAAATACCAATGGCAATCTTCATTTTTTTTTATCGAAATAGAGAATGATGGATAATAAAAAACTGATACTCAAAGAACTCCGTGAAGAGGACTGATTGATATTTGAAATGACTCAACTGCGACGTATGCTAACAAATATTTGATTACTCAGCTTTATTTATTCTGCAATGTCATGATACCAAGATTCGTATTTGTCTTATTCAACATTCCTATGGAACCATCTTCAGCTATAGCCAATCTTCAGTATATCTTAAAATTCCTTGCAAAGAATGGCCTAGTTCTTGTGCTTGAATTTTCCTCAAAACTGACATTTGACTAATCTTATAAATACAGTATTTTTCTAAAATCATGAACCACGAACTGGCTTTTTTTGGGGTGAGAAAAGTTTACCCCCCCCCCCTTACTTAATTTTGGCCGACTAGATTTTCCTCGTAAACCTATTAAGAAGAATTGTAATACGTTATCGCTACCGTTACTTTTTGAAATCAGTAACTTGTTTTCTTTTTACGAAATTAAATCTGGTGGGATCCACTGGAGGTCAAACGCCACGGACACGAAGAACACGTCCTGCACCGGATTCACATAATTTTTTTCCACTTAAAACATGTACTCGTCTAGTAGAACATCAGGCACAGCCTCGAGCAGAATCTAGCAACAGCAATCCAGTACGCGCACGTGGTAATCAAGTATATGAGTTTCACGCACAAGACTGCGTTCAGTTATATTTTTCGGATCACTCTACGTATCTTAGACCCTTCGCGAAAAACCAACACGCAAACCCTTCTGCGTGGATTCATGAGCAAAAGCTAGAGAATGGTAAATACTAGATTTATGTACAACTGCCAGTTGGAGCTTTTTGGACAGAAGAACTCGAATATCATATCCTCCCTCGCCAATCCGTTGTTTAAATAACTCTCGCACCAGTTAAACCACTGAAGATTACTAGGAAATTAAGCATTGGAGTTCGTTTAGTTTCATATCCTCAAATTTTCAAGAAATTTACAAAGGAAAGCCTATTTGTCCCAGGTCATAATAATAAATACCACTTTTTTTCAATGTACAGCGCACTGTATACAGTGCATTTTTTAACATTGATCGTTGAGTAGGGGAACATAAGGCGTAACGGGACGATTTTGATTTAAAATTTTTCTCGCATACTAAAATACCCGATATAAGAAATTATTTTCGTTTTCGAAAACGGGAACTGGAATGTATCTATAGAAAGGTATCCATTCTGTTCCTAGTCCTAGGTTTAGGACAAGTTGTTGATGTATAATACCCGCCACATTATTACGCCTGTCTATATATTCTCTCTGAGCTATTAAGCGACAACCATCAATAATGTGCTCGATGGATTCGTTTGTATCTCCACATAATAGGCACCGATCAACTCCGGATTGATGTGACACGTGTTTGCGACAATTCTTGGTGTTGAGCTAAAATTCCCGTTATCAATGTCTTGATATACAGAGGGTGGGTGATTTCAATAACATGGTGTATCAGCTTTCTGGTTCTATTTCGTTTCTTATTTGGAGTCAATCGACCCAATTTGCACCTTACTTTGCTGACAGTCATATCCACCCTGCGGCCCAACCTTGCTATTCAGGTGTTCTATTAGTGTACGCAGATCCTTTGTGATGTTCATTTTGAACAAAGAATGCATTTCTGTTGGTTCGACATGTCTGAACTCTAGTAAAGCACATCCAAGATTCATTTCAAGGTGCTCTAGTTTTCGTTGATTTCGCTGTTTACATCAACGTTATTGAAGTCCGGATATGGTTTGAGTGGATCTAGTTCTTGATGTACATTGTCCCTAGCACCTATAGCTTTACTTACATTCAGGTCTTCGTTGTCCACATTTTCCGAAGGAAGTTCATCCACAGGAAGCTGCTGTTCCACTTCCATTGTGATTGCAGCTATTTCAGTAGCCAAATACAATCTGTTTACAGAGATTGATCGTTTGTGGTCTGCTAGATTCTGCTAATTTATTCCTGTAGCTATCTCTGTGCGCTTATGTAAGAAGAGTCGACGGTGTTCTCTCCTCACACTTTACCTACTTTTCTATGCCAACAAATAAAGGCGCATGAGATCTCTGGCCTTATGATACGTCCATTTTAATTACCTTTTTGACTGCTGAACCTATGCTTCTGCCTCTGCTGAAATTAGCCCATCTGCCTCTGAAGGATGTGGTGGGACTGGATGATCTTCAGGTTGAGCAAGAACAACAACTGCCGCTAATTCACCGTGTGATGATGCTTCCTCTAACTGATGTTTATTGTCAACATTTTTCACGCTGTTTTAATCTCCATTGCTTGTTCTTCTGAGATAAGGAGATCAAGACTGATGTTATTCACATTGCCGATAAGTTTTCTTACTTAAACTTCCTGTATGTTAGAATACTCTGCAGCAAACTTCTTCTTGAAGTTTTCTCCCTTTTTGGTTTTGTTTTTATACGTCGAACTTCCATAATAGGGACGGACCAATGCCTTTCTCATGGTGGTATCTCATCAGGTGCTCTCACACGGTATTTCTGTTGAGATGGTTTAGCTGCGAATTGCTAACGCTAGCCAAAAGATCTTTAGAAGGCACATTGATGTTCCGCTTATTCAACTTTGATCGCAGATGTTCTTGCTGGTGAGCTGTTTTATTAGTGAAATCAGCCTGACCATCTCGCAGCCCAGCATCATCATCATCCCGCTTGCTTCGGCCCTCAGAGGTAGCTCCAGGGGCGGCCCGGCGATCTTTGGAAGACGACAAATGTTTCCAAACATTTAGATGATTCTCCACATTTTCGATGGCTTTCGGTGTTCCTCTTAGTCCCTTTTCTCTTGGTTCTCTGTCTGTCGAGTATGAGAAATCCTATTAGTAGCAATGCTACAGCCAACATAGCCTTTAACGTAATGAGAGGAAAGCACAAGCCCTACCAAGTGATGAATCTAAAACTGAAATAAAAAATCTACAACAAAAAATGAATTTTCGAGAATGAAATTGATGCGACAGGAGAGTGATAGGAAATATTGTTTCAGAAAACGGACTGGAACTATATTCCGCCTATAGAATGAGAGAGCAAAACAGCATGTCAAGAAGCATACATTTGTATCTTCCAGATTGTTATGGGTTAGAATGAGAGAGGAAATCAGAAGATTTTTTAACATAGCGTGCTAGGATCCAGTTGACGGCCAAAGGAATGAAATAAAAGATGATTTCTGGGATTAGGAGATGTGGATGGATAATTTGGAGTCAAACGCGAAGGTATGAAGGATTCTACCTCATGTTGGGGATACGAGCACAAATTATAACGGGAAAACTTTGGTTAGCATATGCTTTGAAAAGGGCTTGTTATTAGCGAATACTTCGTTCAGGTATAAATTAGGTCACCTGTACAATTCGTGCAGAGGTAAAGGCCACAGTATGAGGCAAAATCCAAACAGAGGAAGAGAAAGAAAATGCAAAACGATTTTAATGAAAATAATAAATTATCTTTTAAATGGTTCAATGGAACTAAGATACGAAGAAGTACGTATGAGTGGTATACGGACAGAGAAAAGGACGTCTTCAGCGAATTTAATTATAAATTATTTAAAAGTAAAGCTATGGAGCATAAAAAATGTGACATAGAAGATTCAGAATTTATAATGAAATATCTACGAAAATGTATATACGTTATTTCTCATGTGAACGAATACTTACAACTGCGGAACCTTTTATGTCAACAAATTCCATTTTCTGAGGTACGTTAGCACCAAACGTTTTATCTGATGATTTTCTCAGAACGCTCCATCAATGGATTTTTTGGGTCGCTAAACACGAATTTGGAATCAGAGTTTGGTGTTGAAAATGGCAGATCAAATGTGGCCGCCCAAAAAAATTCGTCATAATTTTAATATCAATCTAATATCAAGGAGTTTTTTGGGTCGCTGATTTTGACTCTGAAGTCAAAATTCTGAAATTCTGAATCGGAAATCCAATATTGTGGATGGTATGTTGAAATAAATCATGCTTTAGCAAAAGATGGCAAATTAGGCCAAAAAGACAACCAGCTAAGTCAAGGCTTAAAGCTCATGTTGCATCCCAAACTCTTAAAGTGATTCAACATATTGGTCACAAGAACCTTGTAATTTTTTTCTTCCACATTTCCCAAGAAGCCTTTGGTCACTTTGGTTTTTCATAAGACTTCTAATATCAGGACCAGTGAAAACTCCTTCTTTAATCCTAGCTTCACTCAGAGATTTGAAATTTTCAAAAAGGTACTGAAAACATTTACCATCTCTCTTCAGTGCTTCAACAAACTGCTTCATTAATTCTAGTTTAATATGCAAGGGTGGTAGCAGTATGTCATTCAGATCAATCCATTCTTCCTTCACAATTTTTGGTGATCCTGGTTTCAATGACTTTCCCTTCAGCTAAATTTTCTGTTTGCAATGAAACTCACGTGCTGTGCTATCCCACTCTCACAATAAAGAAGGAAATTTTGTGTAATCACCTTGCTGTCCGAGAATTATTATAATTGCTTTTAAATCACCACAAAGTTTCCACTTATGATTTTCATACTGCACTAATTCTAAAACTAAATTCTTATTGGTGTAATACTCGCATAGGAGTACTAAGTGAAACATGGGGATTGAGGCATAATTATTTCTAATGTGCAAAAAGAGACCTTTCAAACTTTTTTTAAAAGCATCAATGAAAAACCTCCGATAGTTAGGATAGTATACTATTCTCTTTTTTTGGATTGCCATCTTGCAAGGTTACAGTAACAGATATTGGTTCCAGACCACTAGCAGGGTTTCTAGGCGGCTTGAGATTTGCAACCATACCGCGTCCATCTGGCATTCGTATAAATACTAAGGTTCGTCCAATAAAATCTGCATGTGTAATCCAATAAGGAATTACATCATATCCAAAGAAATTGACGCGTCCACCAATCTCAGAGCCATCTGATATTTGTACAGTGACGCGGCTGTTTGCAGGAACATCAAATACAGGAGCATTATTTGGACGTGGTGTAGCAACATAACGAATGTTCTGCCTACGCCAACTGATTTCTCCAGATCCTTTTGCACCTAGCTTTTCAAGAAAAAAATCTAGTTTTATCAAAAGTTTTTTTTTACCTTGAAAAAATAATTGCCTATTTTAAATTTTCGATTTATCACCGTTTTGAAAAAAAGTAATGCAGAAGGGATTAGCCTTTCGAAGTACTATATCAGAAAATGAGAATTTCAACAAATTTTCCTATCACAACGTGTATCTGATGTCACAACAATAAATATTGCTGAATTGTACAAATTTTTAGAATATGCAATCATTCTGATAAATATTAAGGTGAAACAATGTTACTATACACTTACATTTCAAATTGAAAAGAGTCACTAATGTAAGTAGGAAAATACCAATGGCGATCTTCATTTTTTCATCGAAGTAAAGAATGATGGAGAATCAAAAAATGATATTCGAAGAACTCGGTGAAATAGTAATGTAAAAGATTCAAAATGGCTTCAGTGCTACGTATGCTAACGAATAATAGACTACTCAGCTTCATTTATTCTGCTTATCATGTTACCAAGATTTCTATTTGTTGTAATTAACATTCCTATGGCACCTTCTTCAGCTATAACCAATCTTCTGCTTATCTCAACATTCTTTGTAATGAGTGGCCTAATTTTTGCGCTTGAATCTTCCTGAAAACAGACTTTTGAACAATATTTAAAATTTAGCATTTTCCTTAAATTTTTAAACAAAAATTGGCTTTCTTTAGGGTCTGAAAATTTTGACCCCTACCCAAAAAAACGATATTTGAAATAGCAAATAGGAATTTTCAATAAGAATTGAATCATCAATCAATAAGAATTTTTGAGTCAAGAAAAAAACAAACATCATACACGACGTTTAATTTTTAAACAAGACATACAAGCTTTCTATAGAGCAGTTGAATTCGTAATAAAAAATATGAATTTTCAACTAATAAGAATCTTTAACAAAATATATAACTTTTAAACCAAATAGTTGCCACTAGATTGAATAATTGTCTACAGAAAGGGACAAACTTTGAACAGAGTACATACATTATTATCCAAACAGTTAAATTTACAAACAAGAAGCTCAAATTTTTATCACATTGAACAAAAAAATCAGTTTTCTACAAAAAAATTAACTTTCCGACAAATAGTTGAATTTGCTAACAAACCGTTGAATTTTTAGGTAAAAATACGATTTTTTAACAAAACAGTTCGATTTCCAACACGAAAATATTTAATTAAAACAAACGAATGGCTGTGCAGAATAATTCAGCTGCCCGATTCGGATTCAGCGCGAAAAATCGGGTGAGAGATCACCTTCAGATCTCAGTGGGAAATCAAGTCTCATTTTTGAAGGTTGTTAAAAAATATCAAAATGAAAGTCAAATAATTCTTTTGATTTATTCAAAATCATTTTTGAATTGAAAAATAACAGATACTTGTTGGAAATAACTTTTGTGTTACCGGAAACGTAGGTTCAGCAATACTGATTTGATCAGTTTAGAGAATCTATAATAAAGTCTATAACAAAGCGTTCTTTTTAAATTCTGCAATTACAAAATTACCGAATGACGTTCACTCATATGAAATTGAACTAATTTTGATTTCACATGAAATTGCAATTAGTAAGCAAACATCAAAAAGTTATTTGCCTTGAATAGCATCATCTTGAATGAGCATGAACATGGGTGCCTAAAGAATATTATCTTATTTTTATAGCTTTTTTCCTTATGCAAAAGATACTTTAAGTTTTTTTTGATAAAAATTTGTTAAATATTACTAACTGTCACTGAAATTTGACAGATTTGATTCGCAAAAAGTGAGCCACCAAAGATTAGTATAAAATTACTAATCCGATTAGTTGAAATATTTCCTAATTCAATAACAAATTTTATAAAATAAGGCGGCGGTGTTATATTCTTATCTCTGTTGAAATAATGAGCAAGTCGCATTGTAAAATTCTATGCATGACAAAGCCTTTCTTAATTTGAAAAACAATGCCTTCTGATCGTTCGAACAAAGTAAAGAAAAATAATAATAATCTTGAAGTGATAAGAAGTCAACCGGCTTCACCTTAATTATATACATTCAGGGTCTTCATGTGCTACTTTTTCACAGATTTCTGTTTTCGATTTTAAAATTTTGTTTCGGTTCTACATTTTGCAAGTTTTTTCTAAAAAGTTGCTATTATTTAGAAAGCTATGTAAAAATGATTTGCCTCGAATATGGATAAACTTGAGTGTCTCAAGAAGTTTATTTCTGTTTGACAGCCTTTTTTCTCATTCAAGTATACTTTATTGTATCTCAGAATCAAAATTGTTGAAACTTAACAAATTACAAGTAAATTTTTACTCAAGTAAATTTTCAGTTAATAGTATTTTTAGTTACTTATTTCTGTTCAAAAATCCAAGATCGAAAAAATGACATTTGTTTTGGGAATAGAACATAATTTTTATATAAGAATTGTTCTTTCATAAGATTTATAGGTAAATTGTGCTATACTGTGGATACTTTTCAAACCGTTTTGAGATTTGCACCTAAAAACTTCTATTGCTTTAAGAAAATTCCAAATTTGAATGATACTACATCAAGTATAAATCATTCTAGAGCACTGGTCCATGAAATTGGATGATGATCCTTTATCAAAAATTTTCCGATAAAATTGAATGCAGATCTCGTAAATGTTCGACGATTAGAAAGGTTCAAAAATCTGTGTTTCTATCAGAAATATCCACTGTAGATAAAGCTACAATCTACATTCCTACAAAAGCGAGTGTTTCTGTACCTTGCATATCATTAAGTTTATGAGCATCTTTTTGATCAAAAAAGTTAACTAGTGCATTTTTAGAAGTGTAATCTTGGAAATGTACATTCACGGATATCGGTTCAAGACCACTAACAGGGTTTTTTCAAACAAAATATAGAATGATGGAGAATCAAAAACTGATATTAGAAGAACTCCGTGAAAGGGATTGATCAATATTTAAGATGACTTGACTGCTGCGTATCCTAACTTGAATTTTTCTCAAATCTGACTAGATGTTTTTCGTGAACTCACTTAGGATTTATCCAAAAACCATGAGAAGATTTTCATTTCATTTCAAAAACAGTCAAAGTGAACCTAAAAGAAAATTTTTCAAATTGAATCGAAAACTTTTCGATAAGAGTTGATTCCTCAATCAAGAAGAATTTCTAGTCAACGAAAAAAGCAAGCATCATCGATGATGTGCAATTTTCCTCCAAACCATTTAATGTTTAAGTGAAAAGACGATTTCTTTTTAAACAGTTGAATTTTAAACCCGAATATATTCAACTCAAATAACGAATTTTCAACTAAAAAATATTTCAATTTAAAATCAAAAACAGTTGAATTCAACCAAATAAGACATTTCAACAGAATAGTTTATTCATCAACCAAAACGGATTAATTTTCAACCAAACAGTTGGATTTTTAATCAAAAAGAGGAATTAAAATTAAATCTTCAGGAATGAAATTTAATATCATAGGATCTTTAGATGAAAAAGTAGATTCGTTGTTTATCTAAAAATTCTTTGTGATAACAAATTAAACAAAATATAATTTACAGGTAAGTAGGGTCCAGAAAACTTTTTACAAACTCAAACCCAATGGGTTGGGTTTCGGGTTCACAATTCGACCCGAAAACCCAAAAACACGGCCCGGTCCGGAAACAAAAATATTGGAAACATAAATATATCATTCGATCATCTTAGGGAGATGACGTGATCTTCGTTGATAAGCAATTTGAACATCTCTGATGGTCGATCGGGTAATCTCAGTCTGTCAAGCAGATAATCTCGAATGGTTAACTAGATCATCTGAGAGGGTCGACGTGATCATCCTTGAGGAGAGATTTGAACATCTTGGAAGGTCAATTCGATCATGTACGAGGGTCGACAGGATGGTTGTTGTGGGCGAGTGGAATATCTCTGATGGTCGATCTGATCATCTAAAAGTGTCAACTAGATCATCTCGAAAGATGAATTTGATAATCTCAGCGGGTCCAGGTGATCATCGTTGAAGGGCAATTTTAATGGTCGATCTAATCATCTCAGACAGTTAAGGGTCGACCCGAACATCCGAGATGGTAGATTAATTCATCTGCGAGGGTTAGCCTGATCATCGTGGAATGTGGATTTGAACATCTTTGATGGTCGGAGTGATCTTCGTTGAGGGGCAATTTGAATATTTCAGATGATCGATCTGATAATCTCAGACAGTGGACTTCATCATCTCAGATGGTTGATTCCATTTTAGCAGAGGTTTGATCCTGAAATCCGAAACGATTAAAATATCTATCTCTGATAGCCAAATGCATATTTTTTCAATTAATGAAAAAAATCAATTTCACTCTAAATCTGAACTAGTATACAGTTCTATTATGTGAATAGTGCAAATTGATTTATCAATTGAGTAATAGTAAGCATTCCTATAATAATCTTTACGAAAAAATTCCTAATTTGTGTAGTAAAATCGTAACAAAAAATAGTAACAATAAATTATTTACGAATTTAATTTTCACGCTTTTACTACGAATGAGTAGTTTATTGGTGAAGATTTGTATAGGAATACTTCTTACTATACCTCAATTGATAAAAGTCATCGCACTACATAATTAGTATAACTTCATACTAATTCAGATTTAGAGTAAAACATATTCTATATGGTATTTAAAAACAGTAAATGTATCGAAAAAATAACAAACACTCACGTATCTCTTTTGTTGAATTTTCAATACAAAAAGACAAATTTTCTACTAAAATTATGAATATTCGATAAAAAAGAATAAATTATTAAGAAAGTAGTTGAGCTCTGAACCAAGGAGTGCAATTTACTGCATCATTATAATCAGTTTGAAAATTGTTTTAAATCATTAGGGACTCTCCACCTACTTCCACGTACATTATGTTAGAAAAATTCATTATTGCCCCTCAAAAGATATTCTGGATCCGCCCTCAATAAATTATTACTTATCAATAATTTCAATTTCATCAACTCTGCAGTGCCAGCTCTCTATGAGCTTTACGTATGCGTATGATGACACTTGCCCTGCCATGTCTACTATACAAGACGAGTCTGCTTGTTCAAATCTCAAGTACGTATGTGAGAATTGAAAGATAAGATTTTATTTTTGAATTGCTAAATGAAAATAAAGTTTAAGTTCAATTAATTAATTATAGGATCACAAGTGATCACTGAAATAATCAAAATTTACTCAAAACTTGCATTAGCTTCCAGACGATCAGGCTTGATAGTATCGAATGTCACAACTATTACTTGAGTAAAATGGGTACCTACGGAATGTGATTGTTTAATTCGCTAACGGAATTCTTGTCCAATTTCCTAGTCGTATTCGTCTGAAGTTGGAACAAAAAGTCCTGACACCTGGCTTCAAAGGTTAATTTCTCGGCAAAAAAAATCGCAGAATTTTAAGTCAAAGACAGAAACATTCTTCAACATAATACATATAATTAGGATCATGATTATTCAGGAGCTTTTAATTTGTTTGTTGTTGTTTGTTTATAATGTGGGCGGCTCAAGATATTGAGCCTATTGTGCTACACCCGTGTTTATTCACAGGGCCCTCAGAATCCTACTCAAAAGCCCGAATTAGCCCAAAAGTTCAGTTCTAAAAATTTCTAGAACATTTGGGTAATTTATAACTAGTTACTACAAATTACTGCCAATGTTCTCGAAAATCACAAGAAACTCAAGGACAGTTTTACATTGAACTTTTGAGCTAGTCTTCGAATTTCCGTGTCGGGGTTTCGGGCCGGGTTGCGAACCCGAAAACCGACCTGGTCGGCCCGATCCAAAAAAATACCGACCCGGCCTATCGGGTTCATTCCTTCTGAAATTTTGGAGACTTCTACTTGTTACTCATAAACCCCTTTGAAGTTAATAATAGTAGTTTATATATATATATATATTATTTTTCAAGAAATATTTATTTGTACATATTTTTCCAAATGCTCTCATTTGAATATCTTCAAACGCTCACGCTTTAATATTCATGTAGACGGTCATGACTTGGTTGTTATATTCCGGCTTTAGTTTGAACGTCATCACGGCCCTCATGTGCTACTTTTCCAGAGAGTTCTGTTTTCGCTTTGAAAATTTTTTATTGTGTAGTTTTTTTATTCTCCATAGGAAATTGCAATTGATCAGCAATTTTTGTGAAAATTATTGGCCTTGAATAAGCATCAGCTTGAATAAGTATGAGCTTGAGTACATTAGGAAGGTTATTTTAATTCTATAACATTGTTCCTTATGCAAGAGGTACTCCGAGGCCTTTCTAAATCAAAATTGGTCAAATTGAACTAAGTATTACTAAAATTTCATAGACTCGATTAGCGAAAAGTAAGCCACCAAAGATTACCAGTAAATTACTGATTCGAATAGTCCAGATGTTTCCTAATTCAATATGAAAGAATTTACGTAATTTTGCATTTACCCCAACCTAGTATAAAATAAAATTAAAAAGACTCTTGAAAGAAGCAGAGACTTCCCGTTCGAGTGTGGAGACGAGCAGACGTGCGTGAGATCAGTGAAGCATTTTGGCAGGAGGAAGACGGCAATGAGAGTAGAAGTGTACTCGAGATGTGAAGAAAAAGGAGGGAAAGTGGTTGGAAAACAGGTGGAAGTGAATTTAAGGACGCGGAATCTGTGAAGAAGGTGTAAGGAGCAAAGTAAAAATCAGCACATATGAATTTTGAGGTTAGGGATCCAACCGGAAGGGCAAGGAGAAGAGGCGCTCGAGGCTTGCGTGAAAAGAGCGTCAGCTGTGACCAGACGGTACTTTGACTACAGCGGTGTCTACAGTAGTGGAGAAGAAGAGAGAGTGAGAGAGAAGTCACAGCGGGCGGGAAGAGTGAGAAAGTGAGAAGAGAGACCGAGTTGTTAGCAACAGACGAACAGCATGATGATTGGTGACAGTGAAAAGAGGAGAAAGAAGATGGAAGTTTGGTGGGAGTTGATAAAAGTGGAATGCGAGAAAGAGAGGGAGCGAGCGAACCTGGAGAGCAAGAGATAAAGGGATAAGTTATTGGAGAAGATGGCGAAGATGCATCTGAGAATTCAGGAGGTCAACCTGAAAGTCAAAAGTTTGATGAGGACGTCGAGATAAGTGGAACAGGCGAAAAAAGAAGAGCAGTCTACAAGGGGAAGTGGCACGCACACAGGATGTGGCGGAAGTAGAGCAATTTTGGAAGATTGAAGGAGGATTGATGCTCAAGTTGAAATCGATGGAGAGCAGAACAGAAATGCTGGAGACAAAGGGTAAGCTCAATAACTCAGGCTTATGGATTAATGAGGATTGGACAAAGAGAGAGGAGTTGGTGAAAGATTGGCTTCGAAGAGAGAAGGAAAATTTGGAACGGGCAGGTGTCGAGGTGAGAATCAAGTATATGAAAGCGAAAGTAGGAGAGACAATCTGGAAGTGAAACGGGAAGGAAGACAGAATGGAGGTGATTCGGCTGGAGGAGAAAGAAGAGGACCAATAATTTTAAACCTAAAAGATTAATTTTTAACCTAAAAAGATAAATTTTCATTCAAAAATTCAATAGTCAAATTTTCTGTCAAATAAATAAATTTTCAGTAATCAGATTAATTTTCAACTAAAATGATGGAATATTCAGCTGTATCAGTTAAATTTCCAGTAAAAAAAATTAATTTGCAACAAAAAAGTTGCATTTGCAGTTGAAAAATATGTAGTTGAATTTTTAATTAAAATTATGAATTTTCAACTAAAATGATGAATCTTTAGCCGGCATATTTGAATTTAAAACCAAAAAGATTAATTTTCAATTAAAAAAGATAAACCTTTGATCAAAAATAGAATAGTTAAATCTTCAGTTAAAAAAATTAATTTTCAACTAAACTGCTGCAATATTCGTTTAGTTTAGTTAAATTTTCAGTACAAAAACTAATTTTCACCCAAAAAAAAAACGAATTTTCAACAAAATAGTCACATTTTCAATTAAGAAATAGTGGCATTTTGAATTAAAATGATAAAACTTCAACAAAAAAATAAATTTTCAAAAAGAAGTGTAACTCTAAATCAAATATTTTATTTTTCAATCACAACAAAAATTTTCGACAAAATAGACGAATTTTTAACAAAATATATGAATTTTCAACCAAATAGTTCAATTTTCAAGTTAAATGTTGAATCTCCAACTGAAATAGTTGAATTTTAAACCTAAAAGATTAATTTTTAACCTAAAAAGATAAATTTTCATTCAAAAATTCAATAGTCAAATTTTCTGTTAAATAAATAAATTTTCAGGTAAACAAATTAATTTTTAACTAAAATGATGGAATATTCAGCTGTATCAGTTGAATTTCCAGTAAAAAAATTAATTTGCAACAAAATAGTTGCATTTGCAGTTTAAAAATATGTAGTTGAACTTTTAATTAAAATGATGAATTTTCAACTAAAATGATGAATCTTTAGCCGAAATATTTCAATTTAAAACCAAAAAGAATAATTTTCAATGAAAAAAGATAAACTTTTGATCAAAAATTGAATAGTTAAATCTTCAGTTGAAAAAATTAATGTTCAACTAAACTGCTGGAATATTTCTCTGGATTAGCTAAATTTTCAGTAAAAAAATTAATTTTCAACAAAAAAAAAACGATTTTTCAATAAAATAGTCACATTTTCAATTAAAAAAAGGGAAATTTTGAGTTAAAATGATAAAACTTTAACAACAACAAAATTAAGTTTTAAAAAGTAGTTTAACTTTAAATAAAATATTTTATTTTTCAATCAAAAAAGATTTTCGACAAAATACACGAATTTTCAACAAAATATATGAATTTTCAACCAAATAGTTTAATTTTCACGTAAAATGTTGAATCTCCAACTGAAATAGTTTAATTTTAAACCAAAACGATTAATAATTAACTTAAAAAGGTAAATTTTCATTCAAAAATTGAATAGTCAAATTTTCAGGTAAATGAATGAATTTTCAGTTAAACAAATTAATTTTCAACTAAAATCATAGAATATTTAACTGGATCAGTTAAATTTTCAGTTAAACAAATTAATTTTCAACAAAATAGTTGCATTTGCAGTTTAAAAATATGTAGTTGAATTTTTAATTACCTTCAACTAAAAAATGAAGTAAAAAAAAAGTTTAACATTCAACCAAGCAGTTGAACTTTCAAACAAAAAGATTAATTTTCTACTAAAAATAAGATTTTTTAACAAAATATATGAATATTGAAAAAAATAGTTTAATTTTCAAGCAAAAAAGATTAATTTTTAACCAAAGAGATGAATTTTAAACTAATATTATGAATCTTTGACTGGAACAGTTGTATTTTGAACTAAAAAGATCAATTATCAACCAAAAAAGACGAATTTTCAACCAAAAATTGAATAGTTAAATTAAAAAAAAAAAAATTATTCTTCAACCGAAAAATATTAATTTTCAATGAAAATGAGGAATCTTTAACAAAAAAAAACTCTTTTTTTTACAAAAAGTTTAACATTCTACCAAGTAATTCAATTTTCAATCACAAAAGATGAATTTTGAACGAAAAAATTAATGCTAGATATTGCAACCAAAAAATATTTCAATTTTATATCAAAAGCAGCAACAAGAGAGAAAAATATGTAGTTGAATTTTTAATTAAAATTATCAATATTCAACTAAAAAATGAATTTCTAACAAAAAAGTTTAACATTCAACCAAGTAGTTGAATTTTCAACCAAAAAGAATATTTTTCTACTAAAAATAAGATTTTTAACAAAATACATGAATTAAAAAAAAAAAATTAATTTTCAAGCAAGAAAGATTAATTTTTAACCAAAAAGATGAATTTAAAAATAATATTATGAATCTTCAACTGGAAAAGTTGAATTTAAAAACAAAAAGATCAATTTTCAAAAAAAAAATTTCAACCAAAAATTGAGCTCAATTTAAGAAAAAATATCAATTTTCAACCAAACTGATTAATTTTTAATGAAAATGAGATATCTTTGACAAAAAAACTTTTTTCTGTCAAAAAAGTTTAACTTTCAACCAAGTAGTTCAATTTTCATTCACAAAAACAGCAACAAGAGAAAACAAAATCAGAAGTCTGTTAAATTTTCAAGCAAAAACATGAATTTTCAATAAGAAAAAAAAACGAAGTTTGAATAACATAGTTAAATTTCCAACAAAAGAGATCAATTTTTAACACAAATGTTTCAAACAAGTTTAATCAAGTTCAAGGCGAGTTGAATTTTTAACTGAGAAAGATTTTTCAGTTAAAAGAGAAAAAAAATGTCAACCAAACTGTTGAATTTTCAAGAAAAAAGATGAAATTTCAACCATGAAGATTAAATTTGTACCAAAAAGGGCGAATTTTCAAAATAAACCTCATTTTAATTTTATATTAGAAATAAACAAAAAATGTGAGCTTCCTCTCGAAAAAATTCCCTGACGTTTTCAGGATTTTCCAGGTACATAAAAATTTCCTAAGAATTCCAGGTTCTCCATGTTTTCCAGGGTGAAAAATGCAAAATTATGAAAATAATACAGTATAATTAATAATAATTATTCTTACTTCTTTATTGCCATCCGTTTCTGATTTCTCTAATCCTGAAGCCAATTGTTCTTTTTCGCTACTCAGCAAAGAAATCTACAATTATCATGAAATAATAATAACGCTGCGAAGTATTATGGGTGTATTCTAGGATATTTCGAAAAATTTTTTTCTCGAATTTTCATGTATTTCGCCCGAAAATTCATTCAAAACCACAAAAAAATAAATAATTAAAAAAAAAAAATGATATTTAGAGGTGGCGTAAGTCCCATGAAGTTTAACACGTATTTCCCATAAGAAAAAAGACGTTTTTGTCAATTTTATTAAGAAATTCAATATTAGGTAAATTAGGTTGAAAACCAACATTTCTCTTCACAAATAGCCATAAAATACGAATAAAATGTTACTTTTCAAATATCACCCCCATAAGTCAGTTTGATAGAGTCCTAAAAAAACCCTATAAGTGAAAAAATTAGTTTTGCGGGTTTTTGACTCTAATTATGATTTTTTTTGCGTTTTTTAATGCAGATTGGTTCTAATACATAAAATACTACTTTATACTGATAAACAGAGGTTTAAATAAAAATGGTAAATAATTTATTATTGTTTTTATCAATAATCTCTTCGAATAGAGATAGAAAGTCGCGGTTTTTCCGAAAATATCTACTTTTTGTCCGATTTTCAATTAGAGTGATATGATAATTGAATAATTTTAACTAACACAATTGTTTAAAGAATTTATTACTATTTTTAATAATATTATCTTTGAATAATGCTACAAAATTGCAGCTCATTAAAAATTTTTCCACTTTTTGTCCAATTTTCAATTAGGGTGACTTAAATAATTATTTGAGCTTCACAAAATCAATTATTTAAACAATTTATTCTTATTGTTGATAATATTCAATTTGAATAATACCAAAAATTTGCGGTTTTCTCGAAATTTACAACTATTTGTCTACTTTTAACTCAGGATGAATTAATATTTAATTCAATTTAGCAAAGATCATTATTTGAACAAATTATTATTTTTTATAACTATCTTCTTCTGTATTAATGCTAGGTAGTTGCGATTTCTTCTGAAATGTTTAATTTTTTACCCACTTTTTACTAGTACAGTGATAAATAATGCAAGTTAACGACCATATTTGTTTAAACAAATTATTATTATTTATAACTATCTTCTCTTAGAGTAATACAAGAAAGTTTTTTTTTTTGTAAGCTTTAGTTTTGCCTTGACTTTTTAGTTATGAACAAATAATAAGTTAACCTCAACAAGAATAATTTTTTAAGTAGTATTGTATTTTTTTCAGTGAATTATTTTTGCTCTTTTCCCCATGTTTGAAAAAAAATAAATTTAAACAAAAAAGATAACTTAAACAAACACGAAACAATAAATTGAATAATTAGGAGCAGGTGGGAGGACTAGGTCTGCAAATGACTTATAAAAATTTTGTTTTCAAATATACAACAAGAAGTTTATTGCAAAGCGTAGAAGAAAAATTTTGAAATTGCACATATTTTGATATCAACCCCCCCCCCTCCAGCAAAATATATTCAAGAAAAAGAGATTATTTATTATTTGTTCATAACTAAAAAGACCAAGCAAGGTTACACAATCAAGAAAAACGGCAACTTTCTAGCACTTATCTAAGAGAAGATAGTTATCAATAATTATAAATTGTTTAAACAACTACTTTTGTTAACTTGCATTAATTATTACCTCACTAAGTGAAAATTGGACAAAAGTTAGAAATTTAAGAAAAAAACTGCAACCGTCTGGTATTCATATCAATGAAGATAGTTATTACCAATAATAATTTGTTTGAACAATTATTTTTGCTAAATTAAATTAAATATTAACTCACACCAAGTGAAAAGAGAACAAAAAGTTGAAAATTAAAAAAAAATACAATGTCTAAAATTATTCAAAGATAATTTGCTTAAAAATAATAATGAATTGTATAAACTATTATGTTTGTTAACAATAATATTGAATATTATTAATAATAATACTCTAATTGAAAATTGGACAAAAAGTGAATTTTTTGAAAAAAACTGGGACTTTCTAACTCTATTCTAAGAGAAAATTATTTAAAACAATAACAAATTATTTAAATAATTTACGTATACATCTAATTAATCATATAAAGTAGTATTTCATGTATTAGAAACAATTTGCATTGAAGAAACGCAAAGAAAATCATAATTAACGCCAAAAACTCGCGAAACCCATTTTTTGGCTTATGGGCTTTTTCGGGACACTATAAAACAGACTTACGGGGTTGGTGTATAGGAAATACGTGTCAAACTTCATGGGACTTGCGCCACCTCTAAATATCATTTTTTCGAAACAAAAGAAATAGATTTATTTTTTTGCGAATTCGAATAAATTTCACACAAAAACAAATTCAACAAATTTCCGGGCATGAAAATTCGAGAAAAAAATTCCAATGCATTTATGGACCACCCTAGTGTATTCACTATGGGTGCATTTATTTCTGCTCATATTATGAGTACTTTGCTTCTTGATAGGTATTAAATAAATTTGTTTTCTCATGGAGGGAGCTTTTTCTCAAACAAACAAACAAAATTTCGTTAGAAGGTCGATTGACGCGTCTCGAAGATGCCAACAATAACACTAAATACTATTATATTTCAATATTAAACAAGTTTTCCCCATATAAACAAGATAAACAATATAGTTTGAATAATTATAAATAGTTAATGCTAGATCATGAGAAATAATAAAAGGTTTTTAAATAGGTCATTCGGCGCGTCTCGAAGACGCAAACAAAATTATCAGATATCGTGCTGTAGTATTCTTAATATCAAGATAGTTTTTCTTTTATAAAGAGAATAACCCATTTTGTTTAAGCTTCATGAATCGGTACTAGTATGAAAAAGAAGGTTTAAGAGCAGGTCGATCGATGGGTCTCGAAAACGCGAACATATGCATAATTATACAGAACTGTTGCATTCCAAATATTAAATATTTTTCTTATATATGCAAGATTAACAATATGTTAAAAAAATTATAAACAGGTATTGCTAGATTATAAGAGAATATGGAAGGCACTTCAATAGGTCATTTGACGCGTCTCGAAGACGCGAACAAAGTTATAAAATATAGTATTGTTTTATTCCTAATATCAAAAAAGTTTTTCTCATATAAACAAAATAACCCATTTTTTTGAACTTCATAAATCGATACTAGTATGTTAAAGAAGGTTTGAAAGTAGGTCGACCGATGGATCTCGAAAACGCGAACAAATACATAATTATACAGACCTGTTGCATTCTAAATATTTAAAAAGTTTTCCTTATGAAAACAAAATAAATAATATATCGAAAGAAAATTATAAACAGGTATTGTTAGATTATAAGAGAATATGGAAGGTTCTTCAGTAGGTCAATTGACGTGTCTCGAAGACGCGAACAAAGTTATAAAATATAGTATTGTTGTATTCCTAATATCAAGAAAGCTTATCACATATAAACAGAATAAAATATTTGTTTGAAACTTCATAAATCGGTACTAGTATGTCAAGATTAACTCAATTGATGGGTCTCGAAAACGCGAACAAATAGATCGTCATGCAGACCTGTTGCAATTCAAATATTAAAAAAGTTTTCCTCATAAAAACAAAATAAACAATATATCAAAAGAAAATTATAAGCAGGTATTGTTAGATTATTAGAGAATATGGAAGGTTCTTCAGTAGGTCATTTGACGCGTCTCGAAGACGCGACCAAAGTTATAAAATCTCGTATTGTAGTATTTCTAATATCAAGAAAGATTTTCTCATATAAACAGAATAACCCATTTTTTCAAACTTCATAAATCGATACTAGTATGTTAAAGAAGGTCTAAGAGTAGGTCGATCGATGGATCTCGAAAACGCGAACAAATACATAATTATACAGACCTGTTGCATTCTGAATATTGAAAAAGTTTTCCTCATAAAAACAAGATAGATAATATATTTAAAAAAAAATTATGAACAGGTCAAAGATCATAAGATCATAAGATTTCATGAAAGGTTCTTTAATAGGTTATTTGACATGTCTCAAAGACGCGAACAAAATTATCAGATATAGTACTCTAGTATTTCTAATATCAGGAAAGTTTTTCTCACATAAACAGAATAAACCATTTTTTTTTAATTCATAAATCGGTACTATAAGGTCGTAAAAAGTTCCGCAGTAGGTCGATTGGTGCGTCTCGAAGACGCGAACAGATACATCAAAGTTTTTCTTATATAATCATAGAAATTTTTTGTTTTTCAAATTTCTAAATGGAAAAATAATTAATTATATCGAAATATGTCAAAAAAGTGGATTTTAAATTTTAAGTAATTACAAGCCTCCCTCTATGAGAAAGCAATTGACCTTTATTTTAGTTTGTAGTTGCGATGTAGCATCATTTTGTACCTTTGCTTTCAATTTGACGTTTTTGGTTCGTAAAGAATTATTTTCGCTTTCTAAGTCCTTATTTTTCTTTATAACCTGATCACGTTCTTTCGTGACTTCCGCTAATTGGCTCTTGCAGCTGTTCAATAAAAAGCCTTTATTGGTATTTGCAGACTCACTGCGGTGCAGCCTGAAAATTTTTTTGTTGATTATTGTGAAAAATTTAAGAAAATAAATCCTTGTGCATTTAAAAATTGAATATAATATAAAAATATGCTGCAGATGAGTATATAAGGAACCGTGCATAAATTACGTGATTTTTTTTCTGAAATTTTGAATACCCATACCGCTATGCTACGTAATTTTTGCCGAAAATTTTTTTTTCGTGAATTTATTTAGGAACCATGAAAGAACAACATAAAAATATTTGGGAAGAGGGATATTAATTTTTCTTATGAACTAACAAAGTAGTTCAACTTTCAACCAAAAAAGGTACTTTATCAACAAAAAATGTAATAGTTGTCATTTACCCGAAATTTGTTTTAAATCAATGGCAATTGAATTGAAAAAGACGAATTTTCAACAGAATAGTGTGATCTGCAACAAAAAAAATTTGATTTTCTAGCAAAAGAGATGACTTTTTAAATAAAAAAGATAAATTCTCAACAAAATTTTAATTTTCAACGAATAAAAGTTTTTCAGACCACACAAAATTCTTCCGAAATGTTAAATTTTGAAGTAACAAAGACGAGTTTTTTATAAAACAGTTGAGTTTTTAACCGAAAAGATGAATTTTTAAACAAGAAGATTAATTTTCTCTTAGAAAGGACACATTTTCAACAAAATACATACACTTTTAATCAAATAGTTGAATTTTCAACCAAAAATATTTATTTTCATTACCAAAATTAATTTCAAATTAGAAAAAGAAGAATTTTCTACTAAACTGTTTAATTATCAACCAAGAAGATTAATTGTCTCCAAAAAATGCAAATTTTCAACAAAATACATAAATTTTTAACCAGATTGTTCAATTTTCAACACAGAAGATTAATTTTATACTCAAAAGGACCAATTTTAATTCAGAGAGTTGTATTTTCAACCAGAAAGATTAATTTTCAATCAAAGAGATAAATTTTCATCTAAGGAGATGTTTTTTCAACCAAAATTATAAATCTTTGAAAAAAATGAATTTTTGAGAATATAGTTCAAACTTTTAACCAATGCGTTTAGTTTTCATCCTGAAAAGCTACATTTTCAAAAAAATTAATAGTTCTTGTTACAACCATAAAAGATTTTAATTTTAAATGAAAAATAGTTGAATTTAACCACAAAAAGACCAATTTTCAACAAACAATTTTACCCCTCAACTAAAACAGATTTAATTTCAATCAAGGAGTTGATTTTTGAACAATAAAAAAATGATTTTCTATCACAAAAGAAGAATTTTCAACAAAACATCAACTTTCAACCAAATTGTTGAATTTTCAACTCAGAGGATCAATTCTCTACTAAAAAGACGATTTTTCAACAAAATATGTACGTGAATTTTCGACTAAATAGTTGAGTTTTCAAGAAAAAAGATAAATTGAAAAAAAAAATGAAATAGTTAAATTTTTAGTTGGAAAATAAATTTTTAACAAAAAAAAATTATCAACAGAATAGTTGAGTTTTAAACCATAAGAATATATTTTTAACTAACAATAACATTTTTACAAAGTTATTTAACTTTCGACCGAATAATTGAGTTTCTGCCAGAATAGTTGAATTTCCAACCAAGAAGATTAATTTTGATCAAAAAAAATATATAATTTTCAATTAGGACAAAGAAGAATTTTCTACAAAACCGTTGAATTTTCTACCAAATTGTTTAATTTTCAAGGCAAAAAGATGAATTTTCTACAAAACATTTGAATTTTCAGCCCGAGCGTATGAATTAAAAATTATTTTTTTAAAACAAAATAGCTCGATTTTCAACCAAAGAGTTGTATTGTTAACCAAAAAGATTAATTTTCAACCAAAGAGATGAATTTTCACTCAAGGAAATGAATTTTCAACTAAAAAAGATAAATGTTGAACAAAAAATGAAATAGGTAAATTTTTAGTTAAAAAAATAAATTATCAACCAAGAAAAAAACGAATTATCAACAAAATAGTTCTAAAACCAAAAAAGAAAAAAAGGTTGAATTTTCAAGCTAAAGATAAGAATTTTCAATGAAACAATTCAATTTTTAATAAAAAAGGATTATTTTTACAAAAATCGTTAAATTTTCAACGAAATAATTACATTTTGAAACAAAAAAGATGACTTTTTATCAAAAATGTTAATTCTCCAACCAAATAATCAAATTTCCAACCAAATAATGCCAGTTTAAAAAAAAAGAAAAAAAAAGAATTCTTAACTTAAAATTGAATAATAACTTCCTGCCCGAAAAAAATGAATTTTCAATTTGAATTTTCAATCAAGTTCGGAATTTGGGAAAAATTTTGAACCCTGCGAATAATCGGAATTTTTATCATTTAAGGACTAAAAAAAATTAGTTTAAGGCCATGTAACCATTGGGTCACGTGACCGGCTTCCTACCTTACCGACACTTTTTTTATTTGTACATTTATTTTTACACGAATAGCCGCATCAAAATGAAAATTTGGGATAATAAATAAGAAACACTAAGAAACTCGGCTCTGGTCCTAAATTTGTATAATTATGAAAAAAGTTTTTTTTGTAAATATCTTTTTTTTTTTGCGTTTTTCATAATTATACAAATTTAGGACCAGAGCCGCGTTTCTTAGTGCTTCTTATTTATTATCCTAAATTTTCAACTCGATGTGGCTATTCATGTGAAAATAAGTTTACAAATAAAAAAAAGTGTCGGTAAGGTAGGAAGCCGATCACGTGACTCACTCGTAACATAGCCTTAATTGTTAAAATTTGCTTACTCTTGATGCTTAAAAATAAAATTTTCATATAAAAATAAAAAGTTTAAATACATTTATGAGAAAAATATGATCAAAATACATGGTAAATTGAATTTTATAGAAAATTCAAATCTTATTCAAATACATAGTCGAATCTAATTCTACCTTGATGAATAGTTAATACAGAAATACCTTGAAAATGTATTTTTAATGTTTTAACAATTTTTATAAAATATTAAAAGTATTGTCAATGGAAAAAATAATCTGCTGATTTTGAAGAATAGTAAGTAAATGACAAAATTTGTGTCATTCAAATTGAATTGTTCTCTCGCTACAATAAATAAACATATTTAAATCATATGTACCATTTCCAAATCATATACGATTCTCTCTAAAATCTATAACAAAATATTTGAAAATAAACCCAGATTTTTTCTGAAGATGAGGTAATTAATGCGCACGTATCGCGCACAATATTCTACTTTTCAAAGAAAAAAGATAAATGATAAGTGAGCCTATTTTTTTATACAAAATCTCTAACAAAGTTTATGTTTTTAAATATCTTTCTTAAAACTTTTTAAGTAAATTGTAGGATTTGTACATCAATATTTTCTGTCATAAAATTGTATGTTTCGTGCGTTTAAAAAAAAAATTTTATTTGCGTTTTGAGTACACGTTGCGAACTTCAAATTCATAAAAAATTGTAAATTTAGATAATTATGAAGGTTCTATGTTACCCTCCCAAATTTAAGCGCAATATCTTCATTCAGAATGAGTCATCCGTGATTGTACCAAACTTTAAACAAAACCACGGACCCCTTCCCTGCTGTTTACGTCAACGAGTGTCTGTTTTATCGTCAAGATTGCAATATGTTTGCTAATGAATCTAAACGGCCAAGAAGACGCTTATGATTTTATTCTAAAGTTTCGTAATGTAAGACAGGTGACACACCCGAAATGCAAATACTACGATTGAATTTGGGACGGCGATATAAGTAATAAATATTGCAAATATGGAAAATGCAAATCAATATTAATCGTAATTCACTTCTTATTATTTTTTACTTTTTAAAAGATTAAAGAGATAGAAAATGTTAGGCAATTTTGAGATTATGTTGACTTGCGGAGTATTTGGAAGTGGGTTATGGGTGTTAAGGGGATTCGGAAGATTTAGGCTCATACACTTTTATAAAATGAAGATCAATTTAAGAAAATTATTATAAATTGAAAGAAATGCAATTGAAAGTTTCGTAAATTTAGGATAAATTTAGGAAACTTCAGTCAAAAGTTTCTTAGTTTTCCATTTTGGAGCAATAAATCTGTACACGCGTTATATTTGTAGAGGTGACGTAGCCTATTTACAGGTTTCATAATCCTGCCTTCTTAATTGTATAATTTGAATTTAACTTAAAAATTCGACACAGATAAACTTTCCATTGTAAATTTGTTCACTAGAATATACTAGCTCGTTCACGTCTCTGGATTTTTATTTCCTAACATTCACAATATAAACCAATTCAAAACCCAGTTTGAAACAAAATTTAAATATTAAAAGTTATCCAGCTCTTTGAAACAATAATTAATCATTTCAAATTGAAAGCACTTAAAATGTTTAAAAAATATATATTAAACGATTTTGAACTGAAAACGTTCTAAATGAAACAATGTTAGGTTAGGTAAAGTTTTGAAGAAGGACAATATATCTAATGGAATATAAAAGAATTAACCTTGGATCATTTTAAAATAAAAGCGTTTAAAGTTGAAAAATTTCGAACAAGTCACACTTAAAATTGAAAATTTTCAGACTAATATGTTAAGAATGGACAAATTCACTTGAAAGGAGTTGAAATTGTATCAATTTTAATGCAAAGCGTTCAAAATTGCAAATTTTATTTTGAATTAAAGTATCTCGAAATTGAATAATTTTATACTGAAACAAGGAAATAGGACAATTTCAAAATTTTCACAAATGAATAATTACAGATTAGAATTTCAAAAACTAAATCATTTAAAATTCAAATGAATTTAATTCGTGTTATTTTTAATGATATGCGTTTAAAATTAAATAATTAAAAATTTTAATAATTTTTTACTTGAGGCGATTAAAATCTGACAATTTACAATTGAAAACTAAATTGAATGTTTCAAAGTCAAAGCTTCTAAATCTCTCGATTTTTAAATTTAAACTGTATTATATAAAAATTAGAATTTGATATTAAAATTGACTAGACAATTTATTCTAAGATGAAAAAATAACTCCACAGTTCAAAATGAAATTTTTTAAAATTAAAACCCTTAAAAATTGTATTATTCCCAGAAGGCGTTAAAAATAAAGTAATTTTAAATTGGAAAGATTAAAAATTAAAAAATTAAAACTTATGAAAGGGAAAAATTGAAAATTCAGCACTCAGAATGGAAATTCAGAACTCTTAAATTGTAGTCCATGTGTAGATTCACCGAAATTTAGACAGCGTAGAACAAATATTTTCGCTGATCCCGGGGGAGGTGGAAAAGGGCGGCTAGGTTCACCGAAATTCGGTTAGCGAAGCACGAATATTTTTGGTGAGCCTAGAGCTTCGAAAATTGTAACCATTTAAAACTAAAGAAACTATTCAAATACTTAGGTACATATTTCGGATAGTTTAATTTACAATTTTAAAAAATTGGAGCTAAGTCTATTCAAACCGGAGATATTTCAGTTTGAAGTTTGCTCGGGTCTGCTGGACCCGTTCTAGGTGGAACGAAAAATTTCGAAGTTCTAGCACTTGAGGGTTAATTTTTCATTGTTTTGAATTTATTCGGGAGGCATTAATTTCCAAATTGTTCAATTACAAATCCTTTACACTCAAAATAGTACAACTATCGAAGGTCTTTCAATTTGGTATGCTACGATTTCGATTTCAAAGCTAGACAATTTTGCACGTTCAAAATTGAAACGAAACAAGTTAAAATATTTAAATCTAATATTATTAAACTTAAAACTTACTAAAATTGAACCCAAACCATTTAAACTTTTGCTTTTCAAACAAACCGCCATTTTGTTAATTTTTGAGTTTTCGAACAAAATTTTGCCGGATTTGACAAATTTAGGAAACCCCATAGAACAATAAAAATGAAAGTCACTTAAGAATCTCCATTCAAACAACAACAAAAGAACTGATTTTGAAAAAAAAATTCCGTTTTTTTTTAACATTAACCATTTTTTTGCACTCTATCCTAAAACTATTTTTAGGTAAAAAAGAACACATATAGCAAGTTTCATGCCTTCTTAGAAATTTAAGCCTATTTTATGTGAACCGCATCGACTATGACTTTTACCATTTTTTTTCAAAATGCCTGCTTTTTCTTTGACTCTCCCTGACCAATAAAATTCCTTGACTCTGATTACCAGGTTATTGATAATTCATTTTATTTTTACTGAAAATTGAACTATTTGTTTGAAAATGTATTTATTTTGTTGATATTTTTTCTTCTGATAGAAAACTAATCTTCTTGGTTGAAAATTCAACAGTTTTGTAAAAAGCTCATCTTATTGGCCAGTGGCGTAGCCAGGATTTCATAAAGGGAGGGGTTTGAAGGGCTGAACAGAAAGTACGTTACTACTTACAGGGAAAAATTAGGATAATTCCAGACATAAAACTTATAAATGTCATATTTATCATCTTCGCAGGAAGAATTGCTTTGAAATCATGAAAATTCTACATTATTACGAACATCCAGTAAACTTTCCTAACATATTTTCAATTATCCATTAATTAAGACCATATTAGAGCTATTCGGTTCTATATAAGGGGCCATCCATATTCCATGTAGACAGTTATTATTTGGGGGGGCGGTCGAAAGACCACGATTGTTCACGAGGGGTGCCGGGGTTTCTAGCAGAAATCTACGTTGACGCATTATCTTCTGCATCTGCGGATTTCTTTAAAGAAAAACATGAGAAACTAGAAAATTTTCACTATTTTTTGTTTGAACTTCATGCCTTATATCATCATTCTTTTGTTTTCAAGAAAAACCGAATTTTCAGCCCATTCACCGCTCTTTTTGGATTCCTTGCTCTTTAATACCACGAATATCCAAATTTTCATAAAATATGGAATAAGTCGACCTTGACAGAGCAGTCACGGGGCGGGGGGTATAAAGTCATGTTTGTCCACAAGGGGTGGGGCAAAGCGATAAGAAATTGTCACGTGGTATATGGACGGCCCTTAAAAGCGCGCTCGTCCTTTTGAGACCGAGTATAAAGAAAAATCTAGGGTTTGAAACGAATTAATGTATTATATTATATATTTTATATGAATATCCTAGAGCGTTCGAAACGATCAGGTTGTATCCAGTTATTGCTGAAATCAAGGAGTCATTCCTGTGGCATAGGCGAAAGATTTGCACGACGGTTTGTCCTAGAGAATGTAGACGAAAATCATAGGCCAGTTTTGAATATTCTTAAAGAATTTTTTTTTAAGAATCTGAAGTCTATATCATGCGAAATCAATTCCCCTCGTCTTCGTGAATTTGTTTCAACTTGAGAAAGATTTACCAATCAGGGCTTATGGAGTATTTGGAATCAAGAACTCATTCCAAATTTCATAAGAAATTCTAGTTTTCCTCATGAAGGAGAGAATACTACAGACAATATGCTGTTGAGTCATCTTTTTATCATTTTGGTTGCAGAATATGGAGTTTAATTATTTGCCGTCATTATAAAAATTACTGATTAACTATATGGAGAACCTAATTCATCATCAGATATCGCTTTGCGAAGGTAAGAAGACAACTGGAACAGGAAGACTGCGTTATTATCGGCTTTTTTCAAATTCGTTTTTTATTGAACTCCCCTCTATTTGAAATTGCTTTTAGTGATCTAAGCAATCATCCGGATGTATGTGTACGATAGGGTGGCCCTTATTTTTCACTTTTCCAATTTCTCTACCTTCACCTCCCAGTTTTGTTCGAATGCGCAAAAAAATAATCATAAATTTTGAGGTTGAATAATTTTAAGCCACTCTTATGAGTCCCCAAAGAAGACCCCATTGCATTTCACGTAATATTGCGGTTCATTGACATTTTTTCAAAGTTTTTCAAAAATAATCATCAATCGCTAATTTAAAAATACCCAGTCATTTTTTAACTATTTCTCAATTGTTTGAAGAACATCAATTTGTTCGGAAACTTGTTTTTTCAGTTAACTCGTGAAATGAACATATTTTCTGAAAGTTATGAATGATTTAACTAGCGATAACAATAAAATGATTTGTTTAAATGACTTCACAACTATTTAAATGATAATTATTTGTTCAAGTATAGATTCTACCTGAAAAAAAAGTGGAAGAAACATTTTATCTCACTGAATTTTCAACCAATTTTAATATTTCCAAGTATTTATTTGTTTATTATGAATACTAGTAGATGTTCAAGGAAATTTAAATTTTCGAACAATTTTTTGTTGAAAAATCTCATTTCTGCTACTTTTTGAAAGATTGAAATACTTTTATGTTCTAATTTGCTTTGTAGGAATACTTTTAAATGTTTAAACAAATTGAAATTCTTGAAAAAAAAATTTGCACTGATTTTGTATTTTTATCGTAAGTCAGGACAAAATGCGTTTGTTTTATTTTTCCAGAGATTTATTTGTTATGAGCTATCTGCTTGTTTTGCAGGAACGCTATTAATTTTTCATGCAATTTTAAATATTTTCTCGTTCAGATAAAAATCGGTACTGGACAAATCTGACACTGTCCCTTTAGGCTGGGCTGAAGTGTTTTAGTCACGTCCCTTCAAGACTTGAAGTGTTCTGGGTTATACTTGTGATTGCACCCATAAACTTTGTCCTACAATTCTAAACATTTGAGTAATCTGTTCGATCCTATGGGCTTGGACAATAGATACACGTTTGCTTAACGGGATATCGTCATCTGACGATCATGTCGGTAACTGAGTAGGATGCGATGTTTCCAGAATTTATAGTTAATTTCCCCAAAATTTGCCTTCTGACGATTTCGAAAGGGGCATGATATTGAAGAACATGTTGTACTTAAACACTCCATTGGCAGGGTGAGTCAGTGCGATTCTTACCATCGACGCGTATATATTATAACCTGCATTTAGCTGATTATTTTCATTTCATTAATTTGACTCTTATTTTTACTTTACTCTAGACTCATAATGAGTCCATGAATTGCCTGAAGGGCGCCAGATAGTTTTCCTACATTAAAACTATCAAAACGCAAAAGGATATTCAATTTGTCCTGAACTTTAAGTTCCAATTTACTAATAGTGATTCAGTACAATTAAACATTGAATGATCACAAGGAGTGGGCCTCTACTCCACTCAACAGAAGTGCCTTTCTGGAAACAACGATAATTTATAAAGCGTGACCCGTAACGCCATTTTTAACACGACAAAATTTCGTTATGTGGAGTGGTCCGAATGACCATTTAGCACTCTAGTAATTTGATAGTTAATGCATGGAGTTATGCCGCTCCGGCGGGCTCCATGATGAACCAGAAAAATATTATTCTAAGGGTGACCAAGTCGGAACAAATGATCTTGCCCGAGGTCAGCAACCAACAAATATCAACGGCGTGTGCCTACCAGTTCGGCACACGACGTTGGAGCTAAGAAGTTGAGCAAATCGAACACAGAAAATTAAAGGGACCCACCTGGCAGGAGTCGTCCTCCCCTCGAACGTCCTCTCTTCGGGTATTCCATTTTGTAAAATTTCGTCCCTTTATTTTAAAAATTCCTCTTTATTTTCGTCTAGCTGCGATGTGTTCACACGAAGTTTAGAATCACGAATGACATTTCGTAGAGTGGCTTCTCCGTTCTCCCTCTCATAGGAGTCGGAGCGCCACTCGTGTCTAGAGCCCAAAACTGCTGAGTGAGAGGACGGTCGAACGAGAAGGACAACTGCCAAGTTCGGTTTCCCGCAGCGTGGTGGCGCACAGTCAGCATGCGCTAACTTTCACGCAAGCCTTCGTCGCCTGCCGCTAGTCGATGGTCCAGGGGTGGGGCTGACTTGGGTCAGCACGCAGATTATCCATGGCCGCTGGCTCTTGTTTTTCCGAGCGCTCTTGCACGTGTGGGAATCCCGTCCACCACGCATGCGCCAGGAAAATCTCTCCTCTTCGTAGTCCCTGGCGACAGCAGACATCCAATGCAGCCAACCTCACAGGATCTGACAGTGGTTGTTATTGTTGTGTGAAGGTTGGTTGATCCACCCTTCGACCCGAGTTAGATATGAAATAACAAACAAAAATACCAAGGAATTAGAATAATTATGGCGCAATCGTTTAATTGGAACCCTGTGGTCTGACAATATGTGGTTCGGGTCAGATGACCTAACCTCCCAATTTTGTGACAGTTGATGCCGTATTTCTATTTAAAAAAAACTGCTTTACATTAATCAAATTCAAGGTGAGCTTCAGACAATTATTAATGATAATAGCAAATGACTCATTACGTTGTTTTTGCTTTTTTAAAGGCAAAAAGGCCGACCAGGCTACGTGAACGTAATTGATGTAATAGGTAGGAACTAAAATGATGAACTTTTATATTTCTCAAGTCTAAGTAGTGGAGAAAATACATCAATCGGAACTACAGCGACACAGGAAACTCTAGGGGGTCCATCTGATCCAAAATAAATTATAAAATTATAAATTGTCCTTCGATTAAGCAAATTCGTCAAATTTTGCGTGAAAAATACGCTTAGAAAATTCGGGCCAAATTTCCAGTTTCTGCATTCGAAGCGTGCATTGTCCACTAGGATGAAAAATTGCTTACCGACTTGACGATTAACGAAAATGTTGATAGATTACCCATCATACTGACAAGCAATGGGGCTAAAAAACTTCTTGGCGTTCCAAATTTAGCTTCTGGGACGCTAGGTGGATGGCTAAAGCCATTTATTTTGTCAAGATGTTTCTACTTCGATATCAATTTCAGATGACAACAGTTAATGAAAACGCTGAAGCTTGGCTTCGTATGCCAATTGCTGTGAAAGTCCCATATCAAGAGCTTTGATTTTTTCAAAAGCATCAAGGGTATGAAAACATCGATTGGGACATTTTCCATGCAGCAGTAAAAAGTTTTTGCGGTCACTTATGTTATTCGACACCAAAAACAGCAGCACTGGCATTCTTTGATTCAAAAGTATCCCTGGCATCGAAAGTGTAAATGGTTAAAGCTCGTGAATCTTCTGACATATTCGATGATTCCAAGCCTGAAAAATTGTCCCAGCGATTTAATATAGCAGCACCTCTTCTCCGTACGCCTTAAGTGCATTGGGAAACTAACGAAGAATACCAAAAAGGACTCCAGAAGCTGAAACACCTGAAAGTCGTAAATTATCCTGCAGAAAGAAGGGTCAGATTAATGACGGATTACAATGCAGTAATAACGAAGAACAAAAGCAATATTTGTTGCAAGTTGTCAGTGACTATCACCATCGATTTGCAGTTGCTAAGAAGAAAACACTGGCTCAACGCTTAATTTTTACCGGCCCTCAAAACAAAAAAATTAGAATAAGGTTATAATGCATTTTGTCCTCTCTACTAATAAGAAACACATCAAATCAGTGGAAGAAAACACAATTTAAAAATTTTCAAATTTTTCAAACATTTAAGAGTATTCTTAAAAAAGCAAATAGAACATAAAAATATTCAAATCTTTCGCAAAATAGCAAAAATAAAATAAGTTAACAGAGAAATTGTTCAAACAATTCAAATTTGTTTAAACATCTACAAGTATTCATAATAAACAAATCAGTACATAAATATATTAAAATCTGTGGAAAATTTAGTCGGCTAAAATGTTTCTCCTGCTTTGTTTTGGTAAAATGTAAACTTGAACAAATACGTATCATTTAAATAATTGTCAAATCATTTAAACAAATAATTATATTTTTATCATTGAATAGATAACTCATGAAGTTTAGAAAATACAGTCATTTCGCGAGTTGAATGGAAAAAAAATATTCACACAAATTAATATTCTTTAAACAATTGCTTCAGATTCTTGAGGAAAATTATACTTCAGGATCCAGTAACAAAAAATAAAGTTGGATTTTAATTGCTTCTGAAGATTTGGCACAAAATTGCGGCCCTCTTCAGTTAATTACTCATAAATTTTTTTTGAATTAAAATAAAAGTTCGATGTCTTCATTAACTGCTTAGGTTTAGTTGGACTTGTATAGTTGTTCTTTTTGTAAAAACAGAAGACTTTTGGATTGACTACCTTCCGAGAAATATACAAGATCAGGAAATTCGTCAGATCCTATCATTTCATCAACTACATGTGGGTCGTTAGATACCCACTTTCTTACTTTGAAACATGCATTAGATAAAACTTCGGATACCTTCTTAATTGAATCAGCACCCGTTATAAGATCATCAACATCGAAATCTTTGCGGATAATTTTAGCGATTTGAGGGTGTTGCCTTTAAATTTTAGTAGCTAGTTGCATGAGACATCTTATCAACAAAAACAACGCGGCTGCGGTTGCGTAAGTAATAGTATTGAGACAATAAGTTTCAATTGGCTCACTGGGATCTAAATGCCAAAGAATCATTTGAAGTGATCGTTGTTTAGGATTTACAAGCACTTTGCGATACATTTTTTTCATATCTTACGCTACGATGTATCTGTGCTCACGAAATCGAGTCAGAGTTGAAAATAGATCACCTTGTAAAGCAGCATCAACTGATTGTAAATTGTTCATCGATACACCAGTTGTTGATGATACTGAACCGTCAAATACAACGCAAAACTGTGTGGTCACGCCATCATTACTCACGACGCAATGATGTTCAAGATTTAATAATCGACTTTCTGTGAGAGATTTAGAATCTCCTAGTTGAACGAAATTACCTTCAGGAGTAATGGTTGCGATAAATTGACCGTTACTGTCACGTTTAACAGTTTTATACTAATGAAGTTGACATAATTTTTGTTTGTTTCATGATGCACTTTGATTGGCATATTCTTCTTATACTCCAAATCAAGCACTAGAATTTCAGCATTTAACATTTTAACCAGATTAAAATTCAAAATCTTGGTGTCTTGATTTCAAACTGACCCTGCTACTGTCCAACCTAATCATGTTTCTGGTAAAAAAAGTCCATTTTCGTCAAGTCTAATTTGTCCAACATGAACTAGACTCCAAAACAAATCATTCATATCAAGACGTCTACCTAACCTGCTTGGTTGAATTTCGAGTCTGCGAGCTTAAGTTCAGACGGAATTTGTAACGTTTGAACATTAATAGCCAAATTGTAAGTGATACTAGTTATTTCAGGTACAACCAGAGGAGAGGCAAAAAAACTTACACGATTGTGTTGATACGAAGTTTCATGAACGCTTTTGTCCTTGATTTCTAAAGAAAAATGATTGAATGAACAAATTGTGATATTTATTGGTTTTGCTTTGAGCTTGAGCGAATTACAAAATTGTGTTGTGATAGGGATAGATTGTGAACAACAGTCAAATAGAAGACAAGAAACATAATTTACAAGTCGGATTGATTATCCGAAAAGCAAGAGTTGATTGTCAAATTGATTCATTCGTTTAACTTGCATTCTGATTACTTACATTTTTCAAGTACTTTTTGAAAGCTGTCAATTCAGTTTTTATATTTCCTCGTTTATTATTAGGGCTTGCTAAATATTCCGTTATTTCAACTTTTAATAATTGAACAAGTACACAAGCAACAATGATGAATAAAAGAATTTCAATATAAACCATTATTATCTGTGTACAAAACGCAAAGGAGAAAAGGAAGGGAATACTCAACTTTTGTTCAGTGAATGTGACATTTCCTTGAAGTCCTAGTGACTCCTTGAAGTTGATTATTAAGATTTCTTATTATTCTTATTTTGAAATTTTTACGCGTTCTTCTATGTCACTTTACGAGTAAATTTTTTAATTTGTTATTGTTCTTTGACATTATCTGCGACACATAAACATATAGTCATGTGGCTATATTGAGTCTAAATTTTTCTCACGATGCTGCTGGACCAAATTGCGGTTATTTGTCGACATGGAATTACTCCGTTACACACACACACACACACACACACACACACACATACAACGTTTTTAATAGGTATCGTTGAACCATTTCATCGGTGCATGCTTGACGCACAAAAATAAAAATGTCTAGCTTGTTTTTTATCACATATCTAAGTGACTCTGTGCTGAGAAGAATGCAAATACCGAATTTCGACACGAGTGCATTGGCGTACTAAATCACACTAAACTTTTTACACAAAATGTTCCCTTGCATCGTAACGTATCGCATTTTGACTCAAGTGCTTGATGAAAATAAAAAAAATACACAAACTAACACTAGCTGTTCCATCGTGATGGAACAAAACTTCACGTTGCGATAAATTGACGACGCAAACGAGAGAGGAGAGCGAAACGTGCAATCTATATGAATTGTCACTTGATGGCTTCTTTTTGGCCACTTGCACATTGTTTTATAGTTCCACAATATAAAATCAGGCTACAGAAGGACCATGTTCTCAATTGTAGCTGGATTTCACATTTGTTACAGGTTTTGAAAACACAAATTTGAAGTCGATCTTGTTAAGTTGATTTGGTTTATTCGCCATCATGACACAAGAGAGAGATCAGATAAAATATGAATGATAAAACAGCTAGCATAACGTCGATAAGTAAGATTTTAGAATATCATAATAAAGTAAACAGATTAAAATTTAATTTAACTTGTGATACATTCAGAAGCACTATCTTCAAAATAAATTTGCTTAAGGCTAGTTCGTATGGAAAATAGGTTAATGTATGAAAGTCTTTTTCTCGGGTTCTGTACAAATTACTTTGTATGTAATAGTAATTTATATCCACGTGACTTTATTTTAACCCACCAAAGTGACACAATATAAAGGCCGTCGTTGCTAGGCAATATTTATTCAAAACACTTCTTCAACGTCAACAGAAGATGAAAGACGTGCTAAAAGGCATCAATTTGTTGTTTTATAAAATATTTTCAAAATACTGCAATGGATTATTTGCAATTCATGAGTGTCATATTTTTCAATTTTCTGATAAAAGCACAAGAAGCTTCCAAAGATTCCATGTGGCTTAATGGCCTTCGTCAGAAAATGAAGGCTGATTATTGGACTCCTGAAACAATAATAATGATTGACGACATCACTCATCATCACAAAGATTCAATATTCTTCGAAATTTTACGAGATATAAGTAGCAATGTACCAAATAGAATAATTAGCTTTTTGAAAGTGTCACCAAAAAGTATCAGAACGACAGGAGAAAGTCAAAGTTTACATGAAAAAACAACATTCGTTGCAATCCTAGATGATACTACTATTCCTAAGAATATGATAGAATTTTTGATGGAGGTATCAGCAGCACAGAGCCATCCAAGGGTTTTGTTGCTCATTTTAGTAGAAACAGAAAGTCGTAGTTATAAAGAAATACTTCGCTACGCTTGGTTCAAAAAGTTTTTGGACTTCACAGTTCTCGATATTGTCAAGAAAAAAGACTCTGATCTTGAACTTTCGTGCGACTTACTGATTACAAGAAAACAAAGTAATGTAGTAATGCATTACTTTAATCCCTTCACCCAGATCTACACCAGGAAAAGATATTTGCCCGGGACGTCAATTTTTCCGAAAAAATTACACGATTTGAATGGCACGGAAATGAAAGCCGCTTCATTAGACATTTGACCTATGGTTCGGGTGGAATACAATCTTTCGGGATATTCGCTTCAGGTTTCAGAACCAGACGCAGTGATTCTGAAAATCCTGTCTGAGAAACTGAATTTCAAAGTTTTAGAAATTGCCTCCAAAAAAGAAATTTTCAGTGACTACAACTGCAATAAAAGTAAGACAACTAGCATTGCAAAAAAGGTTGTGAACAGAGAAGTTAATTTTATCACAAATAATGTAATGTTTGGCATGCGATGTGCAGAACATACCGTCACATTTATTGCTAGAACAGAAATGATTCGTTTGGCAGCAGTGGTACCAGTTTTCTCGAAAACGATTCATTCCGTAACCATAGGAAGTACATCGCTTTACAAGGGAATTCTGACTTGTTTCTTAGTAACTTTGATCTGGCTGGTAATGCGCTTCTTGAAATTTGACGAAAAATTCTGGCTTCCTCTACACATTTTAGAAGCGTTGTTGGGACATCCAGTTCCCAGAGATGACGCGAGGCATTCGGATCGAATTGCATTGTCCTTCATCCTGATTGGATTCTGGTTCTTCTCATCCACTTTTTACACGATATTGACGGAAGCCCAAATAAAAACAACGAGAGAAGATACGGTTAACACTTTGTCAGATTTGATTGCTGTAAATCTCAAATTATTTATGGTGGCGAACACTCGAAACTCTCTGTTATCAGCAGGAAGCGGTGAAGTTATTCAGGCTTTGGTGAATGAATCCAAGATCATTCGAAGCGAAAAAGACTGTATTCAGTTATTATTAAAATCAAGGAATCTTACATGTGTCGTGGATAAAAGATTCGCAAGAGGGTTTGTCGTAAGGAATGTAGATGAAAATGGTAGACCAGTTTTGAAGATCCTTAAAGAAAATCTTTTCGAGAATTTGAAAATTATGGTATGCGAAGCCAATTCGCCTTATATCCACGAATTTAGTAGAATATTAGGATAGATTGACCAATCAGGGTTTATGAAAAGGTAGAATCAAGAGCTGCTTTTGGATTTTATGATAAATTTGAGCTTTTCCAATGGAGAAGAGGTTACTTTGGACAGTATGCTGTTGAGTCATCTTCTTGTGATCCTGGTTGCAGGATATGGTGTTTCGTTATTGGCATTTTTTGGAGAATTACTGATTAACTGCATCAAGAAGCTGATTCGTAGAACTGGGTAAGTGTATACTTCTTTTAATTAGTCTAATTACACTTTCCTGAATTGAAAAAAGTATTCAGTACAATTTTCTGAGGAATTAATTGGAAGTATGTGTATGTGGATATCATACTTCTTTGTGAACACGAGTTCTTGAAGACAGCTGTAAATAAATCAGTATAATGGTGAGAACTTTTTTCACCAGCAATAGCAGAAAATTTTGAAATTTTCTTTTTCAAAACTCAATCCTCATTTATTAGATCTTAGTGACAAATGTTTGTATGTTACTCGTTGAACTTGAGAAGAAAAATTATAGAGTTTGAAATAATTCTATACTATCTTGTAAGAATTACACATTAAAATGTAAATAGGTATTGATGTCGTCTTTGGAAAACTTTTTTTCTCAAGTCCCAAAAATACGTGTGACCAAATTTCCTATAAGATACAAAATATTCATACCAACTGAGCCAAGCGATATTATTTTTGGCAGAAATGATGGATAAGGCTGAAAAACTGAAGTATCAGTACGTTGAAGACCGGTCAAATGTACTCAAAGTGAAATTCCCATTTCGTTATATTTCTCGCACAGCATACAGATGCTTTTTGAAATATCAGCCTGACAGCGTTGAAGTTTTTGGCTTGACGCATCACACATGCGAATGTGCTAATGGAAAACGGACTGTTGGTTGTTTGCGAAGGCTACTGCAAAGGTTGTTTCTGCACTGTTGGAAAGGAAAGCAGAAAAAGAAAATAAGAGAAAAATTGGGTCTTCATCCTTGACTCAATCACGAGGTGATTTGCCTCTTTGAATTACTGTTGGTGCGTAAGGCAGTGAAAATTCATCAAAGCGACCGCTTCTGTTTGCAGACGATTTTGTGAAAATTCAAAACAGATTGCATTTCACTCAGAGAAAAGTCATTGGAATTGCTGGAACTTTCTGCGTGGCTACAATAAATTGAAAAATGGTTGAACCTCATCCAAAACAAAAATTGTCAACGAAAAGTCAGTGCATGGATAAATAGTTTGGTGTCAAGAGCTTCAACTTCATTAATTTGAAAAATAGCAGTGTCTCGGCATCACTTACAAGCGTTCGCTTATCGCTTGGAACTTGAGGGTTTTATCAATCATGGTAAAGAAAAGCAAGAAGTTTCTGAAGTTCATCTGAAGTTTGGTAATGACGGTGGTTGAGGATTTTTAAAGGTGTGTCTATCTATCCAATCTACTGCTGACAAAAATAAACTTGATAAGCATCGTGAAATGTATGACCAGGCGGCTTCTGCTAAACGCTTCAAAGATTTTGGCGTCAATAAATTGCTTGTGCTCGAGTTAGTGATATGCTTGTAGGAAAACTACGAGAACGTGTCTCAGTTGTGTTCCTAAACAAAAATCAATGACTTCGAAGGAACAATTGCTCTTCAATTGAACTTTAAGCACGAGCTACCTAACGAAATATAGGCAATACACTTAAAAATTTTGTGGATTGAACGAAAGCAGCAGTCCTGAACGTTCAAGCAAAAATCACCAGAATTTCATTCATTCTCCTATTCTTATCGTTAAGGAAGATGAAACGTCTGTCGTGATGATGTCTCCACATGCGTTGCATCTAATACTTGGCGCAGTGATCACGTTATTCTCACATTCATTAGCCAAAAGAGGACTCTTATCTCTGGGCAAAGTCATGTAATTTTTAGAGCGAGATAACGTACGAAAGTCCGTCTTTTTATGAAACACTTTGCTCAAAAGACTGGACTTATTGCATTTCAGAAGTCGCAATTTAGGATGTTCGAAAGATATGAAGGTTTTTGAAGCCCTCAAGGACGTTATACAGTCGTTCTTCAGTGAACATCACGATCCCCCTTTTTGGAGTTGAAATTTCAAAATTTAGGAAGAGTTACTTAGAACTAGGTACTTTTGTAATGACAAAAGTTCATGCAGTCTTTTTTCGTGCTCTTGAGTTCCATGAAGAAATGAAAACTGGCCTAGGATTTTACAGTGAACAAGCAATAAACTGATTATAAACTCTGATTATAAACTTCTTGGACAAAATACCTCTGTCTATACATCAATTGAATTATAGAATAAGATCACAACGAGCTCCTTGTCACTACAATAGCCTTCGCTCACTTTAAAATTTATGAACTGATGATTTATAGATGTAATAAATATCTTATTTTTTGTTCTTTTTCGCGCTCTTTATTATTTTTACATTCCAACCTGTACGACACTTCCCCCCTATGTTTATCATACTAAGCTTGCACCCCATTAACATTCCCGGAACATGTATCAATTTTTAATATAAAAATGTACAGTTATTTAATTATTTATTTGAATTGCTAAAAAGATTCTCGAAAAGCTTGGAATTTAGATAAGCTCAAAATAAGCAAGTTTATAGAGTAGTTCAAAATTGCAACCATCTCATAGTTCCAGAAAATTAATTTGAAAAATTTTGTTTTTCTCGTAGCTGTTATCGAGTAAGCTTCAGAAATATTTTTTCCATACTATCACTGTAGTTTGCATTATACAGTGTATGGTGGTCTCCCCTATATAAAATTAGACATAATTAAAGGGTTCATATTTTTATAAAACTTCAGTGAAAAGTTGAAAGCGATGTCAGTACAGAATGAGACAAACAATCAAATCGGAACTTTACTGGAGATTTAGGATTCAGAAGATTTTTAGCAAATTCTTTTAACGCAATAATTTTCAACAACAAAATTACACTCACGTAAATTAGTGAAATGCTGAAAAACCTCAGGCGATTACTCGAAATTTGCACTTTTTTCAGATCGAATCTGTTATAATCGCATTTAGAAATTTCACATCTCGAACGCATTCTTTTATTTTTTGATTGAAATAAAAATTGCATTTTTTATTACAGATTGTTAACATTCATATCTATTTTAATCTGAAGAATTCAATTATACGTTCAGGATTAGATTAGGATTAGAGTTTCTTTTACTATATTATAAATAAGTAACAAAAATGAGTTTAAATATTAACTCATTGAGAACTAACAATTTTTTATTTATTGCAGGTCATAAAGTTCTGGAAGTCGCAGCTGGTAAGAAATATATCAATGGTTATTCAAAAACAGACGTACGAGCAGCCGCAGGAGTTATTTAAGATCGAATATCAAAAAAGAAAGCTTCTCTTACGTTAAAAATTCAACGATCAACAGCATTGACTAACTTAAGGCTCACCTGAGAGAGATCGCTGATCACATGCAGGAAAAGGGATTTCATCGTGGGAAAGAATATTTAAAAACAAGTGTTACTATTTGCAAATAAGTAATAAATTAAATCGATTCGCAAAAAGCGTTGTGAAGGAGAAAAAAAAGCAAACAGAACAAAATTTTAATTTATTCTTACATCTTTGTAGTTAGGAAACGATTAAGATATGTTGTGAATTAAATTTTGAAAATCATTTCATTGTAGAAAAATAATGCATTATAATAAAATAATAAACGGTTGTTGTGGATGGAGCCCCTCGCCTGTTATTTTTCGAGATTCTTTTTGGTGAATCCGCTTGCCTATCATGTTTTAAGTTTTTTCTTGTGATAATCTCCTCGACTTTAACAATTTAGGGTGCTTTCTGATATAATTTTTTTGCTTCTCACGGTTTGAGGTGTGTTTTGTTGTGAGTCATCATGCCTCTCACAGTGGTACTGAGAAAATGATTACATTTCATTTACAAGAATAAATTATTTTAGAAATCTCTTCGGAGTGAACGCAACCTCATTTTCAAGGTGGCTTTCATTTCATTAAATTTCACGCTTTCGGACATATAATGCAAGGCTTCCTACAACTGCGTGCATTAACAAAAAGTCTAGCACATATAAAATTTTTAAATGTTTCGTCATTTTCTAATTAAAATAGCTTCGAAGTCATGTAAGTACGAAAATAAAATTGTTGTCGTTTACAAGATGATTAGTGTCGTTCGATATAAAATAAATGTAATTTTTAAAAAATTAATATATCAAGTACTTGATAACTAATAACGATACTAATAGGTACCATTTGAAAACCTAAAAGATCTGCCCCTTTACATGAAGTCATTTTTATTAAAAGATGATAAAAGTATAAATTAGTATTCTTCATGCTCTACAAAATTGTTTCTGAGGTGTTTGAAAAACCCATGTTGACCCTGCGAAAAATTGCAAAAAATTACATATGACCAAAACTTTTCGCAAAAACAGCTCTTTGTGATTTTGAAAATTTTCTTCGACCATGATGAAACACTTCAATTCGTTTGGATAAAAACATGTTGAAGTGGATAATTCAGGGATATTTTTACGAAAAAGAATTTGAGGTGTCGCTTGAAATAATAAGCTCGAAAGAAATTTGAAGAATTCAAAAATGATGTTTACCTGTACTTTTTCTCCAAATTTTCAAAAAGATTTCAATGAAAATAATCTTATTAATAACTACACAATAAATTTCAATCATCAAAATCAGTCAGACGCTTTTCACGAAAAGACAGTTTTTTGTTTTTATTTCCCTCTCCATAACTCCCACGAAAATGCAATTTCAGGTTTATTATTCAAATGAATTTTAATTCACATGATATAAACCTATGTCAACAATTTTGATATGATATATGCAAATTTTGTATGCTTATCTGCAAGGGCTCTTCAAATTTGTTATTTTTAATTGCCTTTTTCACTTTGAACGAAACCTACGTTTCTTATAAAAAAATAGGCAAAAATAAATTTGACCTTATTTAGGTTAACAATTCTGTCATAAAATATTGAATTGTACCTCGTGAACCTTTTAAATTATTTCATGTTCTTCATTTGTTATATCGTTTTTAGTATTAAAATCAATATTGCACGTTTCATTAAAAAAGTTTAGAAAAATATGGCAGCCCTTTATCAGGTGAATTATGTTGTTGCTAGACATTTTATTTTCAGGAGTACAAAGGCAACTAGAAACTATCGACTAGAAACATTTACTTACTTCTCACAGGATACTAACAAAAAACTATCAAACTAACTAACAGTCTGTCAAAAATGCTTTGAATAGAACGCATTTTCTTCTCATCATGATGAAAAGGTTGTAATTTTTAATCGACTTCTCATGATTTCGCTAAAATCACTATAAAAAATGCAATACCTTCTAGGACAGAAGGAGCAGAAGTGGATGACGTACATGTTCCAGTTGCGTCGGGATTGGTTGCTTTAAGGAACCATGATCGTAGCTTTCAGAGCCTAAAACTTCTCTTATAATAAGCGAAAGTTCATAAATCTTGTGTACTGAAACATAACTGAATAAATCCACAACACTAAGCGAGCAAAAGTTGATCAAATAAAATAGTTTTTGTAGTTGGATAATCTTTCAGATGATACTCTTATCTGTGGGAATCTAAGTTCACATTTATTTTATCACTGTTCATGTTTAAGGCAAAAAATTTGTCTATTTATTGAGAAATGAACATAAATGCGCGGATTTATCATGTTTTGTTCGCCTACTCCTCAGTTCTGAATGCTTGAGTTGAAAAATTCGAAGACAAATTTGTTTAAACCCGAACAAACCAGGAATTTTCTTTTAGAATTTTGATTGGGCACCCCGGAACTCTGATTATTGATTGGCCATCGCTAATGAAGATAGAGTTTGGAGATGATTCAGTTTAAAATTAATTTTTTCGTTTTAACCGATAGCAATGAATACATTTTTCTCAGTAGTCATTTTTAGTGCAAGGAATTATCTTTTCCCCAAAATGGGCGTAGCCCAGCAACAATTTAAGCAGAAGTCAGCGATCCGCGCATTAAAGTGACAGAAATTGGCCGCGCCTGAAGTGTCCGCTTCGTTCTAGCCAATGGCTCAGGGAATCATTTCCATATTGTAATGTCCCGTATCCTGTCGTCGGAGCGGTTGATATTATGCGCTAACAAACCATTTAGACCAGGTGTTAAATTGTCTGTGACGCCCGAACCGTCGCATTCGCCACCGGGATATATAATGCCTCGAGTGTGGGCCTATATATTTCTAATAGAAAGAGAATAAAAGGAAGTAAATAAGAAGGAAAGAGAAAAAATGAAGATTGGGGCCCAAATGAGAGCTAATAAGCTGTAAATTGACCAGAAAAACGATTCGGCCAATTCGAAACGCGAACTGAATAGCTATACACATGTCATTATTACTATGATTAAGCAAGAGAAATTCGGGTGTTAGGACTGCGGTTCCTGTTTTTTGGTTTGACACGAAATCGAAGAAAGAGTAGGCAATATCGTTATTTTCAGATTTTAACATTTTAACGTTGTGGTCAAAGAAGAACCTGTTAAATATTGATATGTACGCAGAATTGGGATATTATTGGGAATTAAGTTTCATCGCTGTGAATTCTCTTGGGAGGTAAAACTCTGATTAATGAGCAATTATCGTAGCCATTTAAGAAGCGGCACTTTTCTTCTGACATTGATTTTATTATTAAATTACTTTATTGGGAGTTTAACTTCATACGATTCTCTTCACGACAATAATATCAGATTTTTCGCGAACTTCGATCATAAATTTGGTGTAGTAAATTTTAGCATTATAATTTAAAATTAGGTCCAGTTTGAGCGCGCCTGAAGATCGCGCCTGTCGGATCTCGCGCTTCGCGCACAATAATGTTTTGCATCGCGCTACGCGCCCGGATACTTTCTCGTTCTTTGACTGAGAATTTAAAATTTTGATTTTTCAATAGAATTTTCGATATTCAAAAAAAAAAAGTGAGTTCTATCAGAAAAAAAAGGGTAAAGACAATTGTGTAGTTCTTTCTAAAAGCAACAATTTGCATCTTATCAAAAATCGGTATCAAGAAAATGTCTAGATCTTTTTGGGATGAATATGTTTTCTTAACATTTTTTTCGTATATCATATATTAAAAAACTGCTACGCTTTTTGAATTCTCCATGTAATAATATAAATGTACAGTGTAAGTAATTTTAAAAATGCAAGGAGGAAGTTTGAAATATAATTCTTGAATTTTTTATTTTTATATAAAAAGAGCAGATGAGTCCTTAAAAATAAATTTCCACGTTATCCTTAGAAGAGCCGCCGAAAAGGAGAGGATGTATAAAACCGGAAATTATCTTAAAAATAAATGCAGGTAAAAAAGTGCGATTAATATAAAACTCGTAAGTGTAACTCTTGTAATTCCACCTGCTCGAGTTAACTCAAGTTTATTTCAGTGCCACTGCGATAATTTGTACCGCTGTGTTACGCATGGCTTTAAAAGAACGTTGTACGTGTGCAGGAAACATTAACGCCTTTTTTAATCAACAATAGCAATAAATTAACATCAATTTGATGTTGACCTCAAACCTAATCAAATTTGAAAAAATCATCAACTCTTTTTACTATGGTTGTTCAAGGGTCGTTAGATGAGTTAGACTTGAGGAGAGGTCGAGAAATATCCACAATGATCAAAGTTTATCAATTACAAGATGATGTTTTAACATCCCACAGAATTTCACGAGGGACACAGATCTGAATGTGACTGACGGGATGTTAAGAATTGTTTCCATATCCTACTTAGGTTAGAGAGATCAAGTAATTTCCACAGTCATAAAAGTGTTGGCCACACTTATTTTCGATACACTTAGTATTACAAGGGATGATATTCAAACATCCCATAAAGAATCCAGCGCCCACCTCTCTAAAAAAAGGGACACCGACCTGAATTGGGCATTGAGTTGACAAATACATTAGTGGTGCCATCAATTTTTCCTTATTCATGCGAGCCTTAATATTTTTAATGTTTTATGACTGCGTTTTAATTTTTAATACACTGCGATTTATATAAGACAGAAACCTGTCATAGAGAGCATTTTTCGTATAGCAAATACTAAATTTTACAGAAAAATATATGAAACTTTAATGTAGGATGTATTAATATTTCACCAAATTTGAGATCTTATAGACCGTTCCCTATATTCTTTATTGTACCCTATATTGAGTATATATGTAACTTTAAAAAATTTGTAATAATAGAAAATGTACAATATATCGCAAATATAACCGACAAGAAAGTTCATTTATGAGGTTCGATTTATAGGCTATATTTTTGTTTCTGATGTAATAAAAAACCCAACATTTGAAATAAAATTTCGTTTCCGTCCCCACAAAATAAGGAACAATTAAAATTGATGGACTGCGATCGCGAAATTAAAATTGACAATCGTGAATTCTGGTAAAACATAAATCAATTCGAACATAGTGAATTGTACTCTATGCCTAATTGCTAAAGGAGGGGGTTCGATAAGGCTCTTTATCCCCCCCCCCTGAATCGTATTTCTTAAAGTTTATCATCGAGATCATTCTTATTTTTTTTAGAATGTGAAAAATATAAGGCTTTCATAATACATATACTTTCTATGTGTTACTTCATAGGATCCTTATGAAAAAAACGCTTAACTTAGCTTGTTTTTCACAAATACGCCATTTTTGTAGTTTTTGCAATCTTTATGTAGTTTTTCGTATAGAGCGCAACCGAGTAACAAAACGATTTTCACACATATGGTTCACAAATACATGAGCTACTATATACAAAAAAATCCTCGTGTTGCTACAATGCGCTCATGGTAAAAAATTAATTAAATATTATTCAAAATTCAATTTATTTATTTTTTATCATGAGCGCAATGTAGTAACACGACGATTTTTATGTATATAGTAGCTCATGTATTTGTGTACCATATATGTGAAAATCGTTTTGTTACTCGGTTGCGCTCTATATGATATAACTACATAAAGATTGCAAAAACTACAAAAATGGCGTATTTTTGAAAAACAAGCTAAGTTTAGCGTTTTTTTTTTCATAAGGGTCCTATGAAGTAACACAATAAGTATATGTATTTTGGAAGCCTTATATCGTTCACATTATAAAAAAAAAAGAATGATCTCGATAAGAAACTTTTAAAAATATGATTCAGGGGGGGGGGCGCTAAAGGGCCTTATCGAAACCCCTCCTTTCAATTAAAAAATTCGTACTTGGATTGAAATGAATATCTGAAATTGCAGTGAATTGCACACTCAAGGAAATTTCCTCTTATGTCTCAGAAGGATGCTTCTTGACACAAATTGAATTCCCTTTTTAATTTAAGGTCAAAAAGAATTTCATTTGTCTCAAAAAGAATTTTTTGCAGCAAGCATTATCCTTTTGCGACAAACTTTATCTATTCTCGCAGCCAAATAATTTTGTTTGAATAAAAAAGATATTGAAGTGTTTCAAAACAAAACAGGCAAGAGGACGATGCTTTTCATTCAAAAAAAAAATGTTCATTGAGTGCAAATATGAAATAAAACTACTACATTGTTCAAGAAAAATTTCAGCTTTTAGTCTTTTGTCTGGTGTTGTTGGGCTCAACATCTAAGAGACACTTTGTCATCAATCTCAATATTTCTCAAATGCTCTCGGTTTCTTAAATGCATCATTTTTAACTGTATCCTATTTGTTAATAATTCTGGAAAACCCTGAATTTACTGTTTTCATATTTCAAAACTGCGTTGACTGTTCCATATAAAGCTATATGCAGAATTTCCAGTTAGCATGTCAAAGTATTATACACCAAAGAAAAGTTATTTTCTCGAAGTTTTTGGAAGTTTGTTTCACTACTATGCTATTTACGTTTAAGACTATATTTGTTTTTTAAATATCATAATTTTTTCAATTGAAATCAATTCACAAAGAAGCCTTTCTATTGCTTTCAATTGCGAATCGTCATTTCTACAGTTGCAGTTCATTTCAATTGGGTATCTTTTTGCAGGGGTTGCTTTCTGAGGGAATCGTTCATAGCTTCATGAATTTTATTTAAAAAAATGTACGGTAACTGTAAATAATTGTTGTTTCATAGTTGTTAAATTTCAGGCTTTTTTATCATTTATTCTCTATTATTCATGTTCAATTTCGGCTCTTTCTTCAATATCTTTATGAAACATTGAAGTCTTGGATCTCTTAAGGGAGTTTAGTAAAGATTAAGTGTGAAGAGTGTCTGTAATTTATTACTTCATAAAACCTTGTCTGCTTCAAGTTTGTATACTGAAATCCGGAATACTATACATCATGGTCAAATACACATTTCAATATATTCATAATTTATTTTGATATATGTTAAACTAAATAAGGACAAAGAAATTTATCATTTCGATTTGATTTGCCTCGACCTTCCTAGACTATCAGGAAGTAGGCCACTGAAACTTTATGATCCTAACCTAAATATCTCAATACAACATCTTCTCAATAAGTTTCAAACATCGTTTTATAATTTAAATCTTTAACCCAACAGACACTTGTCATAGTCCGTATGGTTGATGATTGGAAAAAATCGGGTTCGTCCGAGAAAATTGAAACAAAAAATGTATATAACCTGTTTATTCATACTGACATGCATTTATACATATACACATATATTTATGTACATTATTTCACATTCAATCATTTTCCGCGTCACTTGTGCAGCTTTTTGATTTTCTGGGTTTCTTGTCGCAGAAAAACTTCATATGTTTCTGTTTGAAGTTGACTTAATCTAGGTTTCATATTTATAGTTTTATAGAAGGAACTAAAAGTTATGGTTTTCGCGAGTACGTCCAGATTCAGGAGACTTCATATTAACGATATCTAGGCGGGCTTCGATTTAAATCCGGTACTGGTGAATAAACGACATATATAGGCTTCGTTCTGACTCTTTGAAGAATGGGTGAAAAAGGTGGAAAATTATGAGCATTCGTTTTACTTAAAAGTATCCCGCTCATGTGATAATGCAGCATCAGCGTTGCTTGATACAGGGACTTATAGATTCGGACTGACCAGTGAAGGCTGTCCTAGTACAGGAACATATTGGGGAACATTGCTTTCACGTAAGTGTAGAGGTCTTATAGGCACCTCATATAGATTATTCGGAACAACAGTATCTGGTGGATTCTTTCCTTCTTGACCACTTATTTTTACTGGGCTTAATTCTGTGAAAATACAATAGGTAATCATTTCATTAAATCATTTGATACAATTTGCGTTAACAAGGCGTTATCTTACGCTCATGCCCCAGTAAAAATGCAATTAACGAAACGCACGGAAAAAATTCCACTTTTTGGAAATTTTGAGATAATAATTGTTTCTGTATGTTTGGAATATCATCAATTTGATTATAAAATTTAGGTTGAAAACCATTATTTTCATCCAGAAGCACTTTTAAAAATTTATAAATACTTTTCAATATCTCTTTCATCATATATAATTTTAGGATACTTACAAATTTTATTTTGAAAATTGAAAAGATAGTAATCACGTTTCAAATTATTTTCTGATTTCATATATAAAGAAGGAATTGTAAATGTTTATCCGTAGAACATGAATAATAATCAGTCAAAAATGCCTTCTCTGAATCAAAAGTAAACAAATCCATTTTCATTTTGTTAATTACTTCGAGACGGTATTAAATTAAAAAGATGTTTTGCATTTAATTGATTAAACAGCCTGGCAGATTATAATAGTTAATTTTAAATTTCATTTTTATCAATGGATTTCAAGTGATTTCAAGCGTTATCAACTCAAATGGATTTATTACGTTTTGTTCGCTTACTCATCATTTATCCTTGATCTGTCCACAAATTTCGTTGAAGATGGATCCATGATGTTAGTAAAATCTTTAAAATAGGGATTTGTAACAACATTTATTCTGACTATTATTACACATGCTTGCGAAATTTGAGGTTTTTTCAGTTACAGAAAGGACGGGGGTGAATCTGGTAGATTTTTGACGCTGAAAACGAATCCGGCAGCAGAAATGGTCTAGCACGTCAGGTTTTAGAGTGAGTTTAGTTTAAATGTTCAAAAAATGGCCACTTTGGCAAAATTTATGAATTTATTGAAGGGGAACGGAACTTCTTTCTATTTCCGAAAACGGCATCGTATAGTACTATTCTTCAGCCTTAAGGGCATATGATACTTAGAAAATTATCGATTTTAACAGTGTTAGGTTCCCCCGGCTTTTTTCCTACAATAATAAAGATTTTGCCTTAAAAATTTGGGGAATGATAGCGAGCATGCTAACGGACGTCCCCGAACTCTTCTGTCTTGGAAGAATTTAAAAAAATTTTATTTTGCTGAATTTGATTAATATGTGTGTATTTTGAGGTACAACAGAGACTGACATTATCGGAATGACAGAGATCTCAAAAACGAATCCTAACCTCCAAATAGCGCACATAGAGAAAATTTGTATTTAGCAGAATAACATTTTTTTACTGTTATCCCTCAAAAAAGAGTTCGGGGACGCCTGTTGTTCTATTTTAGAGCATCTCCAAATACAGTTTTTAAAATTTTTAGGTTTTTTGGACAAAAACCCGGGGGAACTGAACCCGATTTACCACACGACGAAGTATCACATGCCCTTAAGACGTCTAATGTCAGTGAGAAGGATGTCCCGAGAACGTCCTATGTCTTTCAGACGTCTTTAGGACATCTTTAGGACATTAGACGTCTTAGAAACGTTGTTTGGACTGACATTGGAAGTCCTAGGAGCGTCCAAAGGCCATTCTTGGGATGTGCATTGTTTGGTACCCACTGGGTTTACATAGTTAATTACATTATTCCTTTCTTAATCCTTTTTGTCATGTATGACTCACTTAACGTAGTATGAGTAATATATAGGTATATACATAATTTATTTTATATATATATATGTAGTATAGTAAGCACAGTCGAACTTCAATTTATATGATTTCCTTCCGAACCAATCCGAATCATTCCGGAATCTGTATCCGAACCAATCCATTTTAATTCAAACCAATCCGAAAAAAGTTCTACATTTCGCTAGACCCCAATCGTTTAAAAATTAATCCGACTCAATCCGGTTCAATCCGAACTCGAAAACGAACCAATCCGAACCAAATTTTCAATCCAAGCGAATCCTAATCAATCCGAATTGGGATTTATATATACTGCATTTTCAATCCGAATGAATCCGAATTAATCCGAGTTCGAATTGAATTTGATTCATTCGGATTGAGAATTTGTCACGTTGCCTCCCGTTGCGTCAGTGTACTCTCCAGCGAAAAGGACACACGTTTGTATAGCGAATAAGCACGAGAGCGGACTCGTGTCGACCAGCAGTGGGGCTCCGATGCTTGAAGACTATCGGACCGATCGGATCATTTCGTGTGATCGAATTCGAAACGATGGCTTTGAAACCTCTCTTTTTATCGCATTGGGTAGACTGAGACGGTCTGTCAGATTAAAAAGATTAAAATATTTTGCGTTCACTGCGTATTAATACGAGAGTTTTAGTATGTTTCTGCTTTTCGACAACCTCGCATTCAAAGTGCAATACTTATAAATATTTTTCAATCTGATGTTTTTTGTAGGGTACATCATACGATAGAACGAGCCCAGTGGGCAACGGGACATCCTAAGGACGTCTATGGAATGTACCTCTATGTCATGTCATTTGATGTCCTTAAGACATCCTTTGGATATTTTCATGTATTTAAAAGGTCCTCAGGACGTACGCCACAAGACGTCTAGAAGACAACTTTAAGACTTGTGTGCCCACTGGGAGAGTTCTCGAAACCATCGCTTCGACTTCGATCGCACCTCGTTGTCTATCTCACTTGGTAGAAGGAGAGGTTCAATCGACTTCAAGCATCGGAGTCCCATTGCAGCATTTTATAACCTCAGACTGTCAAGTGTTGACGTGAGAATTGAGAAAACTGTGTTTTTAGTGGACAGTTAATCTAATATTTATAAAAGTAGGCGATTTCCTGTTCAATAATTTCTTCGTATGTCTGTTTATGAAACAGCATAATGCGCCATGCATTATCCGCTACGCAAAAGTGTATGCTTCCCACTTGAAGTTTTTTGCGAGGTTTTCCGCTTATGCATATATAGTTGCTCAACGGACCGCAAACGTTTTAAGTACGTAAGCAGTTCGGAGTACCTCAATTGGAGCTAAACATCAGAACAAAAACCGAGCTCCAATTGAAGTTCGAGTGTATAGCTAAATGTTTGCCCTAAGAACAACCGCGGGATTTCACCGGGATCGGGTGCCATTTTAGAAAATTGCATCCGCATCGGGGAAATCGCAGTAACCTTTCAGCTGTAACCACGTCTCACGACCGTAAGTTAGGTGGTTACAATTTGCGATGAACACAATACGACGATCCGGCGAAAAACTCGTGCACCCTGAGCACACGGAGCGATGGTGTTCAGGACGTCTAACTTGACAGAATATTCTGTGTATAACAGTTGCAAATTCCTTATAATGTCTTTTACCTCTCTTTCTTTTCATTCTTCTTGGCTGTGACGTTCTTGTCGGCTATTGCCGAACATTTGATAACGAGCATGTTTTGTTTCTCGAAGTCAAGGAGACCTATCTTATTTTCAACAATTGACTCTATTTCCCTAGAAGCGTTTTTCGGAGCGGTATCAAGGCTAATACAGTAAGAGTGGCAGATATGACAATAAAGCACTCTTATTACCACATTGTGCCTTTGGATGAACGTCGTTCCCGCATGATTGGGAAAACTAGATAGTATGTGTCCTAGATGCTCGGGATGTGCATATCACGCTCTGCAACTATCATCGGGAATGTATGGGCTCAAAATGTAGCGACGGTACGCTGAAGTGGATCTAACACCGTCTTGACACGGCAAAATGAAACCCTCCGTGCCCTATTTTAGTCCGGGTGATTTGAGGAAAGCAAACGTTAGTTTAAAGACATCGACTTAACATTCACATTTCCGTGGAAGATGCTGTGCATCCTCTTTATGCAGAAGTTTTTCTCCTGTGCTTTCTTGATCCGGGCCTTCAGGAGTGAGTACTCAAGATGGATAATGTTTGATGCATTTTGCTCACCCGTAATATTGAAGTCAAAGCTAATTGCTTGAGCAGCCTCCTCCGCTGTTTTGTACAGAAATGCTCCTTTGCTCACTTCTTCGTGTTTACTATGTAACTGTATGAGCTTTACCCAGAATGATCCTGTTGTGAATACATTCAAGATTTAGTAATCCACTTGTGTTCATGCGCATAACCTTTCGCGACCCGATTTCGAGGGATTCGAACTCCTTCTTCGTCGACGGAGCTACTCTAAATGAATAGAGTACTACCGGGATGGCTAGCATGTTCATTGCAGATACTTTGTTTCTCGCCGACAGTTCGGAGGACCAAATCTGTCAGATAAGACGTTTTTATCTGCATCGGAGAGCATCCCTTATAAATGAAACATCCTGAATGCGGCTCTGTGGCACTCCCAAGTATGTATAAGGAGCTCTAGCTCCATAGTGTCGTATAGAGCTTCTTTTGAAAAGCTCAGGATCTTTGAAGACGTCAGTAAGTTTTTCTCGTTTCAAATGAACCTTGGCGCATTTTTCTAGCTTTAAGTACATTCCAATCTCCCGAGTGTACTCCTCGACAATCCTTAGAGCTAGGTTTAGTTATTCTAAATTTCTGGCACAGATCTTGAGATCATCCATGTAAAATACATAAGTGAACTTATGCTTTCGATATTCGAGTTTGCCGCAGAAGTACCCTTGGGAATGGCGAAGTGCGAGATATAGTGGCAATAGTGTTAGGCAAGAGAGTAGAGGGCTCATGGTGTTCCCTTGAAAAAGCCTCCCTGAAAGGTGAGGTTGTTCCTTGTCATACGATGTTTTCTAGATGAGATAGTAAATCTGGTTATTATGTCTGTGTTATTATGGATAGTATTTATTGATTTTAAATAGACTCGATCTTTTCTGTACATGAGCAGTTGAAAAAGTCGCTTTGCCGAGTTTCTGTTGGTTCTTTTTGATGTCGAGAGACGGCGGCAGGCGTCGATTAGCGTGAAGAAATATATTTTTTGCGTGGACAAATATCATGGTCATATGTGAAACGAACTTTTTATAGACTGAAATAATGATTTCGTGAAAAATTTAGCATTTTGCGGTTGCTAAACAGACGTGCGAAGTAGCATTTCTTACGCATGTATAACAAAGAATGTTTTTCTGACCTCACTGCAGGTCATGTCCATGCGTTTTTAACGCAATTGGTGAATATCGTCTTACTTGAGCGATATCTATAAAGGTTTCTGAGATATTATCAAAAAACTGGAAGAGATTTCGGATCACATTCTTTACGGGTAACCAAGTTTTCTTCTCTTCACTGCTCAAGCATTCGTCGAATTTTGAGTCTTGTATTAGCTCACAAATGTGAGGCCCTATGAAAGCTCTGTTTTTGATTTTCATTTCGCTAAGTTTCGGGATTTTTCATTTCAGATAGACAAATGCGTTTCCGTTTTGAGCTATTGCTTTCACGATGTTCTTAACTATCCTAAGTTTGGTATGTAGAGGCGGCAAAATAACGTTTTTAGGGCCTACCAGAGGGTTTTGAGCGACGATTCTTTGCCCTGGTTCGAACGAATCGCGTTTGGACCAAACCCTGACAGTATAATGTTTGTCCCTGCCACGGCTGTCCCAATAACATAAGAAGCAACAATACTTTATGTATCCAGTCTGCAGTCCTAATAGAATAGCAATCACGTTAAAGTCTGAACAGATTGACTAACAGGGTGCGTAGTAATTTATTATCAGAAGAAGCATTTTCATAACCCCAAAGCACTCTTTTAAATGTAAAGCATAGGAAAAAGGCATGGAAGGACACTCATTACCATTATGCAGAAGAACGGTGTTTGCATTAATCTTATTTAAATCCATAACTAAACGCCATTCGCTGGCTATGCTTATTTTCGAAAGGTTTCATCTATTTATTCACGCCGTTACAATAAATAAGACCATCTTCGTCGGAGATAAATTTAGCCAGATCATTTTAGCGATTATAGTAGAAAAATCTTACATTTTCATTCAATAATAGTTATTTGTGACACGAGTGCACAAAATAGGTGAATTTTGCAGCATAAGCACGAGTTACCAATCACCTATGCTCACGTGTATCACACGCTATTTTTTCCAACGCCCGTCCGAAAAAGTTGTGTTGGGAGGAGTTAAAGAAAAATACTAATTTTATATTGCATAGAGTGGAGTTAAGACCCCCCCACCCGCTCCCAGCATCTGCTCCCGAAAATTAAAAAATTAGACAAAGTAGGCGCCGAACGCCTACAAGGACGGTTTTCATAGCCTACTAAGACGTTCATTTAAATCTTAACAGAATATTAAAAGAGGTACGACAGACCAAGCTAACAGAGTTAGCCTGTTTATTTTATAATTGTAGTGGGTCCATGAACTTCCTCCTAGAAGTTCCTCACTTATTAAACGTTAGAGGTGGAATAGGGACGGGGTATCGATGATAATGACTAATGTAATTGCACTTTCAACTATGTAGGTTTATTTAATAATCAAGAATGATTCTAGTTTTCCCGTAATCGAAAAAGGGCCGAAGTAAAGAGCGATGGAGAGCGAGAGAGAGCAAATAATCCCTTCACAAACACAATTAATGTTAACAGACCTTGTTGGATGAATCCTTCCGGATTCCCTGGAACTGCCTCGCGTCTTCACACTCCACACACGTCACACTTGCCTGCCGCCCGAACGTTTGACACTTTCAACTGATAATTTAAAGTAATTCCTATTTGAATTTTGAATTTTGTAGTATTGTTATTGGTTTCCCCCTGCCGTTGTGATTGCAATTTCAAAATACGAGCAAATGACTTAATCTCCGGCTTCAGATTTCATCGCGCTTGTCTGTATTCAGAATCGACTAATGGTATCGGAGTCACAGGATCCGATATTATGACAAGGAAATTGTGCCGGAGAGAAAGTTGAGCCTGCTCCTGACGAAGGTAAGCACGCCCAATTTTGCCTTCCGCTGATAGGGGGGAGTTGTTGGGAACAACTTGGAACTCAACTCGACTATTGAGTAGTTGCACCTACACCGATCCGTATGTATCTACAACCTCGAATGTAACACCAGATACCTGGATGGGATCATCGCCTTCAACTATATGGCCTTGCAGCCCCTCAAGCTTGATCAAGTTAACATCGGCCCCCGGATCTAATAAAAATGAAGCCTTTCCTCCACGAAACTCGGGTGCAGTTAATTGTACTACAGGGGATTCTTTCTGTTGACATTCACTTCGGAGGATTGGCTGGGGTGTACCAAGAACTGGACTGTTCTGAAACGCTCCTTGAGAACAGGACTCGCTGACGCGTCCGTACGACGGGTCTGTAGATATTTTAAAGGCGTAGGTTTTGGTGACACCGGCCTTGCTGCAGCAGGAGGTGCAGTTATCGTCCATGCTGTATGGCTAGCTCTACCAGATAATGGAGGCGGGTATTGCATAGGATAGGGGTACCCATAACCAGGCGGATACATAGGTGGATAAGTATATCGCGTTGCATATAAGTTTTGATACATGGAGAGTGTAGGGAAAGGTGGATAAGGTAGAGGTGGGTAGGGAATGGTAGAGTGCGGCAGGACGGTTCGCCCGAAAGGCTATTCTTGGCGCTTGGCCTTGTCAACACCCTCCATTAGTTTTGTATAGGGACTAGGTGATCTTGCCCTTTCAGGGTGTTGCTATTTTTCAGATATGATAGGCCGATACCGATGTCGCCTCCGCTTTTTCTGCTTACCTTCGCCGTTCCTCTAAGTGCAACGCGCGTTCGTGAGCTTCGAGCATGTCCTTTGGATTCCTGGTGTGCACGAATGTTGATATATCCCCAGGTAATACACGAACATAGGCATCCCGAGTTCGTACCGTGATAGTTTTATTTACTCTAAGATCCTTAAAGAGAAAGTTGTTTGGAACTAAAAATTCTTTATCGATATAACTTTCGACAGCCCTCAATTCTACGTTGGCTGTCGACTGCATTAAGTTCAAACTTTTTCTTGGACGATTCATTTATGGATTTTTGAATTACTGATGATTAGATGCTTGAACACTAGGAACTATTAGGGATTCAGGATTGGGGGAACACAGGAGCGCTCAAAAGTCTGCCCATCGAATATTTTTCTTTTCTTTTGATCCGACTTTATCCCAAACTGTCTTGGTTCGAGCCTAACGGAATCTTTTCAATCGTGTCTAAATGTACGACATTTCTTTTGCGTTAGCGTTTATTTTTTTATTCTCGATATTTGAATCTCGATTTGGATCCTAAAGAACTCACTTCCGGACCTGCTCAGATCCCCGTACTTTCGATAGCTACCTTTCGCACATGATAATCTGATCGTTTATTCTCAATTCTGTCGTGCCTACCGACTCGCTAACGAGTGAACCTAGATGGTGATTGAACACCGGATGTCTTGTGAATTCCACGAGTAGTTCACTTGCAGGGATAAAAGTAACCGATGTCTTCGGATACAATGTTAATAGGACGTTTCCCCTTCGGAAGAACTGCACTTGCCAGTTATTCCCGTTGACTCGTTTAAAGTCTGGGGTTCGTTGCAAAATGGGGCACTACTAAACCTCTAGAAATTAATTCCTGTCTTCCAGACCATGATATAGAATTCACCAAAGCTAGTTCAATTCAAACAACAGTGGATTCACCACCCCGGAATCGTAAGCGATTATGGTATCGGGGTGATACTACACTGTTCGCACTACGCCTGCAGCAGACACATAATTAAGCAGCTCAGCACAGGCATTGAACAAATACAATAATATACAATAATAATAATAATAACGTAATAATCATGCATGCATCAAATATTCAGTTCGTGATTAGCTACATAACATCAAATAAAAAAATTCACTCCAAAAGTTAGGGAACTTGCTCGAAACTTAAGGAGAGCAAATCACACACTAAACAAGTGTAAACTGTTGACCATCAAGCAGCACTGGACGCAAAAAATAAGATCTCTTTCAACGAGATGGATGCAGAAAGCTGTCATTCTTGGGTCGCTTCGTGTCCTCAAAACACACGAAAGTTTCGCCGATCTGTCGCTGTGATTTCGTCGTGTCCTGTGACCACCCATCTCACGGTTGTGAGGCGTGGCTATGAATGGGATTTACGGCGTCAAGAACATATCAGATTTAAAAACATCATCGATGATCTGATTTGACATTTCTGGCGATATTCCTTTTTCTATCAAACGGGCGTTTAATTTTATTTTTATCACGTCTTGACTTTCGTTATAATTACTGTACTCTTCAGATACGATGTATTGTATAGTACTAGCAGGAATCATGAATTGACTTTCCAATTTTAAATATAATTGAACAACATTTGACAGGTATAAATCATCTGCAGAATCGTCAACCTCTGAATTAATTAAATTTGCATTGCTCGTACTGGGATAATGAAATTCGAGATTATCTTGCAGCACTGCATCACTCTCGTTATTAACTTGTACAGCTTCAGTTGGTATTTCATCAATTTCTGGAAAAGATGTTTCTGTCTGATAAGCTCTGTGTCTCCGGGAAAAATGCCCAGTAAAAGAACTGATATTATTATAATCTTTTTCACAATCTTTATATGGACATTTCACTTTTAAATTTTCACCGATGTGAGCCTTCAAGTGCTTTATGAGGAGAGTATAATTCTTTATTTCTTTTTTGGATGTTTCAAGAGTACAAATATACTTCGCTTATTCATTTACTACACTATGCATAAAATAAATTTGTACACTTTCCTTGAAATGGACATTATGAACCCGCATCAAATGACTCCTCAAGGAAGCTTCAATTTCAAAAAATCGTTGACACTTTTGAAAACCACAGTGAAAGTTTGATGTTACATTTCGATGGTATTTTTTATGTTCAAAGTAAGACTTCAATCCTGCAGTCTTAAAATCGCAAAAGTAACAGAAAAACATTTTTACGAATCTGAAAAAAAATTTAAACCACTTTAAAATACTTAAGATTTTTATTTTTCACTTAAAAAGAAATCGCTTTGAAACATAACGTCAAAAAATCATTAACAATACTTCTTTCGAATAATATTTTCCTTCTAATCTACAGAAGCTCTGTTGAAATAGTCCAAATTCTTTTTAATGCAATATATATTCTGAGAGAGTTGATTCTAAATTTGAAAAGTTGAAAAAATGCAGCAAAGAAGAAATTAAGAAAGGTTCTATGCCTAATGTTTTCTAGTGTCATAGATTTCAAGCAGCAATAAAATTCTTTTTGTAACTAATGAAATACAAACAATTTCTGTTTGTTTATTAAAATTGCTATAAAATTAATTAACATCACGGTTTATCAAAAAAATATATATAATTTGACGAAGAGGCAGATTAGGGGTTATCCACAAAATACGAGACACTTTAGAAGGAGGGGGGTGGGGGGGTATCAAAATATCATTCTCCATGTTAAGTGTAAGGGGCCGTACTTTAATTAGGTAACGGATTATAGACCCTTTCTGAGACCCCCTCCCTCCTATAACAAACTGCAACAAAATATTTCTACCCTCCCCTCACTCTTTCTTTACGTAATTTTTAGTTTCCAAAAATGTTTTACTAGATATTGCTAGTAGAATTAGGCAGGTAGTTCAGATATCAGCATTTTAATCTTGCAATACTTTCAACATAGAATCTTTTGTCAACGGAATAAAACAGTATTTCAGATACAGATTTGAAATGTTCAAATTTATTAATTTATTTTAAACAAAGAAATGTCTTTTCTACTATAAAATGTGGCTTTTTAATAAGACACTTGAACTTTCAACAAAATAATTAAATTTTTAACATAATAGTTGAATTTTCAACCTAAAAATATAAATACCCAACAAAAAGTATCATAGTTTATATTTGAATAAAAAAAATTTAACCAAAAAGACGAATTTTCTCTACAAAAATTGAATTTGAATACAAAAAATATGATTTCAGCTAAAAATTATGTCTTCAGCGAAAAATTATTTTTCCAAGAAACTGATGTATTTTTACCCAACAAGAATTAAATTTTAAACCAAGAAAATTATTTTTTCCCTACCATAAAAGGATAAATTTCAACTGAAAAAGATCAACCTTAAAAAATCGAAATGTTAAATTTTCAACTAAAAAATTAATTTCAAACAAAAAAAAAAAGACTTTTCCACTAAACATTAATATTTTTAATCCAAGACAACAAAAAATATAACTGTTCGGAAAAAAATGATGTCTTAACAAAGTGATTCAACCAAATCTTTCAAATAAGAAAGTTGAATTTTCAAGCAAAGAAGAATAACTTTTTACCAAAAAGTTTTCAGTTTTTTGCATTTTCATAAAAAAAAATTTCCACCAAAGCGGACGAATTTATAAATCCAAAAGATAAATTAGAAAAAATTAAAAAAAAGAGTTTAATTTGCTGTTCAAAAAGATTTTAGTTAACTTTCCACGATCAAAATATGAATTTTTAACCGAAAAATAAGTTTCTGCGAAAAAAATTGAATGTTTAATCCAAAAAGACGAATTTTTACCCAAAAAGGATGACCTCTTAACAAAACTGTTGAATTCTCTACCGAATAGTTGTATTTTTATCCAAAAAATATGAAATTTCTCTTGAAACAGATGAATTTTTATTTAGAAAGAGAATAAACTTTGGAATAATATGTATTTGAATTTTCATCCCGAAAAGATTCCAGTTGACTTTCCGAAATCAAAATATGAAATTTTCAGCAAAAAATAAGTTTCGACGAACAAAATTCAATTTTTCATCCAAAAGGACGAATTTTTTCAACCAAAAGGGATGAATTTTTAAACGGAATAGTTCAATTCGCTTCCAAATAGCTGCATTTTTATCCAAGAAAGACGAAATTTGTACTAAAACCTATGACTTTTCAATTAAAAGAAGGACAAATTTTTTTTTTAAAGTTGAACTGCCATCCAGAAAAGCCTTCAGTTCATTTTTTAACACAAAAATTTGAATTTCAAACGAAAAGCTAAATAGTCGAATTTGTAACCAAAAAATATAACTTTTTAACAAGATTGTTAAATTTTTAACCAAACGGTTCCATTTATATTCAAGAAAAATGAAAATTTCAAAAGGATTTCAATAGACTTTTCCACAGAAAAATACAAATTTTAAACAAAAAGTAAATTTTTTAGGAAATAGTTGAATTTTGAACGAAAAAGTTGCATTCCTGTCCAAGAAAGATGCAATATTTGTACTAAAAACAGATGAACTTCAAACTTAATAAGAAAAATTTTCAAACAATATTTATCATCCAAAAAATATTCCAGTTGACTTATCAGCAACAAAATATGAATTTTAAATAAAAGGTTAATATCATATGAAAACAGCTGAATTTTTATAACCCAAAAAGACACATTTTTAACAAAACAGTTGCATTTGAAAAAAGAAATTATGTCTTTTTAAAAAAAATGGTTACATTTTCAAGCAAATAATAAAATTTATAACTAAAAAGATAATCTTCGAGAGAAAGTTTTTGCGAATTTGCAAAATTACGTACATGAGTGAAGGGCCCCCTATCGTAGCAAATAGTAATAAAATGTCTGGACCCCCCCCCCCTTGAGATGTTACGTAATTTAATTACGGTCACCAATGGAAAAAGCATCTCTGAGATGGGGTGGGGTTAGGGGGGGTAAAGTTTCTGAAAAATGTATCACGTATTTTGTGATGGCTTCTTAGGAAAGGGAAGGGGAATCTGCCCAGATACGCACAGAAATGGGTCGAGTTCACAAATATAGACTGCGAAAATTATTTCAAGATCACCAACATAAATTCGAGGCATAAATTACTATAAGTTTATATTGTACACTTAAAATAATACTCAAGTATGAGTAAATGTAAAATATGTTAATATAAAATGAAAGTATTTTAAATTTTCCCATGCACCACATTCACGCCTCTCTTAAGCTGAACCAGTAAAATTCACTATTTGAAATAGCCCGAAGTGGTCAACTGGAAATACTAGTGGTCCACTTCTAGCAATTTGAACCAGCGAATCTAAATGGTTCAGTTTGAGAGAGTTGTATTCTATAATTTTAATAGTGACTCAGGAGATGACAATAAGTTCATTATCTAATAGAGAAAAGTTATCCTGGAAGATATTGACAATAAATTACTTTCAAATCCTGAATAATTATATTTTTTGAATCTCAAATTAAGGATTGTAAACTTCAAACTGTCTGGATATTTTTTGCAGACATAAAAATATAACTACATTAAGAAATGTGTATGGATTGAATCCATTTTAAATCAGGCAGAACGAATTACAAGGCAGACGAATAGCTAGTGTGCAAACCTAACCTACTTATATCGAAGAGGGCGTCATTTAAATTACAAGTAAATACTATTTACTAAATAGCTGTCTTACCACTTCGTATCAAGGTTAAGTCAGGTAATAGCCCGGGACTTAGCATGTTATAACGACGAATTATATTACAATTTGATATTGATATGTCACTTCACTACACTAATTCACTGACAGACTCCCGCCGATTACCATTCTGAATTTGTCTGCTACACGGTCTGCTATGAACATGACCGAGGTGGATCGTGAAGCGACGAGTGCGCATTCAACTGCGCACTTGTTTTGGTTACGTTAACTTATATTTCTGTTACCATTTAGGAATTTTACGAAACTATTTATAATTTTCAGATACCGTTTCTGAGGTTCAATTTAAATTTAGTAAATTTAATGTAAAAGTTACTGAATTGCGTGTTAAGTAACATAATTTCATCAATTGCAGTTACTTTAGTTTCCTAAATGAGTCGGGATTTTCCGAAAATTTCTAACAGTGTGCATGAAAATTAAAAAAAAAAAATTTTAGAACGCCTTAGTCCACGTGGATTTTGGATAGATACCCCGGCCTTCCTCGTGGACATGCGTTGACCTCCCCCACCCCACCCAACTGTCCACGTGGTATATGGATGGCCCAAGATCAATTTAGGTAATTTCAAGTCACTTCATGTGAATTCAAATAACTTCAGATATCTCAGTGAATTTCAAGAGAATTCAAGTGACTCTAAAGGAATACAAGTGGTTTCAAATGAATACAAGTGACTTTAAATGAATTCAAGTGACTTCAAGTGACTTCAAGGGAATTCAAGTGAAATCAAGTGAATTCAAGTGATTTCAAGTGACATCAGATATTTCAGCTGATTTCAGATATTTCAGGAGACTTCAGGAGATTTCATTACAAGTGTATACCTGACTTGACGAGTTTTATACCCCTCGCTTCCGAGAATTGACGTCGCGCCGCGGGTATGGTTGAGTGGTGCTGTGCGGGGTGTGCGGGGTACACGAAGGCGTGACAAAACAGGAGCGTTTCGATAAGGCGCTGTACCCTAACGGCCTGCATGTGCAAGTGCATGATGTGACGTTACGGTAGTTCACTCGAAGTTGGAAGCACACATGTAGCGAATAAGCACGATGGAAAGCTCACGGCGATCAACAGTGAGACTTTGATGTCTAAAGCCAACTGAAGACGATGAGCCTGATCAGCAGTGGGACTCCAGGGCCGTTACGAAGTCGAAAATCGAACGGACCTCTTTCTTTTATCTCCACACGTTAGAAAAAGAGGTCCGTTCGATTTTTAATTAAAAACGTTATACTACGGTTGAAAATTAATTAATTACTATAAGATTTCCTGTTAATATTTAATTGAAATTCAAATTTCTTCTGAATTTGTGGCGCTGTCATACGCTATTGAAACTCCCGACGTCGGAAACCACGGCGTAAACTACACAGAAAAAAATGGCGTAAACCACGTATAAACCGACGTCGTATACTACGTATGGAACGACGTCGTGAACTACGTGAGAAGCGACGTAGGAAACTACGTCGGAAATTGCGATAGTAAACGACGTAGGTTCCGACGTCGTTTTATACGTGGTTTCTGACGTCGTTCCATACGTAGCTTACGACGTCGTTCACACGTAGTTTACGACTTCGTTGCATACGTAGTTTACGACGTCGTTCCAGACGTAGTTTACGACGTCGTTTCATACGTTGTTTACAACGTCGTTTCACACGTAGTTTACGACGTCGATTCATACGTAGTTTACGACGTCCATTCATACGTAGTTGACTACGTCGTTTCCAACGTGGTTTACGGCGTTACAAAAACTATTTCTATAATAATATAATTATTCGAATCAATAATAAAAGATAATTGCTACCTGAAAGTACTACCTGATAGATACTTGAAATATTGTAACACCAGCGACTTCAAATGAATAATTTTACTAAATATATAATCTTGTTCCATTGCAAGCGATAAGAAGTGTCTGGAAATGATATTCTATTTAGTTCTAATTATAATTATCTTTTATTATTGATTCTAATAATTATATTAATATATAAATAGTTTTCGTGATGCCGTAAACCATGTCGGCAATGACATAGTAAACCACGTATGAATCGACATCGTAAACTACGTAAGAATCAACGTCGTAAATTACATATGAAACGACGTCGGAAACCAGATATGAAACGACGTCGGAACCTACGCATGGAATTGCGTCGTAAACGGCGTATGGAACGTGGTCGACAACCACGTATAAAACGACGTCGGAACCTACGTTGTTTACTATCCCAAATACCGACGTAGTTTCCTACGTCGTTTCTTACGTAGTTTTCGACGTCGTTCCACACGTAGTATACGACGTCGGTATATACGTAATTTACGACGTCGTTTTCTACGTAGTTTACGACGTCGTTTCCAAAGTCGGAATTTTCAATAGGGTAGCTACCAATAGGCTCTACGATTCAACAAAGAAATCAAAGAAGAAGAAATATTGGATAGACAGAGGTAGAGAGAGAGTATGATCGTTTCGAAACCAAGACCCGTCATTGGAATTAATCGAATCATCTCTGTCTAGCTCACGTGGTAGAAAGAGAGGTCCGATCGACTTCAAGCATCGAAGTCCCACTGTAGTGTTTTATAATGTCAAACTGTCAAGTTTGATGTAAGAATGATGAAAACAGTCGTCTTCGTGGGCAGTTAATCTAATATTTATAGAAGTAAGTAATGTGTTTTTGAATACTGCTGTCTTTGAATGGTTTAACCAAGCGAGCTACAGAGTATCTGGACCGCTTATTCAAGAGAAAGGTCTCCTTTTAAACGAGAGGCTTAACGGCTCGCAAACGTTTTGAGTACGTAAGCAGGAAACACATATTAACGTGTAACTGCAAAATTTCTTCCTCGTTTCTGTTAAATATTTAGTTTACCCTGGTCTTTGTATTAGAAAAACAATGTTCAGAATATTTTTACCACGCAGTAAAATCCATCGGAAACGGTTCATACGCCCTTGACTGTTTACGTTCGGAGTGCAGATATTTCTGGTTCGGTTAGGGTAGGTAAGATCCAATGTTAGCCCCAAACCCGGCGTTATATCCAAATTCGACTGTATAATAAAAAAATAAATAACGAATACACAAATTAATGAAAAAAATTGTCGAAAATACAAATTACCGAATTATAAAATGTCCAAAATTTCAAATAACGACAAGGTTTTTAATTGAAGAAAGGAAAATCCCGAATTTAAAAACATCCGAAACTAAGATTGGCCGACTCCGAGACCGAATTATAAAATTTCTGAATTAAACAATTACTGAATAATAAAATGAACGAATTATTAAATTCCCACAAATGTTTCAATTCCAAAAATTTAGAACTGCCGAACATAGTTAATTGATTATTAATTTATGAGCTATTTATGTATTTATGAACAAACGAACAATCCAGTTAATAATTAATTAATAAACTACTAATTATTTTCGGCAATTTTGAATTTCGGCAAATTAAAATTTCAGGAATTGAAATATTTATGGGAATTTAACAATTCATTTATTTTACAATTCGTTAATTTATATTTTCGGCATTTTTTTCGTTAATCTGTGGGTTTGTTATTTATTTTTTTCCTTATTTTGTATTAGTCCCGGATACTCAAACACTTTTAAATATAGTGATGAAGAACTAATTATTTTTTTATTGCTGTTTTACAATATGATGCGACTATATAATAAATATAGTTATTATATCTATGTATTACGAACAAGTGATATAATACATCAACATCATAAAATATTGCTTTCTATTAAAAATTACGAACTCTTGAATGTGATATTTTTTAAATCAAATAGACTTTGTAACGAAGCTAAAATATTATAAAATGTGTACAGTCACTCTTAAATAAAAACCTTTAACGAATATTTTTATCTTTGGCAACATTCAAATTATTCGAAAATTTTTTTCGAAGTCTTATAGTATATTGCGAATTAGAATTAGGTTACAGCTAATTTCGCTAATTTCTTTTTCTGCAAATTAGCTTTTCTGGAATCAGTTAGAGAAATTTTAGCAAACTGTCTCATTCTATTCTGCAAATATAAGTGAATACAGTGGGCCAAAACTTATTTCCCATATTCTGCACAAGAGAAGTAAAATTTGAGTTTAGACAAATCATTCACGACTAAGTCAATAACATGACTTTGCTCGTAATGCAGAGAAAACGAGTTTTTGATTGATTTTTTCAACGTTCCGACAGACCAAGTTTTATGGCTAAAAGCTTTAATTCGAAAAAATGTTACTGTGAAAGCTTGCCAGTTCGTTTGCGGTAAACATTTTTCAATGGAAGAGATTCTCCACGAGAAAATCCTAAAAGGACCCGGTGGCACTATCTCGGGAAATTAAGTTATTATATATTTACTGTAAAATCGAAGTCACTATTTTCTCCCTTAAGAACCACACTAGTGTGAATTCGCACCTCGTGAAATTGCTAACTGCTGTAACTTTCTACCTGCTTGGATCAAGGGTGTCTCCCCACTACAAAATTCCTATTTTTACCCCAAACCTTACCTCTGATACATTAAATTTGGATTAGTCACTTCCGAGATATTGAATTTCAAAGATTTAAAATCCTAAATCGCACTAGTGTGGTTACTACGTATGCTGAGTAGGGGTGTGGTTATTAAGGGTTAAAGATCAAACAAAAGTACATTCTTTTTCATCCAATAAACTGTATTATTTGGTATTTTCACTTACTATTCGTTTAAAAAAAATCGGGTTGTTTTCCCCTCAGCAAGTTCAACAATAAACACAATTTATTCATATTTTTCGTAATTTTCAGAATGAAAAATATCTACCAAGTTAATCTATTCTATGTTCTATTTGAGTAGGATGCAAAAAAGTGACGTTAATTCAAAGAACAAAATAGAAGGTGATACTAACGTCACTTTTTTTGTACTCTGCACCTATAGACCATTCATTAGATAAACTTGGTACAAATTTTTTTTTTTTAAATTACGAAAAATATGAATAAATTGTGTTTTTTGTTACACTTGCTGAGGGGAAAACAAACCGAATTTTTTTGAAACGAGTAGTATTTAGGATTTTCTCGTGGAGAATATCTTCCATTAAAAGTTTTTTACTGCAATCGAATTTACCAGCTTTCACGGTAAAACTTGTCCGAATTGAAGCTTTTTGCCATAACGCATTAATAGCTGGGTCTTTTGGAATGACGAAAAAATTAATTCTTTCATATTCGGGATCTTCGGTTTCTCTGATTTCACTTTTGTAACCTCATTTGCACCCTGTAGTGATACACATGGGCATAATTAATGCGATGAACAAACATAAAAACATAAGTAGAAAACTCCATGGGGGATTTTCACAATAACTGCATAAAGAAATGTTTTATTGCTACATTTTTAAGAGTTTGTAATGACTCTACATGACGAAAGCCATAAAACCGCCAACACAACACGAACAAAGTAACTACTAGCGCCGCCGCATGGCCGTTTTTAACACATGGACCATTTTTAACTCTCGGAGATCTGAGGCTGCTTCAAGTTTAGATTTGAAGTTTTGGAAGTTATAAAGCCGAAAAACAACGACAAGATATCCAATATAGATATACACGTATTGAATTTATAATTAAAGTGACTCATAATAACCTCAAAAAAATCGGCGCCGGTTTGAGTTCTCATTGTGCATTACACGATCTCAGTTCAAGTCCGAGATGACTCTTCTGGAAATAAGGACATAATTATCTTCGGGTTCAGGTTTCGGGTTTGAGTCTCCATTGTGCTCAGGCCCATACCTCCAACTAAACTGCACCTCCTCCTCTCTCAAATCGCCTTTGTTAATTTCTCAAATATAATTGAAGGAACTTTTTATGCTGGATTTGATATTAGAGGGTTCCATAAGGGTCCAGTCCGGAACCGAATCCGTAAGGAACCTTTTGAGCTCGGGTTCAACCTAAAAGGTTTCGACCGCTGGTTTGTAATATTCTGCTAATATACCACCATGTCCTTCATATGGGACTGCGCCCTAACTTCAAAGACCATGGCTACTTTTAGGCCCTGTGTTTGCTCTCAAATTTATTTTGGCAAATAAAGTGTGTTAAATTGAAAATTCGGCGATTAATTCGCTAATTAATGTCCAGTATCATCCTTTTGGAGTGCTTTGTACGCGGAAATATGTGATAATTCGTTACTTATAGCCACTTCTTCAAACAAAAAGTCAGCAAGTGACAATTTGCCCTTGTTAACCTCCTCCAGGGTAAAGTCAGGTATACTTTACCCACTTATCAATTACCCAGCTCGACATTACCCTATACCCTAGCCGACTTTACCCAGAAATAATGATTACCTGCAACATTGGTTACCCCCAGTTTTGTCTATGTTGTACGAGCTTGAGCTCGTTTCTCAGCGGGGCGATGTGTTGCTCAACCGGAGGCTACTGTATTATGTTGCGTTGATACGTTCAAATTAAATCTCCATTTAAACCAGCCGAAACTAAAACATTGTACGCAATTCTGTATACAATTTTTGGATAATTTAAAAGCATGTGCTACTGCGTCTATATCTAAGCACCTATTATATTATACTGAAAAATGTCTAAAAAAATGCAAATTTCATTTCAAGATACGTACTCTAAACAAGAAAAAGAAATTTCCTGAACGAGATAAGACTTTACAACAACATTTTTTAAACGTCCTTTTTGGACATCGAACGAGATATACGCGTGATACACGCACTAATTTCGTCTAAGTAGACAATCTACTTTTTATTTACACTATTGAAGTTATTTAATGCTGTGGTAGTGTCTGTTAAATGACTTATGGTGCACCGAGTGACCTAAGGATACAAGTGACTATTTTTTGCCTCTTTTCTGGTATCTTAGTGCCGAATCGTTATCCTTTTCGATTGACCAATGTTGACTTTGCCTGTGGAGCTATAAAAGTAGTGCAAATTCAGTTCACTATGGCATTTCGCTTTTTGTTTGTGAAATTTATTTTTGAATTTTGTGAGTTACTCTCATACACGTGGTCAGCATAACCTCACTTTGGTTCGTCACCGTTGACTACAGTCTCTGTTACTGTAATGCTCATATAGCAGCTTAAATATGCCAGACACAACAAAAACCTGTAAACAATGCAATACGGGTATTGCAGGGGACTCATGCATTTGCCCCTGTGGTGTGCACTATCATCCTGGATGCATAGGCTCCTGTATCAGTCAAAGGACAGGAAAAAGAAAATGATGCGGCCATAAGCCAAGATCATCATCTCCTATCTTCAGGCAAGACCAAACAAGCGATAACGATAGTCCGGTAACTAAAACGGACTTTGAAGAGCTTTGGAACCAGCACATGAATAAAACGACAAAACTCCTAGAAAATTATAGAGCATCCATATGCGCTGAGTGCAATGAATCAACCGATACTCTCGCTTTAAAACTCAACGCTTTTAGTACTCAGTTGGGCTCAGCGCTAGACCGTATCGATAACCTGGAAGTGAAAGTTCAGGAATTGGAAAATAACCACGATAGTAAGGATATAAATTTAAAAGGCATGCTGTAGATAACTGACAGGATGACATGTAAGCAAAACGTAATCTTGTATGGATGTACAAAAAATTTCCCACCCCCTGATATATCACTAAATATGTTCTTACTCTAGTTGATCCATTGAGGCTTATATATAAATTTATATAACGTTAGAACATAAACTTTGCTATAATTCATGTAAGTTTACATCGAGAAATATAATCTTCGAATATAAAACATTTTAATATTACTGTGCTGTGTTTACTTTATGTTAATGATGACATAAATATGTTATCCTGTAATTGGTCGTAAGACTGTTGGATAAATAAATATATGAGATGGAATGAAACTATGTATGGAGTCTACTTGTCAATGAAACACGCTTTTTTCTGGTTTTTAATTAAAGAGATTTGTAACCATTTGCATACTTTGAAAACAAATTGTTTGCAATCGAATATGTATCGCAGTAGCTTCTCTGATATGATAAATTCCAGAAAATTCGTAAACCTTAAAATTTAAGAACTGTCTACTGTTACGGAATTTTCGCTAGGAGTAAGAACTGGGGATTATTTAATAACATATATTTGGAGCAGTATGCATGGTTCAGTGGAAGAAGTTTTCGTTGATATTACTCGCGCGCTGTTTTATTTTCATCCACACTAATGCATGTCAGGCGAATGCTGCATGTTTAATTGCTAATTAACCTCTTCCTTGTTAAAGACAAGAAGAAAAATCGCATTTGGTATTGACAAGTCGATTAGGCCTACTGAGAAACACCACGTAAAAAAAACGCGCCTTCCACTAGACCTCCATGGTGGTGCGAAACAGAGTGTATTAGCTAACGTAATACAGTAGCCTCCGTTGAGCACCACAACGCAACGGCCTGCCAAGCTTCGAAGTCGAGCTCGAGCGCCTCACAACAGAAAGGATCAGCTGAGCCGACAGGTATCATACGGTACCCTGACACAGTCTTAGGACCAAACATTTTTTGTTGACATGTAACTTTTGAAGAAAATCCATTTATATACATTTTTTAACTTTGATTTCTACGAAATGCACACGAATTTTGAGGAACATTATTTTCCTTGTGGGGACATTTTTTAATTAGTCCTATCTTGATGCGCACGATTTTTACAGCTGCAGGTGTTAGAGTGGACATTTTCGCTTCAAGTTTGGAGTGGCCATTTTAGCCTTAAATTGAAACTAACTTTTGCGCGCACTGCGATATTAACTTTATCTATGGTAAAATTTTTCAGCCCAACATAGTGTTTAATTTGCGTGAGCATAGAAATGTGCGCTTCAAGTATTCTTGGAGTATAGTTCGATGACGGAGGTGACTTTTTTTCAGCAAATTAAAAATTCTCGATGTTCGCATGTGTGATACTTTAATAATTATACAAGGACATATTTTTCCTTTATATGCTCTCTGTTGGCCACCTTAATCTAATAAGAAATCAAAAGATTTTTGGCCTGAGTAGTTGCGTCGACTTTCTACACCTACAGACGTTGGAATGGACATTTCAAATGTAAAAGCGGTGACACGACTTTGACATTTTCTTCCTTAGTTTTAAATCAAAGCACAATGTCAAATCCATGAAATTCCAGTAGCGTATGCTTCACTCAACTAACATGATTTTTCTCAGAATTTTCAAACATTGCTTAGAAAAGCGGTGAGCATGCAAAGAATACAATTTGTAGCTGGTCACAAATATTATTTTTGAAAAATGACACCTTCCGTGGAAACGCCTATATAAGTATGTAGGTAGGTGAAGGACAACAGATACTAAAGCTGACCTTCTGGTATGATTAAGTTACCACTCCTGGAATAATAAAGTTTACACTCCAGAATCGTCAACTTTATACTCTGGGATAGTGAAGCCAACCATGAAATGTTGACACTCCCCACGGATGGCACGCTACACCATTTAGAGGGCTGTCCTACAGTCTTATAAAAGTGACCAAGTGCGAAGCGAACTCAAAAACGAAAGGAATCACTTGCCTTTAAGTTTGTTTTTGACTTCTAGATAATTCTGAAATAGCTCGAACTCTGATCGGAAACTGACATTTGTTTTTTACATTCTCATCCTATAATGAGAAGGTATTAAATTTGTGTAAAATTTGACCCCCCCCCCCGTTTTTGTCAAATGTGCACGTTTTGAGACACCCTGCATTCAAGAAACAGATTTTTACAAAATGTTTGTATGTCTGTTAGTCTGTCTGTAGATTTTTAGTTTGTTAGCACGATAAATTTCAAAGGAATCAACCCATTGAATTGGGCTTCGGTATACTCTTCGAGTGTCCTAAAATAAAGGTCGAGTTCGTTAGCCAGCCATTTTGGATAAAAATTCAAAATGTGAGCACAATTTAAAAATTTTTGGGAACACTTAATTTCAATATTTAAAAATTATATGGACAGATATTAGTAAAACTAAAAATGCGAAAAAAATATTCTCATGAATTTTTTTGATAGAAGAAAAATTACCGGAGTTATAGCATTTACAAAATTCCAAAAAAACAAACGAAAATGAAAATTTTAAGCCTAACAACGCACGATATGAAAGAAAGTCAATAAAAGAAAAATGTTTATTTTTGAACACCCTACCATATTGTTATAAGACATTTTAAAATTTTGTCGAAAAGTCGAAGATTCAAACATTTATCGCACCAAAAAATAGTGAAGAATCCAAAATTCCATTTTGCGGTCAAACTATAGAGAATACGAAGAAAAAAATGAAAAGACAAAATTGTGCACTCAAAAAAGATCTACAAATTTGTTATTAATCACTTTTTGATGGGACGCGTAGTTTTTGTTTCATTATTTCGGATGATCCAGTGGTCAGTTAGAACCGTCACCGCAAAGTAACTTTTTTTCGAGGCGCCTTCGGAGATTTGCTTCCAGCGGCCTATTTATTATTATTTTGCAGTGAAAATTAGTAAGAATATGGTTCAGATTTTCTATTATTATCTACCAATTAAAGAAATGAACCAACATTACCTGTATCGCTTGAAAAAATTCTTGAAAATGTGCCTTTTTTGTCCGAATTAACTATACTCCCCACTTAATACTCGTGTTCAAACTATGAGCATGAGAAAGTCAGGCACAATATATCCTGTCGACAATCGATGGAAAATTCTTGGCATATTTCATTGCACGACCTTAAACCTACACCAGATAAAATTATTTCAAGGGATTTCCAGGGATTTTAACAGAATTCATGGGATTTCATGAAATTTTAAAGGAGTTTACAAGATTTCCAAGATTTTTAAGGATTTTTAAAGACCGCAAGGCAACTAAAAAGATTCCAGTAATTTAAAACTATTTCAAGTGATTCCAAAGGATGTAATGGGATTTCAAGGGACATAAAAACGTTTTTAAATATCTGCTACATAAAGTTATTTTTCATATATCAACCGCGAACATATATGATGAGATTGTCTTCCAGAAGTGTGGTTTGCTTGAAGCAGATGCATATTTTTTAAATAATCGTTCGGCCTAATTTTAATATTTCCCAATAGTCTAAAAAGTAAGCCTACGGAACAGTTAAATCCGATTTTAACGAAACTGTGCACGTTTGTAGAGCTATGGAGAACGATAATCTACACGTAGTCTTCAATTTGTGCAATTACGCAATTTTAAGGGTGGAAACTACCCCTCGTATGTATGGGGTGGTTTTTGAGCATTAACGAGAATCAATTGAATAATTTTAAAGGTGAAATTCTCTAAGGGGGTTTCTGATATGGCGGATCCAATATAGTAACTACCGTTCTACTTAATTCTTTGTAAAAATTATGTCAAAACTATTTTATTACAAAAATAAAACAAATCACAGCGGACATTAGCGTACATTTTAATCTGGGTCTAAGTATAGGTCTAAGCCTGCGGCAGACCCAGTTTTTTCTCCCGACCGCTTGGACTAAGCTCAAATAAAAGATCATCAGGTTTTTTCGGGAAGAGTGCTATGTGGATCAGTGATTGTAGCTTGATAATATGGTTGCGAAAATGTGAATTGATGTCATGATTGTAGAGAACAACTATATCAAAGAAATATCTGATGACATGCCAAATGAAGAGAACATCAAGCCGTTCAATCCCCTTCAAATGTTTTTGAACTTTTTGCCACTTTATGAATCTAATAAGAAAACAGATTTTTTTGCAACATATACCTCGAAAGTGAGGACTTTCAGACCTCTAAATGATGTGCAATGTCCCGAGTGGAAATATAGGCCCTCCTTTAAATCTCTAAAAGCTCTTACCATGAAGGATTAAAGAGCATCTAAAGAGGTTTTTTTTTCAATATAATTTGAGTCCTCTTTAGCTCCTCAGAGGCTGCAGATAATTCCATTTCTGCATATTTAGAGGTTTAAAGGAGAGTGTTATCATAACCTCAATAGATTCTCGTAGATCCTCCACTCAGTGCTTCCTATTCTGTTGTGCATGCATCATAGACAGCGCCAATACGTTTAGTTTACGCAACTAGATATATCGGATTAAGTACCCAGCAAAAAGAAAGTATTAACAATGACGCGATGGACCAGTGTACCAATGCGTGTAAATTCGAGAAGGCGGTATTTCACTTTTCAATCTTTCTATACTGGTCAATGCGTCTGAATTCGTGAATGTAAAATACACACTTGAATTCGGCCCAATTCGTCACAGCGAATTTCAGCAAGTGTCGATTTATACGATTTAATCCGTAACAGGAAAACTAACATGTAGGGCATACAGAATTTATTCTAAATGTTTAGTAAATTTTCCCGTAGCTCAGTGGGGCAACTCTGGACTGATACACGAAGGATCGCTGGTTCAAGTCTCGATGCATGCACTTTTTATGAATTTTTGCTCGAATTGACCTTGATCACGCATTCAAGTGAATGCACACGCATTCAATTCGCGCTGTCTCAATTCATCTAAATTCGTCTCAATTCGTTTAAACGAATTATAAAACGGGATTCACCCGCATTCAAAAAATGTGAATTCGCCCCGATCTGTATCAATTCTTTTTTTCTGGGTGACGAAGTCCAAGGGGTCTAGACACCAAGGGCCAAACAATAATAAGAATTGCATAGGAAGCAAATTTATTTTTAATAGCTTAGGAAAAGTAATATCCAATACACTTATGGTGAAATTATTCCATTTATTGCGAGCCTTTTCGCTATTCCGTTCACAAATCCTTGTTTTACTGGAAAATTTGATAATGCAACGACATCTTTGTATTGACTCTTTACCCACCAAATAAGAGAATAATTTGTGGGTCCCATGCCACTAAATGAGTTTTACTGGAGAAAAAAACCTGATAATAATACTAGGTAAATAAAATGAAAGGATATTCTTTTCAACTGTGCAAGCGTTGAATAGTGAAGGAGTGAAATAGAAATCTAACAGTCTCTACGCCGCTGCTTCTCCACGCAACGTATACACAGTACTGTAGAGATCATAGGGGTTTAAGTGAGGACTAGAAAAATGTTTATAAAATCATAAAGAAGTTGAAAAGAGGGCTAAAGGGGTTCTACGAGAATGAAAAGAGGATGTCGGGGGCTAAATAGGTCCAAAACAGGTTTTATTTACAGCTATGTAGGGTAAAAGAAGGGCCTATATTTCGACTCGAGGTGCTTCAATCCAGTAGATTATGCGAGTATAATATTGGCGCATGCGCACTATGAAACACATCTATTTGGCGATTAGGTATTTTAGGTTGAGTGAGGTAAATCGAAGATGTCTGCACGCTGAGTGTTAAATAATAATACTAATCGCATGGGACCAAACTCTATTTTTTGAATATTTTTCGAAAAAAGATTTTTCGCCATGTGCGTACTTAAAGCGGCCACACGTTATTCTCACTATATTCTTTCTGTATGTTGCTCACTCTATTATTTTGTACATTTAGGTTAAACTGTATTATGTTCATATAATTCATGTTTGTTTATTTTTATTATAATTTATTTTTTATGTTTATTTAATTGTTTATTTAATTGGTGTCATTTTGAGATTTTTTTCTCATGGTTACTTATCAATATTTACTTTCTTTTGGTATAATTTGTTAACATGTGACTGGAATTATATTTTGAAGAATGAATTATTTTTGGATGTTAATATATTCTGGAATTGTATCACATACGAGAGGAGAGAAAGACTGGAGAGACATTCACACTCCTGGAATTTTAATCTCTCGGTTACCTTCACGAGGATGCTCATCGCTGTATTTTGACAACTCCAACGGTTTTCTAACATTCAAGGGAGCGTTCCTGTCTCCTTTCTATACAATGTCTTTGTCGTACGGTTTCCAGTTATCTTCTGAGGGATTTTTCTGTCCATCCGTACAGCAGGAAAACATATCCAGTTGTTCTGAAAGATGATATTTTAATCTTGACAACTCCACTTGTAAAAAACTTGCCACTACCAATAACCACCTATCTTTACTCAAGGCACTTGCTCAGCAAGCTACATCTTTTACAATCTCAGTCCGACGAATGTTCGGTAGACATAACGACAGACGGCGCTTCGATGTCGCTTTTGACGAACTTCGCAATTTGAGGGGGAAGGCGGACGCAAAGGAGAGTGGGAACGGCAGAATACGTCTGGCCATCTCAGTGCTCGGAGCGTGGAAAACCTATTTTCGCTCGATTTGAGTTGAGCTGGTCACTGGTCACAGAAATCATTTTGGTCAAACCCCTACCCCTTATTAGCGTCTCTTTTGGGGGCAAGAAGGCACCCCTGTGTCTGTTCACAGAAATAATGTTTGTCATAGCCCTAACCTTTTCCAATGTCTCGTCTGGGGTTGAAAGGCACCCCTCTGATTGCTCACATGAACAATATTGGTCAAACGCCTACTCATTTTCAAAGTCTCATGGGAGCGGGACGGAAACCTTATGACTGGTCACAGAAAAAATGTAACTCAAACCCCTTCCTCTTTCCAACGACTCGTGGGGAACGGGACGTCACCCCTGTGACTGGTCGTAGAACTAATTTTGGTTAAACCTTTACCACTCTATAACGTCTCGTGGGGAGCGGGAAGGCACCTCTGTGACTGGTCACAGAAATAATGTTGGTCAAATATCTATACTTTTCCATCGTTTCGTGGGAGGCTGGACAGCACCCTCGTGAAAAGAAAGACCAACTTAAGACTACAGTATAGGCAGGTATAGGCCTGTCTTAAAGTGATCTTAAACAGATCTTTTCTGGTCCCCAGAAGACCACAGTCCTTTTGTCGCAGCCAGCAGTTCAAACTTCCAATATCCTATCATTATTAGGGTCATAACGATTCAGGCCCATAATCATAATCTTTACTGCTTTATGGTACCTTTGTGATGTCACGTACTAAAATACGGACACCCAGTATATATATAAATGAATTCAGTTATGTTGGAATAATATGCACGCGTTAATTACATATGTCTAATAATGAATAATCAATACATAATTGGTATTCAAAATCAATATAATTGCACTTCGCCATCAGTGTTTTCAAAACAAGAAAATTCAAAAATGCAAATTGTACAGTATCTATTATAACTCCATAACTCATAAGCATTATATATTATGTTCTCCTATTCAATCTATTCTTAGTAACTTATTAATTACGCTTGTATTTTTCCGAAGACCCGACTTTTCTCAGCAGGTAATTATTTTCTGTACCTTGTAGATATTTCATAAAATCCGAACACGAAAATTGTTTGAAGTTAAATTGAACTCCTAGAATATCGCGTATAGTACATACTTCCAACAAATTGCGACCTTTAGACCACTGAGCACCCATCAATGAAAAAATGCGTTCACAATTCGCATTATGACCAGGAATGCTGAAGAAAAATTGAGCGATTTTCAATATCTCTGTGAAAGCCGTAATGTTATTAATTGAAAAAAGCGCAAATTTTGTAATTGCTCGACTGCTTAAAAAAATCATCTGGTTTTTCTTTTAAAAACTCATTGAGATGAATTATTTGGTCGTGTAGTTTTGAATCATCGACAATTACTTTTTTTGTCTGTAAATAAATTACACTTTCTTCGACAAATGAATATTCTACTTTTTTCTGTGCTTCGAAACTCAGCCATTTGAAAACGCGTAATTCTGAAAGCGACTTCGTCCACTTTTCTATATACTCTTCTGCTTTTTTGTATACATTCAAAACTTGTTCTTCAAAATTATCGCACTCTTTGTCTTGAGCTTCTTTTCTGAGTTTGGAAAGGGCACTTTTGACATTTAAAGACAAAAATCTATTTTCAAATCTTTCGCGTAATGTCTTCAGTACAGTGTCAATAATTTCCAAAACTTCTAACACGCTGTTGGATTCTTTTTCGATTTGTGACATTTTTTCATGAAAAATACTCATGAACGAAAGAAGGTTCTGATATTCTGTTTCGACGAATTCACAGAACTCTTTAAGCTCGTTTGTTCTCACTGTATAAATGCTAAAGAAATTGAAGATTTTCACGATCACCGAATCGACATCAAATAATGGAAACTGGTCCAGACCATAGTGTGCTCCATTATTCAGAATATGTGCTGGGCACCCGATGCCAATCAATTGAGGCGCCGGATGCAAAAAGGAGATATAAAATTATTTTGCTGGAGGGGGGAGGCCCCTGGGCACTTGAGAATAAAGTTTTGATTTTGATTTTTTTCAAATACGCATTTGTATTGAAAATTCAATTACGCATCTTTTTCTTCAAATAGAAAAAGTTGTAGCTTCTTTAGTTTTTGAATTTTTTGCAAAAAACTGTTTTTTTTTATCTGAATAAAATATTTCGCCATTTTTCACTTCAACTCGTGACGAATTTGGAGGTTTTTAATATTTTTTAGTGAAATTGATAAGAATTATGCATGGACATCTTCTGCGACCGGTGACGTTAGCTAAAGTTGAAAATGTTTATTTAAAAAAAAGTTAATAGTTTTTTGCCGAGGCATTGCACAATTCGTGCACAAACAACTTTGATCGTTTCGGAACTCGAGCGAAGTTTGAGCAAGCAAAAACTGTCAGTGAGAAAGTTGGTCAGGAAGGTTCAAATAAATTTTCTGGAAATTTTCAGTTCAATTGAAATAGTAGCAAGTTTCAAAATGCGCTAGTTATGAAATGCGGGAAATTTCCCGACCGGTATAATATTTCTCTCCAGGCTGTATCCCCGTGCAAGTTTCACCCGGTTCACCCAGGTGGGTGGCCACCCTGCTTATGTGAGCAAACTGTTATCTCATCCTATATACTCCATGAAAATAATTACATGTGATAAATTTACATAATTGCAATTGTCTTTTTTTAATTAAAATTTTTTTAATTTAACAAAATAAGAAGGCACAGACGTATGTTTTTACGTACCTAATCATTTGTCAAGCTTCCAGCCAAAAATATTTATTATTGTGGAGAAAAAACGGGCGAAACTGACATGGCTCATATGGTAAGTACACGGGGAAAAAAAATTCATTGAACTTTCTTGAACTATTTCAAGATTCGGGGACACAGACCTCAGTTCTATCAAATGTAGCTGCCAGTCGCTACTGTGCGCATGCAGCGACATTTTCCGCATACCTCCCGGCCAATGTTTTTAACATATAACGCCGGTTAGTGAATAACGATTAGTGAATAATAATTTATTAGTGAATTATAACTTATTTACCTTTATATAGCTTATATAAACTTATTCTATATAGCTATCTAACTTCTTATTAATATTGAATCTACTAGAACTTATAACCAAGAAATAATTTGGGATTACCAAATTTTTCGACATTTAAAATTTCCAAAATTTTAAAAGAGATAAAGGTCCCGAAATTTGTAATTCCCTAAATATGAAACTAACTTTTTGAAATTTGATAATCTTGAAATTTCCGACATTATAAATATAAAACTCAGGATATTTAATATTCCCGGAATTATGAAACTAGAATTTTCAAATTATTGATATTTTATAAGAACAGCAACTTTATTTTAAAAAGCATTTATTCCTTAGAAAAGAAGAAACTCTGAACCCGTAAATTATTAAAATTTTAAAACCAAAAAAATGTTTATGAAACGGGCCAGAAATCTTAGTCACGCGGCCCTGCACAGCTGTAGCTTATATTTTAGATTTTTTGTTATACTCTAAGTTAAGTTAGCTGCGATGTTTTGTTAGGAGTTGCGAATGCGTAGGTAGGGTTTTAAACCCACTGTGAATAAGAATATTAATAGCGTGTGATTATTAATGTAGTGATTGTTTGCGTGATAGTAAATAGTTAGGTAATTAAATATGTGAACAAATATTAAAGCATAATGATAATAATAATAAAAAAGATTAATTTTTTTAGGCGAAAAATCGGTCATTATTTTATAGAACTGTTGTCTATAGTTTGGAGACTTCATTGATATAGACTCTATATTAGCTGGACTTTTGGATTTTCTAGAACTATTCTACGTTTTTCGCATCCTGCCTTCTAATTGAGATTACGTCACCTCATTCTTTACATTTTATAGAACTTTGTAACACATTTCGTAGAATAGTTCAATGCAATGTAAATCCAAGAAAATGTTAACTTTTATTAAACTACCCATCGTATCCTCTACTATAGGACTAGTTCTATCAAATGTAATGAACTTTTTTCCGTGCATTCTTACATAGTCTGGAGATTACAGCATTGCGACCATAGTTTGTTTGATGATCAGTCGTTTTGAACAGCATCTTATCACACAGTTCTTTAGCAGGCACATGGAGAGAAATCTCAGCTAGCAAAGTCGGACAATCAATGCTGCCATTCAGGATATTATAGAAAAAACTTAACTCGGCGAACTCGAACCTAACACTAATCTCAGTAATGTTGAGTAGAGATCTAATCGCACTATAATCTTGTTCGAATCTACTCATTGGCATTTCTAATTGTCTTGCTGCAAAACGCAGAAAACGATTCTGAACTATTTCCAGTCTGATTTTCCTTATCATATATTGCGGAGATCAAATAACCGACGCATACTCGAGATGTGATCTGACCATAGAGAAGTACAAAATCGTTAGTGTGAGCACATTATGAAATTAGAGGGGTTTCTGGAGACAAATCCCAGAGATCTAATTGCCTTTTTGACTACATGGGTGATCTAGTCTTCATAAGATAAGTTTTCTTGGAGGTGAATACGAAGGTCTGTCACCTGTGAAACCCTCTGCAATTCGCAATCAGCGATTGTGTATTTATGATTGAAACTAGCTCTCCTTCTAGTGAGGGTTATTACCGAACATTTCTTAATATTGAAAGGCATCCTATTGCTATTGAACCAGGCTTGGAGACGGTCTAAATCGTCTTGCAAGTAGATGCTGTCTGAGTGGGATTGTATTTCTTTATAGAGTTTAAAGTCAATAGTTTAAATTCATAGTTAATGTGTAGTAAAAATAAAAGAGGGCCAATGTGAGAGCCCTGGAACACACTGGAAGTTGTATGAAACGCTTCCGAGTAATGCTCATTCACTCTTACCATTTGAAATCTATTACTGAGATACCTCATAAACCATGGTAGCATATTATTCGTAGTGCCTAGTGCTCACAGCTTTGCCACAAGAATCCTATGGTCAACTTTATGGAAGGCCTTTTAAAAGTCCGTATGTACCGAATCAACTTGGATACCAGCCTCTACTTTATTAACCAAAAAATTGGTGTACACACTAAGATTAGTGATATTTGAACTCCCCCTCTTGAAACCGTGCTGCTCTCTAATAAGAGTATTCGATGAGGCTAGAGCTAAAATTTCATGAATAATGAATTTAAATACTTTGACCATCGCGCTTAATATTGTAACTGGTCTGTGATTGTTTACATCATTCCGGTTACCGTCTTTATAAAATTGTACAATACTGTCATTCTTCCATATTGCTGAAAAATAACCTTGAGTAATCGATTTGTTAAAAATAAAATGCAGTGGTTCAATTAGATAGGGAAAGCGCGCCCGCAGGAAGGAGGCAGGTATACCACCTGGGCCGGCACCTTTGCTCATATCTAGTTTCGAAAGCTTGAGTTTGATTTCGTCTTTGCTAATGCATATGTGAGGAAAATTAATGGACTTCTTAATCTCATGTAACAGAGGTTGCACATCAAGGTCTGCGGCGGCAGAATAGACTGACTTAAAAATTTTCGCAAATAGATTAGCTATACCTTCATAAGAATCAGCTAGTTCATCACCCAGAAACATTTGATTTGGCATGTCTTTATTCTTACCAATAGAATTGACGCACGACCCAAATTTTTATTTGTTTTCTATGATGGATCTTTCAGTGTCTCTAGTATAATCATCATACTATTGATCAGATAATTTAGTACATGTAGATCTTAACGAGGAAAATAGCAAATAATTCTCTAATTCACGCGTGCGTTTATAAATGGCGTGCGCTGCTTTCTTGGTAACTACTAAGTCAATCAGGTTCCGATTGTACCACGAAGGGAAGCTAGAGAATTTAGGATTTTTGACAGGAACAAAGTAGTTGATCGCTATATAAACGTGGTAGTATAGAAAAGCAACTGCTTCATCGATTGTTACATTAGTAAGCAGGTTAACCCAATCAATTTCCGCCAGATATGACGATATAGCAGGGCTATTAGCATTTTTGCAATTTAGTCGATCATTACTTATATTTCGTGTAGTGGTATATCGTTTTTTAATTCAAGATTAAAAATTAGAGGTGGATGATAGACATCTACGAGAAGAAGGGATTCAGCGACCACCTCGGATGAAACTGAGCTATAGTTTGTTAGTATTAATTCAAGCAAGGAGCGTTATCATTGTTATTAATTTGTAGAAGGTTTGAAAAGTCAAGAGTATCTGAAGCTGTATTTGTAATGTCAAGGTGCACCTGCCCCGAATCAAACCTTGGGATACCGCTAGGCCCCAGATCAGAATTATTATTCCAACAAGCATAAGGCATGTTAAAATCACTGAAAACTGTGACTAAGGCTTCTGGAAATAAGTTTGAAGTTTCTACTAAAATTTTGCAAAAATCTGTATATTTACCAATAATAGCATTAGGTGGGTTGTGAAAAACTACGACACAGAATTTTGAAATTTTCTTCAAAATCACCAAAACCGTATAGGCCATAATAGAAACTGCTCATTCGTCAACTGTGAAAATATAGGTGAAAAAATGTCGGACAAAAAATTAAACATTTTTTTTTGGAAAATCGCAAGAACCGTATAGACCATGATAAAAACTACTAACCTGTCCACTGTGAAAATATCGGTAAAAGAAATTCGGGGGAAAAAATTGGAAATTATTTAAAAAATAAAAAAAAACAATAAGAATAACTAACTTGTCCACTGTCAAAATATCGATGAAAAAATTTCCCAAAACAAATTAAAAATTTTTTTGTTCAAATCACAAAAACCGTAAAGGCCGTGAGAAAACTACTAAGTCCTCCACTATGAAAATATCGAGGAAAAAATTTCCAAAAAAAAATTTTGAATTTTTTTTTCAAAATCACAAAAACCGTATGGGTCGTAATAAAAACTACTAACTTGTCCACTGTGAAAATATCGGTGAAAAAATGTTCGCCAACAAATTTTCAAATTTTTTTCCAAATCACCAAAACCGTATAGGCCGTAATAAAAACTAATCACTTGTAAACTGTGAAAATATCGGTGAAAAAATTTCCGACAACAAATTTTCAAACTTTTTTGAACATCGCAAAAACCGTATAGGCCATGATAAAAACTAATAACTTGTCCACTGTGAAAACAACAGCGAAAAAATTCCCAACAAAAAATTTTCAAATTTATTTTAAAATCAAAAAAACCGTACAGGCCGTAATAAAGACTACTAACTTGTTCACTGTGAAAATATCAGTGAAAAAATGTCCGACAAAAAATTTTGAAATTTTCTTCAAAATCACAAAAACCGTATAGGCCGTAATAAAAACTGCTAACTTGTCCACTGTTGAAACAACAGCGAAAAAATTTCCAAACGAAAAATTTCAAATTTTTTTCGAAATCACAAAAACCGTATTGACCGTAAAGAAAACTACTAACTTGTCCACTGCGAAAACAACAGCAAAAAAATTTCCAACAACAAAGTTTTAAAATCACAAAAACCGTATAGGCCGTGATAAAAACTACTAACTTGTCCACTGTGAAAATATCGGAGAAAAAATTTCCGACAAAAAATTTTCAAACTTTTTTCAAATTCAAAAAAACCGTATAGGCCGTTATAAAAAATACTAACTTGTCCACTGTGAAAATATCAGCAAAAATTTGAAAAATTAAAAAAATTTTAATGTTATTTTTGTTATTGAAGCCTATACCGCTTTTGACATTTTTTGGGGAAAAAATTTTGTTCAGAAAATTTGGCCGCAGGAGAATTTGCTATCGAAATTTTGAATGTTATTTTTGTTATTGAAGCCGATAGTGCTTTTGACATTTTTGGGAAGAAATTTTTTCTCCAGAAAATTTTTCCTTAGAAAATTTACTATCCAAAATTTTTAATGTTATTCTTTAATTGAAGCGGATAGTGCTTTTTACATTTTTGGGAAAAAAGTTTTTCTTCAGAAAATTTACTATCGAAATTTTTAACGTAATTGTTGTTATTGAAGCCGATCGCGCTTTTGACATCTTTGGGGGAAAATTTTTTCTTCAGAAAATTTTTCCTCAGAAAATTTACTATAGAAATTTTTAACGTTATTGTTCTTATTGAAGCCGATCGCGCTTTTGACATCTTTGTGGCAAAATTTTTTTTTCAGAAAATTTTTCCTCAGAAAATTTACTATCCAAATTTTAAATGTTATTGTTGTTATTGAAGTCGATAGTGCTTTTGAAATTTTCGGGAAAAAATTTTTTATTCAGAAAATTTTTCATCCGAAAATTTAATATCGAAATTTTGAATGTTATTGTTGTTGTTGGAGCCGATATCGCTTTTGACATTTTTGGGAAAAAAATTTTTATTCAGAAAATTTGCTACCCAAATTTTGAATGTTATTATTGTTATTGCAGCCGATAGTGCTTTTAACATTTTTGTGAAAAAAATTTTCCTGCAGAAAACTTTTCCTTAGATAATTCACTATCGAAATTTTGTATGTTATTGTTGTTATTGAATCTGATAGCGCTTTTGACATTCTTGTAAAAAAAATTTTTCTTCCGAAAATATTTCCTCAGAAAATTTAATATCGAAATTTTGAACGTTATTGTTGTTTTTGGAGCCGATATCGCTTTTGACATATTTGGAGAAACATTTTTCCTTCAGAAAATTTTTCCTCAGAAAATATACTATCGAAATTTGTAATGTTATTGTTTAATTGAAGCGGATAGTGCTTTACATATTTTTGGGAACAAATTTTTTCTCTAGAAAATTTTCTATCGAAATTTTGAATGTTATTTTGTTATTGAAGCCGATAGTGCTTTTGACATTTTTGTGAAAACATTTTTTCTGCAGAAAACTTTTCCTCAGATAATTCACTATCGAAATTTTTAATGTTATTGTTGTTATTGGAGCCGACAGTGCCTCTCACATTTTTGGGAAAAAATTTTTTCTGCGGAAAATTTTTCCTCAGAAAAGTTACCATCGAAATTTTTAATGTTATTGTTGATATTGAGGCATATAGCGCTTTTGACCTTTATCAACAAAAAATTTTTTCTTCATAAAATTTATCCTCAGAAAATTTACTATCGAAATTTTTTATGTTATTGTTGTTATTGAAGCCAATAGTGCTATTGAAATTAAAAAAAAAAATTTTCTTAAGAAAATTTTTCCTCAGAAAATTTACTATCGAAATTTTTAATGTTATTGTTCTTATTGAAGCCGACAGTGCTTTTGACATTTTTGGAAAAAAATTTTATTTTCCGAAAATTTTCCCTCAGAAAATTTACTATCGAAATCTTTTATGTTATTGTTGTTATTGAAGCCAATAGTGCTATTGACATTTGGAATAAAAAAAAATTTTCTTCTGAAAATTTTTCCTCAGAAAATTTACTATCGAAATTTTTTATGTTATCGTTGTTATTGAAGCCGATAGTGCTTTCGAGATTTTTGAGAAAAAATTTTTTCTCCTGAAAATTTTTCCTCAGAAAATTTACTATCGAAATTTTTAATGTTGTTGTTGTTATTGGAGCTGTTAGTGCCTACGACATTTATGGGAAAAAATTTTTTCACTAGAAAATTTCTCCTCAGAAAACTTACTATCGAAGTTTTGAATGTTGTTGTTATTGAAGCCGATAATGCTTTTGACATTTTAGGGAAAAGAATTTTTCTTCAGAAAATTTTTCATCAGAATACTTACTATCGAAATTTTGAATGTTATTGTTGTTATTTAAGCCGATAGTGTTTTTGACATTTTTGGGAACAATTTTCTTCTTCAGAAAATTTTCTATCGAAATTTTGAATGTTACTATTTTTATTGAAGCCGATAGTGCTTTTGACATTGTTGGGGAAAAAAAATTTTTTCAGAAAATTTTTCCTCAGAAAATTCACTATCGAAATGTTCTATGTTATTGTTGTTATTGAAGTCGATAGTGCATTTGTACATTGTTCGGAAAATTTTTTCTTTCAGAAAATTTTTCCTCAGAAAATTTTTCCTCAGAAAATTTACAATCGAAATTTTCAATGTAATTGTTCTTATTGAATTCGATAGTGCATTTGACATTGTTAAGGAAAATTTTTTTTCTCAGAAAATTTTTCCTCAGAAAATTTACTATCGAAATTTTGCAATGCTATTGTTGTTATTGAAGCCGATAGCGCTTTTGACATTTTTTGGGAAAAATTTTTTCTTCAGAAAATTTTTTCTCAGAAAATGTACTATCGAAATTTTCAATGTTATTATTGTTATTGAAGCCGATAGCGCTTTTGACATTTTTAGGGGAAAATTTTTTCTTCAGAAAATTTTTCCTTAGAAAATTTACTGTCGAAATTTTCAATGTTCTTGTTGTTATTGAAGCCGATAGCGCTTTGGAATTTTTGGGGAAAATTTTTTTCCAGAAAATTGGGTATCGAAATTTTCTATGTTATTGTTGTTATTGAAGTCGATAGTGGATTTGACATTGTTGAGAACAATTTTTTTTTTAGACAATTTTTCCTCAGAAAATTTACCATCGAAATTTGCAATGTTATGTTTGTTATTGTAGCCGATAGCGCTTTTGACATTTTTGGGGAAACATTTTTTTCAAGAAAATTTTTCCTCAGAAAATTTGGTATCGAAATTTTCAATGTTATTTTTGTTATTGAAGTCAATAGTGCATTTGACATTGTGGGGGAAAAAAAAGTTTTTCAGAAAATTTTTCCTCAGAAAATGTACTATCGAAAATTTCAATGTTATTGTTGTTATTAAAGTCGATAGTGCATTTGACATTGTTGGGAAAAAAAAATTTTTTCAGATAATTTTTACTCAGAAAATTCACTATCGAAAATTTCAATGTTATTGCTGTTATTGAAGCCGATAGCGCTTTGGACAATTTTGGGGAAAAATATTTTCTTCAGAAAATTTTTCATCAGAAAATTTACTATCGAAATTTTGAATGTTATTGTTGTTATTGAAGTCGATAGTGCATTTGACATTGTTGGGGATTTTCCAAAAATTTCGGATAGATTTAAAGGATTTCACAAATACTTAGAATATTTCGCAAAAATTTAACAAAGATTGCAGACAGATTCCAAAGATTTCACAAAGATTTCAATGATTTTCCAATGATTTCAAAAAATTTTTATATATATTTAAAGAATTTCGCAAAAACTTTGATTACTTCACAAAGCTTTCAGATAGAATTTCAAAGATTGAATAAAAATTGCAATGATTTTCAAAAGATTTCAGAAATTTCGGATAGATTTAAAAGATTTCACAAAGACTACAATGATTTTCAAAAGATTTCAATAATTGTACAAATATTACCGAATATTTCTCAAAGATTTCAAAAGATTTCAGAAAAATTTTAAAAGATTTCACCAAGATTTCAGATAGATTCCAAAGCTTTCAAAGATGACAAATATTTTCCAAAAATTTCAAATATTTTGGATAGATTTAAAGGATTTCACAAAGACTTCGATTACTTCACAAAGATTTTAGATAGAATTTCAAAGATTGAAAGATGTCAAATATTTTCCAAATATTTCGCAAAGATTTGGGATCGATTTAATAGATTTCACAAAGACTTCTATGACTTCACAAAGATTTCAATAATTTTACAAACATAACTAAATATTTCAAAAAAATTTCAAATATTTCGCAAAGATTTTCAAATATTTCACAAAGATTTCAATGATTTTTCAATGATTATTTATAGATTTCAAATATTTCGCAAAGATTTCAGATATATTTCAAAGATAGCAAGAAGATTGTAATGATTTCTCAACGATTTCTCAACGATTTCACAAAGATTATAAAGACTTCGCAAAGATTTTGTATGAATTTACAAGATTTCACAAAAAAATTTATGATTTCACAAAGATTTCAGATAGATTCCATGGATTGCACAAAGGTTTCAATGATTTTCCAAAAATTTCGGATAGATTTAAAGGATTTCACAAATACTTAGAATATTTCGCAAAAATTTAACAAAGATTTCAGACAGATTCCAAAGATTTCACAAAGATTTCAATGATTTTCCAAAGATTTCGAAAAATTTTTAGATATATTTAAAGAATTTCGCAAAAACTTTGATTGCTAAATGGGGCTTATGAAACGTTTACACTACCATTTTCATAACCTTGCAATCGTAAATCCATTTTTTCTGGATTGAAATCAACCTATCGAGTATGAACAAAAAATTTGCTAGAGCGGAAGTATGTAAAAATTTAAAATTTTTAAGTTATTGGAAAAGAAAACCAATAACAATTAACTTAATATAAAAATAATTACCATTATTATAAAGAACGATATCCAAATAATAATACTAATTATTAACAATTTAAATTCCCCTAAACTTTTCGGGGATTTTCCCAAACATTTTGTGGGGAAAATCCCCAAACACTTTTCGGGGATTTCCCAAATATTTCTTGGGGAAAATTCCCAAAAACTTTTCGGGGATTTCCCCAAACATTTTGTAGGGAAACTTTCCAAAAACTTGTTCAGGGATTTTCCCACATATTTCTTAGGAAAAATTCCCAAAAACCTTTCGGGGATTTTCCCAAACATTCTGTAGGGAAAATTCCTAACAACTTGTTCAGGGATTTTCCCAAACATTTTGTAGGGGAAATTCACAAAAACTTCAGTAATTGAATATTATATATATATTACTTATATAAGAGGAACTGAAAATCAATCATTTTTTTACTTAGTATCTAAAAAATCATTTATTATACACCATAATCACCTACAACATCACTCTTATCATCATCTAATCTAACAATGAGAAAGAAATTCTATAAAATTATCTATAAGTGATCCTGTTTTTGGATCCCGGTCGTCTTTAGCATTGTTTCTGCCTCTTTTGTGTCCAAGTTATGGATTGAAATCCAGTAACATGCTGTAAAAAAAGACACAATTAAGTTTTATAATTTATAGTTTCTTATAAATAATGTTATTTCATAAAGGGGCAAAATTAATTTCAATGTAAATAAAGCAATATTTAACACTACTTCTAGCTTAAAATGCAATTTAAAAAAATGGATACAAAAATGCATACATTTGAACTTTCAGAACTTCAACTACATAATTTCAGGGAGCACAGTCTTCCTATTTTTTCTTAGTTTCCCCTTTTTTATTAAAATTCCCCTTTTTCCCCTATTCTCAAAAAACTTCCCCTTTTCCCCCTTTTCTCTTCAAATATACGATATTTTGAATTGTACCCAGTATTGAATAATAATAAAATCAATTATACCATTCAAATAAATTATTTATGAAGCAACACTTTTCAAGTGCAGACCATTAAAAATTAATATTCTATAAAAAAATTTGAAGATGAAACATTTTAAAGCAAGTTGAGAATGTGAAAACTAGAGACAGAAGTTATTATCCAATATAAAATTGGAACAGTTACAAAATATACAGTACTTTTCAAACAAGTATTAGAAGATTAACACATTTTAGTTGAAATTTACAAAGTTAAATACTCAATTAAAAAATGGAATATTCCAAATTCATCAACTGCAACTTTGAATGTTCTAACTTGAGCAATTTTTAATTTTTTTAAATCTTCACTTGAAAATTTATCTATTATTGAAACTTTCTTTTTTCGTTGAAAATTAATTTTTTTTAAATTAAAATTGAACTATTCCATTTGTGTTTGAAAATTGATCTTTCTTAGCCGTAAATTTAACAATTTTGTTGCATAAAGTTATATTTTTTGGCGTAAAGTTGGTTAAAAATGTAACTATTTGGTTGAAAATGTATTTATTTTATTGGAAAGCTGTCTTTTGGGTTGAAAAATAAACCACTTTGTTAAAAATTCACTTTTTCAAACTGAAAATTGCAATTTTTGATTGAAAATTATTTGTTGTGTGAAAGCTTATATTTTTGAGTTGAAAATTCAAATATATTGTTCACAATTCTTTTTTTGCTATCTTTTTTGCGATTTTGGAACGTCATAAAACCACGAAAAAAATGTTTCTCATGAATAAAAAATAATAACATGTTTCAATACATTTAAGAGAAATTTTGAAGAGGACAAATTTTTTTTTTAAATCATCACAATTTTTAATTGTTAATTTCAAAAAGACAACTGAAGATATTTACGGAAAAAAAGAATAGACAAAAGTTGTTCACACAAAAAAGATCTACACTTTTGTCATGAATAATATTCAACAGGTCATTAAGTTTTTGTTTTAATCGTAGAAAATAACATTGAAATAAAAAAAATAAATTTTTGGAAAATCGGCAAAAGATAAAAAATTGTTCATCTCAAAAACGTCTACAAATGTTCTAGAATAAATTTGTTGTTAACATATACTACATTCTCATCATAATGTTTACATTCTCATTCCAATGAAAAGGTATTGGTTTTATGTGTTTAAATAATTTATTTTTTATTTATAATTAATTTTAAGCCAAACAACGCACGATAAGTAAAAAGTCGAGAAAAGAAAAACCGTTTGTTTTTGAACACTCTACAAGATCGTGATAACAACTTTTTGAATTTTCTTGAAAAACGAAACATTCAAATTTTGACAACACAAAAAATAATGAATACTCAAAAATTCAATTTTGCGATCAAACTATGCAAGATGTAAAAAAAGACGAAGAAACAAAAATTATGAATCTGAGAAACGTCTACAAATTTGTATCTAATTACTTTTTAAAAGGATGCGTAGTTTCTGTTTTATTCATAAAAACAACATTGAAAATAAAAAATGTTGCATTTTTGGACAAACGACACAACCTAAAAAAAAAATTAATGGACAGAAGTTTGTCATCAAAAAAAGAGCTGCAAATTCATAATGAATTACTTTTCGATAAGATCCGTAGTTTTTCTTTTAATCGTGAAAAATAACATCACAAATAAAAAAATTAATTAAATCTTTGGACAAACGACTCAAGCTACCAAAAAAATGAATAGACAAAAGTTATTCACAGAAAAAAAGAGCTATAAATTTGTGATCGATCATTTTTTGATAGTATGCATGGTTTTTGTTATAATTGTGAAAAATTAAATTAAAAATAAAACAAGGAACTGGAAAATTTTGGTTTCAGAAAATTGCGATGAAAAGGCATATTTTTACGAAAAGCCTGAATTTTCCATCTAATTTTCGAAAACTAAGTCTAAGAATAGTATATTTGTCTTCATTTTCCTGGTATGCATCAAATGTTGATGCATACCTACTGCACTAAACAAATAGTAATAATACTCAACACTGAAAGCGAATTTTCGAAAAAGAAGTATTAAAACAGAATTTGTTTGAACAATTAAAAAATAATTAACCATTGTTGACAAATATTGCATTAGACTAAGAGTACTCATTTTTAAGAAAAACCGAGGTATAAAAAAAATTATTCTGACGAATTGAATTTGTTTAAATAATTGAACATTGTTTAAATAGTGTTGATAAATATTCCATAAAACCAGGAGTAATAGCTTTTAGTGAGAAAATATTTTTCGAAAAAATTATTATAACAAATGAAATTTGTTTAAATAATGGGAAAGAACTAACCAACATTGATTAACATTCCACTAGACCAATAGTAAGAATTTTTAGTATGACAAAAAAGAAATTTAGAAAAAAATTATTTAAACAAATTGAATTAGTTTAAATAATTGAAAAGTAATTAGCGAATGTTGATGAATACGCCAATGAACCAATAGTGATAATTGTCAGTAAAAAAAACTAATTTAAAAAAAAACATTATTTAATTAAATCGAATTTGTATAAAATTTTACTAATTTATATGGAAAATCAAACATTTTTTTAGAAAAATTCCCGATATGTTTTAGACATTTTTTAATTCACAAATATTTAGGGAATATTTTCTTTTTAATTGTGAATCATTTTCTTGCTTATTTTGCATAAATTATTCATGATAAAATAGATTTCTTTTCAATCTTAATTAAAAAAACTTACACTGTACAAAATTTCTTGGGCAATTTTCCTCGAAATTGTGTTGACGCTAATTTCCAAACATTTTGTGGAAATTTCCCAAGGTTTAGTAGAGAAAATTCCCTAAACATTCGTGTGGAATATTAACCAATAAATGGTGAATTTTCCCCAAAATTTTATGCGGGAAATTCCCTATGCTGTTGTGAAATAATACCTAAAATTTCGGGTATTTTTCCGGTAATCATGTAGGGAAAATTCCCCAAAATTTATGTAACATTGCTTAAAACTTTGTGAATATTGATACTTATTATTGAGGAACATAATCCTAAACATTTTTGGAATATTAACCAAAAAGTGGTGAATTTTCCCCAAAATTTAATGCGAAATATTCCTTATGTTATTCTGTAATAGCTTAAAATTTCAAGAATTTCCCCAAATTTATGTGGATGCCTCTGCGCTAGGTAGTAGGTAAGTATGCCTTGCTTCGCGTCGACTGCTTTCTTCAACACTCAACCATGTCATTTATTTTATGAGAGAGCCGGCACGTCGCGCCCTGGCGGATTTCTCATGAACTACCGGCTCAGAGCGGCAATAAACTGTATCGTGGAAGATAGTATTAACTGATTAATAAAAAACTTTTTTTGTAGATCTTGATTATTATTTTTCGAAAAATTTTATTTATCATACAAAATCATCAACTTAATGATTATTCGCTGAAAATCGAAAAAAAAATATGGAAACTTGAAGCTTCTTTTGCCGAACTGTTAAAGAATCTACCATTTTATATAATCTTCTATGAAAACGACGGAAAGAAATCTTTGAGATGACCATAATATTAATGAATGTTTTCCAAAAAAATGTGTAGAATTATTCGAAATATTGTGCTAGTCTATGAAATATTTTAGAGCAAAATATCTTCCCAAACTTTGGCATGAATTACCATAAGTTTCGAAAAATTTCCCCAAAAATTGTAGGTATTATCTAATTTCCTAAATTTTAGAGAATTGTCCCCAATTTTTTAATGAATTATAAGAACTGTTAGGAAAATTTCCACAAATCTTGGGGAAAATGATTTTCCCCAACAAAGATGTGGATTTTTACATGCACACTATGTGCAAACGAAAAGAGAATTCCTATTTTGGAAAAATTTAAACGATCCGATGAATTTAATCATTCCATTTCAGAGCGGGGCAAATCAATACTTTGCCCCTCCCTGGTCGATTTCTGGGGGGGGGGCATTGCCCCTGTACCCCCTAGGATTCCGCCACCTCTGCCACGATTATCCAGTCGAAAAAATATAATCGAGCATCGATTTGAGAAAAACGCGAGAAATTGCTGACCGCGATAATCCTCTGACGGATTGTTTCGGAATTGTTTCAGATTCTCGTTCGAGTGGCAACACATTCGCTCTGGGGTACATTGGAAATGGAAAGGGGTGGGTTTTGAGGGTAAGGGATGTAATCTGTATTATCCTTCAACTATTAGTGCTAAGAGGATGGAGGGTGCGCGCGGATTTCAGTCATTACAGAAGATACGCCAAATAACATTATTCCCATTGCCCCAGGAACAAGTACTTTAACTGAGATTACGGAAAATCTCCTGAGTAATTAACATCAGTCATGATTCCAACTACTCGAAAAAAATTTGAACTTGACGAGTTACCGAATTTGTTCCGAAGTAGCAGATATGAGAAAAAATCGGTACACTCAACTCTTGATATAAGACCGGTTTCGGACATGGCTTGCCTTGGCCTTGATCTTAAATCCGGGGAATCCAAAAGTGAACAGGCAGGGCCGCGTGCATTATTTCTGTTGGATTTGGCTGCATGACGCAACATGATGCAACTAATGCACTGTGAATCATTTTCTTGCTTTTTTTGCAAAAATTTTTATTATTATTTTTGACCAACTAACATTTTTGTATTTAACAACAAAATAAATAATATTTTTTTCCTAACTTTTCCGATGTAGCTTTTTTTAAGTTCTTCAAATTGACTAAAGAGCTTAAGTCTGTGTAATAACTATCTAGCAATAATTTCCGATAGGTTAAAGTAAACAATTTTTTTATAATGTTATAAACAAAATAATGAACAAAAGCCCTTCTTGGCGTGATTCGCAATGATTATTTGTTTGAAATTCATAGTTTTTTACATAAAATTTAAGCGAAATTAATGCTTTATTTCAATAAGTTAGGAATAGTCGCAGTTTAATATTTTTTTTTTAATTTATAAATAAATGCAATTTTGACCATTTTTCAAAGAATAGGCTCCATTTCCTTAGATAAATCAAGTAAAAATCTATTGTCAATGACGCTCTGCTATGAACCTTTGCAAATGAACAAAAACATTTAATTATTTAAACAAATGTACATTTTTTCAATTTTGCATGAATAGTGGGGTGGTCCAAATTTTATTTTTTTCGAATTTTTATAAATACCGCCCGAAAATTCTTTTGGATCCACAAAAAAATAAACCCATTTTTTTTGTTTGGAAAAAATGATATTTACCTGTGGCGCCAGCCCCATGAAGTTTTACACGTATTTCCCATAAGAAAAAAAGACGTTTATGTACGTTTTATTCAGAATCGTCAATATCAGCGAAATCGAGTAGCCACTCAACATTTCTGTTCACAAAGAGCCATAGGATACGAATGAAATATTACTTTTTAAATATCACCCCCATAAGTATGTTTTATAGGGTCCCAAAAGAACTCAATAAGTGAAAAAATAGGTTTTCCGAGCTTGTGGCGCTAATTATGATTTTTTTGCGTTTGTTTTTAAGAAAATTGTTTCTTGTACATGAAATACTACTTTATACTGATAATTAGATTTTTAAATAAATTTTTTTAACAATTTATTATTGTTTTTAGCAATTTTCTCTTAGAATAGAGATAGAAAGTCGTGGTTTTTTCAAAAATTTTCCACTTTTTGTTCAATTTTCAATAATAGTGAGGTGATGGTTCATTGATATTAACATACTTGATTGTTTAAACAATTTATTATTGTTGTTTATAATATTATTTCAATTAATGCTTGAAATTGCGGTTTTTTCAAAAATGTTCAACTTTTTGTCTAATTCTCTATTAGAGTCAGTTCAATAATTAATCAAAGTTAACAAAGTTAATTGTTCAAACAATTTATTATTATCGTTAATAATATTCAATTTGAATAATGCTAAAAAGTTGCGGTTTTTTCTGAAATGTTTAACTTTTGACCCACTTTTTCCATATGAAGTAATAAATAATGCAGTTAACATACATACTTGTTCAAACAATTTATCATTGTTTATTACTATCTTCTCTTAGATAAGTGCTAAAAAGTTGCGATTTTTTCTGAACTCTTAAACTTTTCTTTCACTTTTCACGTAGTGAAGTAATAATTAATGCAAGTTATAAACATGCTTATTTAAACAATTGATTATTGTTCATAACTATCTTCTCTTAGACTAATGCTAGAAAGTTGCTTTTTTATGAAATCTTTAGTTTTTCTTCTACTTTTTAGTTATGAACAAATAATAATTGAACCTCAACAAAAATCATTTTTTAAATAGTATTGTATTTTTTAAAGTGAATGTTTGAAAAAAATTAATTTAAACAAAAAATCTATCTTACACAAAAAAAAACAAATAATGGAATAATTAAGAGTAGATGGGAGGACTAGATCTGCAAATGACTTGTGAAAGTTTTGTTTTGAATTACAACAAGAAGTCTATTGCAAAGCGTAAAAGAAAAATGAGGAATTGCACATATTTTTAAATCATTCTCCTCCAGCAATATATATTCACGAAAAACAAGAGATTGTTTAAAATATGTTTCTATTTAAGGTTTATTTACTATTTGTTCATAAGTATTCAGGCAAAGCAAAGTTAAAAATTTCAGAAAAAACGGCAACTTTCTACCACTCATCGAAGAAAAGATAGTTATAAACAATGATGGATTGTTTAAACAACTATTTTTGTTAACTTTCAATAATTATTACCTCATTAAGTGAAAAAGTGGACAAAAAGTCCAATATTTCTGAAAGAATCGCAACTATCTGGCATTAATATAGATGAAGATAGTTATTCACAATAATAATTCGATTGAACAATTATTTTTGCTCAATTTAATTGATTATTGATTTACTCTAATTGAAAAGTGGACAAAAAGTTGAAAATTTGAGGAAAAACTGCAATTTCTAGCATTATTCAAAGATAATATTATTAAAAATCGAAATAAATTGTTTAAACAATTTAGGGTTGTCAACAATAATGAACTATCACCTCACTCCAATTGAAAATTGTACAAAAAGTTGAAAATCATCCAAATTTAAGAATTTTGTTTTATCATATTTAAAATTGAAGATTTTTCAATTGTAAATCTTCAAAATTGAACAGTTTTCAATTGTTAAAAAAAAACAGTTTTTCTACTACTTTTTATTGACATTTTTAAGTTGAAAATTTAACTGTTTTGTTGAAATTTTGAGTTGAAAATTGATCTTGTTGAGCTAAAAATTACTTGTTTAGTTAAAGATTCGTCTTTTTGGGATGAAAATTCAACTATTTGATTGAAAATTGAACTATTTACGTGAACATTAATTTTTTCAGCTGAAAATTTAAATTATGCATTTTTGATTGATCTTTATGAGCTTAAATTAATCCTTCTCTTGGCTGAAAATTTTATTATTTGGTTGAAAATTCAATTTTTTCTTAAATTCAACCATTTTTGCTAAATTATCATTCTTTTTGGTTGAAAATTCAACTTTTTCGTTCAAAAATCCTTCTTTTGGGATGGAGCTTCAACTACTTTGGTAAAAAATTGAACTATTTAGTTGAAAAATTACGTTTTTGTTGAAAATTGATACCTTCAGGTTAAAAATTAATTGTTCAACTGAAAATTTAACTAATCAATTTCTGGTTCTCAATATTTTTCAGTTTAAAATTCATGTACTTTGTCCGAAATTTATACTTTCAGGTTTAAAATTAATTTTTTTCAACAAACGGATCAGTGTCGAGAATGGAAAACATCAAAATGATTCAGAATTCCAGAATCACTCAGAAAAATATTTGTTTTAAATTAAAGAAACAATTTCTTCAACGCAATTTCGGTACGACTGAAAAATTCAACAACAACAAAATTCCCGACATTTCCATTCTAACATTACGGAATTCAAAAAATTAACAAAAAAATTATAAATAAATGCTATTTATTCAATCAAAATACAATAATAAAATATTGTTATAAAAGAAACTTTTTTTAATGTTTAAAGTTTTCAAAAATTATTTTTCGATTTTAAAATAACAATAATTCTATTAAAATGGTACAAAAATAAATTTAAAAACACGTGCGCCTGAAATGAACGAAAATTTCTCCCAAAATTGTCTCCGAACCTAATAATATTTTCCAAACAAACTTTACAGGATTCAATTCAGCACTGATTTATCTCGAAATTTCAATTTAACTTTGTTTTAAAATAAAAATTCAGTTTTTGAGATCGTTTTTTGTAATTTTGATTTAAAACTATGCACATTTTCGAAAAAAAATTGTCATTCAGAAATATATATTTTTTAATTATTGTTATTTTAAGTTCAAACAGTATTTAGAAAAAACTTTAGGCATAACAACATTTTTTCTTTGATAAAAATATTTGATTACTGTATTTTTGATAAATAAATAATATTGACTAAGAGACAACTTTTTTAATTTCTTAAATTTAGGAATTTTCTTGTTCAAATATTTCATAATTCGGCGATTTTCTGTCAGGAATTTTATTATTCGGGAATTTTACAGTGTCGGAATTTAATTTTTCAGGATTTTTCAGTCGTCCCATATTTTCTTTCATATGACTAAAATTAACTTCAGAATGAAGAACACTATTTTAGACCAAAAAAAAATTTGTATTCCAAAAAAAATCCATTTCTTAGAATCAAGAAAAAATTCTGTCAAAAAAAAAAAGAAACTTTTCTTTGACTGAGAGCAATTGAATTTTTTTCTCGTTAAATCAAAGAATCTTTTTTCTTAGTGCTTCTCTTTTTAGAACATCTTATTACGATATAAAATTCCAAATCAACTTCCCAGGCGGAAATATTATATATAGTTTATATATAGTATGAAGTATTATATATCATAATCATTTGTTTTATACATTTTTTATATAAAACAAATGAATATTAGATATAATACTTCACACTATATGTAAACTATATATAAAATTTCCGCCTAGGTTATTAATTTATTTATTTGCTTCTAATTCCTGCTGGGATATAATCTTTTATTTGAATCAAATTGATATACAACATACAGATGACTAAAAGCCGTTTGAAATTGAAATTAAAATTAAAATTGTATAAAAGTCGATGTAGCTATTTTAATATTTATTGTATATTATGATTATTAATTATATTTTATAGTACCATATATTCAAGCACCTACTCGGAAATTAAAACAAAACCGGGAAAAACCTTGATTGGTTGCGACACGTTGTGAATATTACTTTTAGTTTCTGTTTTCAATTTGCTTATCTATTATCAAAAAATAAACTACCTGTGAATTTGATCTCGGGCATTTTTTTACTTTGTTTTTATTTAATATTTTATGATGCTCAGTTGATGAGCACTATGCTTTCTCATTATGATTAATTACCAAGTTTGTTTCCTCGTATAGGAAGTCAAAACTAAAAAAAAAAAGAAAATAGATCAATCCAAACGTAGAAAATCAAAAAGACTTTTTTATTCTTGCATGCACTTTGAATTAGGTTAATCAAACAATTTGTTTCGGTATAAAACAGATTTTTTAAACTTACATCAATTTTGAATTATGTTAATGACAAGTTTAAGTATAAAAAACCGATTTTTCCAATCACCGTTCAAGATGGAAAAATTTTCAATTGTGAACCTTTCAAATTGAATTATTATAACAAAACGTTGAAAACACACAGTAATTTTAAACCGGAAATATTTAAAAAATGTATACTCTGGAAACTTGAAGCTTCATTTGAGACTGAAAAAAATTTAGTCGCGAATAATTGTTATATCAAAACTTTTTTGTACTCAAACTCTTACAGATTTCTATTACTTGAAGTAAATTTTGAAATTCAACAAATTCAATTTTAGTCAGTTTCGAATTTAATAATTTCACATTTGAATATTCTAAATAGTTTGGTTTTTAATTTTAAACACACAAAACTTTCTGCTTTCTTACATTTTTCGAAATTGTAGAGTATCAAAATGAAAGACTTGATAGTCGCACACTTTTAAGTTTGAATGAATAGTGACAATTTTTTTTTAAATTAAATGCCTACAGACCAAGTTTAAAACAATGAAAAATTAAGAAAATAATTTCTCATATTCAAGTCTGAAAAATGAGCAGATTTTAGAACCAGGCATTAAATATTGAATTTTTTTAAATGGAAAAATGTTCCAGAAAGTTTGACATTTCAAACTCATTTAAGAAAAATAAAACATTTTTTTATTGAACAATTGAAAAATTTCTTTAAGTTTTAATGGTTTTATTTTTAGAATTTTGAATTTTCATGGTAAACGGTAAATTTGCAATTTTTCCCTATTACAATTTTAAATTTTGTGATTAAAATTGAAATAGTTGAATTTCGAAAAGTATAATTTAAAATTCAAAAATTGTTAATTTCTAAACGATTCAAATTCACTAAAAGTAATTAAAGTAGTTTAAATTCGCAATTAAAATTGAAATAAAAATAAAGCTTTCCAGTCGGCAACAAATAATAAATATATTAACATTAATTTAAAAAATAGCTCTTAGTAACTACTTCGAGGAAAATTTAGATTATGATCCATATAGAAAATTTGAATAATATTTTAAATATGTGTTTTATTTTAGAAAAATATAATCACAAAAAAGAAAGAGATTGTTTAAAAAATAATTATCTTAACTGCTTATTTATTATTTGTTCTTAACTAAAAGGCCAAAGCAAAGTTACAAATTTCAGAAAAAACCGCAACTTTCTATCAATTGTCTAAGAGAACAAGGTTATGAACCATAATAAATTGTTTAAAAAATTATGATACTCAACTTGCATTAATTATTACCTCCCAGAGTGAAAAGTAGACAAAAAGTCAAGTATTTCGGAAAGAACTCCAACTTTCTAGCATTATTCAAAGATAATATTATTAAAAATTAGAGTAAATTGTTTAAACAATTATGTTTGTTAACTTGAAATAATTATTATCGCACTCTAATTGAAAAGTGGACAATAAGTGGACAATTTTAGAAAAAACTGCAATCATCTAGCATTATTCTAAGAGAATATTATTGTTGTTTAAACGATTTGTGAAAACATCTAGTTAATAGTGGAAAGTAGAATTTCATGTTTTAGAAACAATTTATATTAAAAAAATCACAAAAAAATTATTATTTGCGCTTGAAACCAAAAAAGTTTGAAAAACAATTTTCCAGGGAATTTTTGGACCATTTAGGTTTGAAAAGGTTGTAAAAAATCTGAATAAAGTTGAATTCAACTGGTTGAAAACACGTTTGTTTTATCGAAAATTAATGTTTTAAACTGAGAATTTAACTATTTCATTTTTAGTTAAAATTTTATTATCAATCTATAATAATAATAATAATATTAATCTTCTTGGTTGAAGATTCATCATTTTATTTGAAAATGCACCTCTTTAATTGAAAATATAAGTATTTTATTAAATGTTCGTTTTTTTGTAAATCTTTAATTGTTTAACTGAAAATATAACTATACCATTTTTTTTGTTAGAAATCAACCTTTTTTATTTGAAAATTGAACTATTTGATTCGAAATTAACTTATTTGGTTCAAAATTCTTCTTTTGATAGAAAACTAAACTTCTTCCTTGAAATTTCATTTTTGCATGTTAAAAATTCAACTATTTAATTAGGAATTTACCTATTTTAATAAAATTTTAATTTTTTTACTGAAAGTTTAAATATTGTTTTAAAAGTAATCTCTTCGAGGCAAAAATTGAACTGTTTTGTTGAAAGTTGATCTTTTTTATTTGAAAATTTAACTTGTTACTTGAAAATTCAACTGCTTGGTTAAAAGTATCACTCCTTCGTTAATAATTCATTTTTACGGTTGAAAATCCGTATTCATATTTTTTGGTAGAAAACCAATCTTCATTATTTTAGTTGCAAATCCATCTCTTTGGTTGAAAATATAACTATTTTGTGAAATGTTCGTTTTTTTTTGTAAATCTTTAATTTATGACCTGAAAATTAAACAATACCATTTTTTGGTTGCACTTTAATTTTTTAATTTAAAAATGAAACTATTTAGTTGAAATTTGATCTTTTTTATTGAAAATTTGTCCTTTGGCTTCAAGAATTCATCTTCGGTGATAATTTCATCTTTTTGGTTTCAATCAAAATTTTTTGTTTGAAAATTAATCTGTCTTGGTTGAAAATTTAACTCGTTTGTTGATTATTCGTCTTTTTCGGTTAAATTTAAATGTTATTTATTTTAAATTAAAACATTTGTTTGAAGATTCAATATTGTAGTTGAAAATTAATTTTTGGGGTTGAAAATTTAACTATTTTGTTGTTAAGATATAATTTTTTTAAATGAAAATTTAACTAGTCTATTTTTTGTTCTAAACTGATTTTAGTTGAAAATTCAGCGATTTGGTTGAAAATTCTTATTTTTTGGCAGAAAATTAATCTTTTTTAGTTACGAATTGATCTTTTTTAATTGGAAATTCAACTATTTGATTGGCATTTCGTCTTTTGGATTTGAAAATTCATCTTTTGGTAGAAATTTGATCTTTTCTGCAATTTAAATATTTGCTTTTCTCCAGTTACGGTGTTAAGTGCAGTGCACTTTCAGTTTGGTTCCAGTGTTAAATTTTCGGCTCAGTGATGAGGATTACTACCAGGGTCAACAGGCGGCAAATACCTTGATTCAACTCTTCTTTCACTCAAAATTTATTCTCTCCTAAGATCATATTCAACGTCCATCCAATTTCTTCTGAGCCGTTTTTATCCTATATTGTAAATCTTTCTCTACATCTCATTATTAATTTAATAAATGACTGTGTTAATCAAAACTGAGTTTGAATTTCACGAGCAACACTTTGTCCACCTTTGCACGTTGTTGCCTACCAACATCTGAGGACGTAACACCATTGTGTTATTTCTATTAAAATAATAACAGAAAATTCTTGTAAAATTTTCGCTGCAATTTTGCAATAGAAACGATAGCAGCTTGTTTCAGGCTATTTCACATCTATTATGAAGTTTAAAAAATAAATTTTTCTCTTCATGATTTGTACTAAGTAGTATCTCTAGGCAAGACCTAATTGATTTGCACACTATTCATATCTCTAAAATGTTATTCGATTCTAATGACGAGTTTATTCTAATTCTTGATGGTACACATGCTCTCTATACAGAAAACAGTAATAATGAGTATAAGCAAATATCTCACTCAAACCAAAAAAAGGTTCCTTTATGCAAACGTTCACTATCTGTATAACACCTGGACGGGTACTAGACATGGCAGGATCATTTGATGCAAACCCAAATGATGCTCAAATTTAAAAAAAATGTAATCAAAGATTTGAATGGTTTGTATCAATTAATAAATATAGGCGAGGTGTCAAAATCAGGGGTGTCGGTGAGATCAGGAAGGGTCAAATTCTCATCAAGGTAGGTCCTGCAGCAGATGAAAGGACTTGACTGTCTTCTGTCATATGGAAGGCAGTCGGTGCGGGACATTGCGTGCACCAGCTCGTTCGAAGCAGGGAGGTCAACGTCCTGGAGCTCGAGACCAAAACGATTGTCGGGAAAGTGATGAAAGCGATTCGAAACCACTTGAGTGGTCAGGAAACGGGTAACACCAAGAAAAAAATCTCCAGAAGGGCCTTTGGGGAAAATCTGAAGATCTTTCTGAAATTAGATGAAGAGCTGGCGTCGAGACTCCTTCGCTCAGGATACCTGAAGGCGGGTTGGATGTCCTGCAGATTCCGGAAAAAGGTGGAGTTTGTTAGATGCTATTGCTGCCAGCGCTTCGGCCACTTGGTAGCAATCTGCACTGGTGCAGATAGGACTTAATCATGTTGCAAGTGCGGCAAGAAGGGACAGAAATTCGCAGAGTGTGTCAGCATTTCTCAGTGCTACATCTACACAGCTGGAGAGAACAAACCCTGGACTGAGCATCTGCCCCCAAGAGGACAGCGGTAACCAACCACACCCAGTCATGATAACTAAGGTCCACGAGCCAATTGCGTGACATCACCGCGCTTTTCGGAACGATGCATTTGTCATGGTTGGAGATGGGGGGAAGACCATCAGGTTGGCAAAAACAATAGGTGATCAAGGCACGGCGTTGAAGTCTGACTCTCATGTTCCTGAACTAATGCGAAAGCGGATTTCTGGGAATTTTAAATTTTATCAATTATCTTTCTGCAGCATTCAGAAATAAATTTGATCAGAAAACAAAATGACCTTTTTGGAAATTGAGATTTACAAAATTAATGCTGCACAAATCCTTTATTTTTATTGATAGATTAACAAATGGAAAACAGTCACTAAGAGTGATATTTACGCAATGTCACAATCAATTAGTTTTTCCACAATAATAATAATAATTAGTAGTAGTTAATGACGCACAAAATATTTTATTACTCGACATATTTGGTAAGAGAATTCCCCAGGAACCTTTCATGAATAATTACAAATAAAAATAATTTGAGATGATTTACTATGGAATATGGAAACTGGCAGTAATTATGCGTGTTCTATTGACTTGATGGAAGAACTTCCTGTTCAGAGATTCATTCTCTGATATTAGTTCAGTCGCGTTAGCAATCAGGCCATTTATGTGCACTTTAACTCTTGCATAGTGACTGGGTTTCCATTCATCATGATCGGGAATAGGATGATTCTCTTTAGCAACCAGTAATGGATTCAAATGAAAATCATAAAGTATAAGTACTCCAACGATGTACTGGTGATATTTATCTGTTACTGCGCGAAAAAATATGTTTCGTCGTAAAGGGTAAACAACACCTCGCCTAAAATAACTTTCGTAATGCGAAACACCATGAACTTGAATGATGGGATTATCAACTGCAACCACTTTATTCTTTGATGATGACCACATCAATTCTGTAAAAAAAAAGTATATTTTGGAAGTTATTGATTGCATTAACCGTTGCATATCCACTGAGAGAAAATTTCTCTTGTGTCAGAAGGATGCATAATAACACAAATGTATCAGCCTTAAATAATATCATATCTTTTCATCAAGACGTGAGTAGATTTTTACTGATGAATCAACATATACTTTGACTAATGAAATTATTTGATTAGACCGAACGCAACACATTTTATTATAGTTACCAACAGGATCAGTGAAAATTACTATGACGAGAAACAGAGTAGAAATTACAGTGAACATCTCCTTGAAAAAAAGGAGCCTACTTATCAAGAATTTTAATTAAATTTTAACTGATCAATATTATTCTCATTATGCCAGTATCACTGCCTCATTTTGTTATCTGAATTGTTTGCCTTTTATAGGTCGGTTCCATACGCGCTGAAACTGTATAAGCACTTAAGATTTATACCAGTCATGAGTACAATTAGGACGTACCAAACCAAGTTCTTACGCAATATAATTATCAACAATATCTCAAATCCATGAAACCTAAAAAAATACTCATATAATGGATTTCAATATACTTTTTCCTAGTTGAGTCACAATGAAATAGGTTATCCGTGAGGGTGGTTCTTTCCTTGTCAGTATAGCGCGTCGAGACTTGGAAACTCTGAAAAATTCATTCATGATAATAAAAAAAAGAAAAAACTTTGTATTTCAGTTTTAACTTTGAAAAAAGCTAGATTTCAACCAAATAGTTGAATTTGCTGCAAGAAAAAAGATAGTTGAAAGTAGTGGAATGTATCCAAAAAGTATGAATTTTTAATCAAATACATCAATTCTCAACTGAAAAAAAATTTATGATCAACCAGTCGTATTGTTTACTACTATCTGAATAATGAAGAACACTGACATCCTTTACTTTCCTTGTGATGAAACTGTGCAAATCTGCACTTCATTCAAGAAAAAATGTATCAAGATATAATTCAACAAATGATGCGGGTAGTTTATTTTTCACATGTTCCTTCAAAAACTCGTACTTTGCCATGACAAGTTGTTTGCTAAATTCATTAGATGGATTTTTCATATTCTTCGACTTGAAGCATTTATACAGTTCCTACAGAATTGCATCACATAATTTTCTCAAGAAAAACAGCTTTTTCACAGCATGATGAAGTCAAACGAAAGCTGTTATCAGTTTAAAACAGTCTGCGAAGTCCCAGTAGTAGTAGTACATCCATCTTCAAAGAATAACGCAATTACATAAAATGAATTCACAAACTGTTTTCATTTTGACATGTTTGAAGATTATATATGGAAACAACTGCGAAGTAATTGTATTATTGGTACGAAGTGACATTCGGTTTGATTTCGAATTTGCCACTCAATCGCAAACTGACCCAATTTCGAGTTCAGGATCCACCACCTTTTTTCGACGGGATACGGAGAGAAAAATTATGATACCTTAAAAGAAAATCTTACGTGTAAGTGTTTGGTCCATAAACCTCAACTTTGAGGACCCCATTTTGGTATCCGAACTATCATCCCGAGATCGCCAGCAGATACATGATCTACCTTTGGAAACCCTTGCCTCTAGGATGGCCAAGTCGACTATCCGAGGAGATCAAGTCAAATATTCGAGATGATTGAATCGACCCTCTATCATGACACGTTTGGCCTTGTGCGATGGTAGAGTCAAGCGTCCAATATAATCAAGTCGATTCATTGAGGAGTTCAATCAAAACCTCTTGTTTCAACCTTCTAGAGTCAATCGCCCTAGACATCTAGAAGGCTGTCCTATAGTTGACCATCAAATATAGTCAGTCTGCATATCCAGATCGCCAGACTGACCTTCCATTTTTCTCCGTTAGGGTCATTCAATTTTGATACTTAGGTTGTCTATTGTCCCTATGTAGTTTTTCTTTCTCGCTTCCTCAATAGCCTATCACAAGAACTGAGGTGCAGGTGTGAAAGAGGAGTTGTGCGAATCGAAAGAAACACTTCATGCAGGATATACTCTGAAGTAAACAAATATTTATTCCAACAATAAATAATTTTCGAAAATAAATTAAAATAAGGATAATCTCTTATTTCTGATCTCCTCCAGAAGGTTGGCTTTTGTTCTGTGAAGAGAGGCAGAGGGATGTTCATCTAAAAAACCTCGAGGTAATCTCACATATGTATGTAGCAGTTACTATACATCTTGTCTCTCAAATATACAATATCTGAGTCTCAAAGTCAGGTGCTGCTGTTCAGTGGCAGCGATGATGAAGGTTCTGCTGAATCTTCTGTACAAAACGATTTGCAACAACAAAAATTGGTAAAATAGTGAAAGATAGCGGACGAGGAAAAATCTTTTGAAAGTGAAATTGTTAAAAAATTGAAAAATCCACAACCGCATCATCTTATCCTGTCCATAGTTCACGAATTCAACAGTAAATTAGGTTTAATATTGTCATCTTTTAAAGATGGATGTATGTACGGCTACTACTGGAAAATTACCAAATGTCATAAATTAATACCAGCTTGTGTTCAACTACATCATACTTGGCAAAAGCTGCTTTGCTTGAGGAAATCGACGACGATGACGATAATTATACAATATAATACAATGACAGTGTGTACAAATTCGACTTATGAAAGACAAATGATTTAGAATGACAAATGAGGCAGTGAAACTGAAATACCTCAAAGAATATTCATCAGTTAAGCTCTTATCAAAATTCTTGATGAGAAGGCTTCTTGTTTTTCGAAAAAATGTGAAGGGTGATTTTCGTTTCCTTTTTTACCCTACTTGTTCTCCCTGATTCTGTTGACAATTTTAATAAAGTCTACAATTTAGAGTCCATTAGTAATTGCACTAATGTATACATATTTGCTCTTGAAAATGGTTGAAGAAAACTGTTTTTCTTCATACTCAGTTCTCTCTAAATCTTTAAATGAAATTTCGCTAATAAGTAATTGAATTATTCTAATTTAGTTAGAAATATGTAAGTTAGTAGTTATAGGTAGTTCAAGCTTCTGCTCTTCAGCCATAAAATACGGTTGCAATTATATGAAAGACTTAGAAAGAGAAAAAATCCTAGCTCTGAAAAGTCAATTGGATAATTTCGAAGCCTTAATGGCTTTGAGCTCAGAAGTATATGAGGACTTTACCTAGTGAAAATCAATCATTTTCCATGTATGTAACCCCATAACTGATCGATGATTCGTAAAAGTAATCTTTTCAGATGCATCCCTAACAGGTTGGGGAGCAGCCTACGCTACAGAATCGACTGACATGTTCTGGAAACCTCGTGAACGCCAATGCCACATTAATTATATAAAACTGCACGCAGCTCTCTTTGCCTTAAATGGAAAATCAGCAGTGGCACTGATTCTTGGACCAGATATTGGAGAAGACCCCGATATTAAGGCATTTTGTAAGAGGACGTCCAATCTTTGGCCAGCCTCACCTAAATACAATTCGGGCTGGTATCCAAAAATTAAATTGGATTTTATCACAAACTGATGGTTTCCAAATGATGAAATATCTTTGGGAAAAGTCTCTGGAAAGCTCGCTACACTTATAGCACTTATTACTGGTCAATGGATGCAGACTCTTATAGCAATAGATATTAGAAATGTGGTTACGAGTAGTGAACATATCGAATTCAATCTCACCTTTTTACCGAGACGATCATACAATTTGTGTAGCCAAGGCTGTTGAATCATATCTGGAACGAACCAGTCTCCTTCGAAACAAAACAACAATTTTTTTATCTCATGGAGAAAGGAAGCCGACTGACAGCTTTTGGCGCTGATAGCTCGACTGTACTGAATTGTACTACGGGTGGGATCCAAACCAACTTAATATTTTCTGTTAGTTGTAATGAATTTGAAATTCTGAAGGGGAAAGGTGGTTGTTAATCCATTTCAAAGTAATAAAATATTGCTTTTTAATGTGACTTTTCATGACAGGTTTTTATGACAGATTTTCCCACAAAGCGGCAAATCAAGACATCACTTCCCACAGTGCAAAACAATATATTGCAGCCTGGCAAAAGTGGAAAAATCTTTCCACAGGGTGGAAAATAGAGACATCACTCCTCACAGTGAAAAACGATATGTAGCAGCCTGGAAAAAGTGATGTCTCGATTTGCCACTCTGCTTGAAGATCTGTTCACTGTTGCCAGGCTCCTGAATATAGTTTTTTTTCAGATGAAATGTCCCAAAGTTGCCACCTTGTGGTAAGAATTGTCAACTTTTGTCAGGCTGCTAATATCGTTTTTTGTTCTGAGTAGTGATGTTTTCATTTCCCACCTTGTGGGAAGACTTTTCCACTTTTTCCAGGCTGCTAAATATCGGTTTTCAGTGTGAAGAGTGATGTACTGGGTAGGCTCATCCGATATATCTGAAACACAGTCTATACTTTGGAGAGTGATATTTCAATTTGTTTGAACTCGCTGAAAGGATTTGTCCTGGAGGTTCGTTGTTTGCTGGTTAGGGATGTCCACACAAGCCTCAAACGAGTGGGTAATCCTGTCGCAGACGACGAGTTTTGGTGGGAGGTGATGTCCTCGGTAGGGGGGGCTTGACACGTGAAGCCTTGTTCTGGGGAGGCTAACCCGGTTCACGCTTGCCTAAGGCCTAAAAATGGCTATTCAACAAACTCGTATTTTCTTTTAAGACCTCAAAAATGCGTGCCAAACCATAATCCAATGAGTTAAGCATTACCAAACTGCTGGGAATCCAGGTCGTGTTTTACCTTTAGGAACAACAGACTATCACGATGTGGTAACAGATGAGGTTGACGAGTTTGTCATTGGAGTAATCGCATCTGATGTTTTCTGTCCATTAGTGGTGCCTAAAGGGAATCGCCCTATTTCTAAAGAAACAGCTAGAAAACCCTGAGAAATATGAAAGAGTTATCGTACAGGTAGAACGTAACAAGATTGAAACTCTCTCAGTACCGATATTGCCAGTAGGGAGACATCGCTATGAGACTGCCAGCGCGATTATACAAATATCGACTGAATATTCACTGAATAATGAGTTCTTCGAACCAGTTGATCCAGACCAGATAGACCATGCTAAAATATGTTAAGATTGCCCATTGTTAAAATAGATGAACAAAAAAAAATTGTGAAAGGTACCAAAGCCACTTTAGTCTTATAATTTGGAATCTGAATTTGTATCGCATATTGTAACGCACTTATGCAGAATAAAGTTCAACACGAATGTTTGGAAGGACCCAAATTATAATTGTTTATTTCATATTTTCATGATACATTATAAGGGATAATAAAAAATAAAAGACAAATTTTGACGAAAAATTGTATCAACTGATAATTGTATCAAGCTGATTCCGGTATCTCACAACTCAAATTTCTCGCTTCCTCTAGACTTCGAGCGCCAGTGGGAAGGTCATCCATGTAGCAGTCGTTGCTCGAGGCTTCTGGTCCCGAAAGGAAAGGATGCACTCTCAATATAGAATTAACAAGTATTGAATAAAAAATTTGCAGTACTTAACAGATTCAGTTGAATAGTTCCGTAGGAACTTTTCAGCAATAGATGAAAACACAAATAATTTAAGAAGATAAAATAGAAAATGCATGGGGCGCTGGCCCCAATCATAACAACACTTCACCCATAAAATGTTTCATAATTCTTGGCTTTAACTATATGTGATTCGTTGACAGGCTGCCAGTATGGAATAGAAGTATCCTGCTCTAATACCTCTTCATAATGGTAGGCTGTGTCACCTTCTATATGTAGTTTGATTCTATTATAGCGCGCAGGGTTTCCTCTTTCTGCATAGGGAATACGACGGCGAGGATACAGTAATGGACACAATATTTTCTGATTCTCTTCGAGTATTCCTATAATGAACTCTTTTCTCTCATCTGTTACTACTTCGTAAACCTGGAGTTGTGTTAGACCCAAAACCTGCCCTCGATGCAAATGACTTTCGTAATGTTGAATACCACTAAAAGTCATTTCATGAGGAGGTGTTGGAGGACGAACAGGTACAGGAACAATTTCAAGGAGATCTTCTTCAGGAGAAACAGCTGGATGATGAACTGATGTTCTGCTCCAAAATGATCTTCCAGACATCATTTCTGCAGAAAGAAAGTCAAAGTCAGGAATTATTCATTGTATTGATTCACTATATCAGTGTAAAAATGCACACTGAACTCACAAATATAAAACCCTTGCATATCGTTTTTATTTTCAACTTCAAATCACCTAAAATTAATAATGATGAATTTTCAAGGATCTATGATTAATTTTTACACAACGTCGTTCTTATCTGTTCTACTTCTTATTAAAAGTTAATGCTTCGTCATGATCAACATAATGGTTCGAAAACAAGAAATATTTTGAAATTTAGAGTTCGAGAAGTATTCAAATTTTCCTATATTAGGCTATAAATCTTTTTTTGGCTTTAAAATTTATTGTAACAAAAAAAAAGAAAATGAACATTTCGAGCCAAACGACGCACGATATGAAAAAGTCGAGAAAAGAAAAACGTTACTGTTTGAAAACCCTGCCAGATTATCAAAAATTTTTTTGAATTTTCTTGAAAAATTGAAAATTCACATTTTTATCGCACAAAAAATTATGAAAAATCAAAAATTTGAATTCGCGGTCTAACTATGCAAGATACAAAAAAATTTAATCTACAAAAAGTGTGCACCCAAGAAAGATCCACAAATTTTTTCTCAATCACTTTCGTATAGGAGACGTATTTTTTCTTTCATTTGTGAAAAACAACATTAAAAAGAAGTTAGGTTTCTGGAAGAACAACACAACTGAAGAAAAAAATAGATTTACAAACTCACAAATTATTTATATTTGCAACAAAGAAAACAAAATAATTTTATCGCATAAAGAACTAATTTTCAAAAAAATAGTTGAATTTTTAACCAAGGAGTTACATATTTAACAAAGAAGATTATTTTCAACGAAAAGTCGAAATTTCAACATAATACTTGAATTTTCAATCAATTCTTGAATTTCCAAACAAAAAAGATAAATTTCAACGAAAAATGAAATAGTTAAATTTCGAGTCAACTTTTTTTTTACAGAATATTAGTTTTTTTTTAATCAAAAAAGAATCCTCCCCAATTGAAATTTAAATACGTCATTTTTTGTTGAATATGGAAGTTTTTGCAAGAAAAAAAAATTTATTTCCTGTCAGGAAGATTTATTTTTAACAAAAATGTCGAACTTTTAACAAAATGCTTGAATTTTCAATAAAATGTTGAATTCTCAAATAAAAAAGATATAGTTCAACGAAAAATGGAATGGTCAAATTTGAAGTTAAAATTTTAATTTTTATATGATGAAAACAAATTTTCAACAAATTAGTAATTTACTTATTTTTTGAAAATTCTTTTTCATTATTTACTAATATTTTTTTTCTACTGAAAATTTACCTATTTTTGTAAAGATTCAACTGACTGGTTGGAAACAAACTTCGTTGTTGAAAATTCATACCCTTGGGTTGAAAATTCATCTTTTTTTCAGAATATTTATTTTTTTTATCAAAAATGACAAATTTGTCAAACAATTAGTTAAATAAAAATTTATTTTTTAGGTTTATTTGTTTATTCATTTTTAATATTATATAAATATAATTTATTGAGGTTCCTGGAGAAAATTGAAAAAAAGTTTGGTACATTTCAGATGTCGAAAACATCTATAAAATTTCTAATAAATTTTTTCATTTTCAAGGATATTGCAAATATTTAGAAAACTTTGAATCAGCTTAAAAGCTTCTCAGATCTTATAGAAGTTTGTAACAAATTCAAAAATATTTTATAAATCTTAAGAAATCTTTCAGTTTTAGAATATTTTTAATCTCTTCAAAACATCTAAAATTCTAAATATCTTTTAAATTGACTTAAATTATTCTTAAAATTGCCTCTAAATCTTCCAGATTCTTTTTTGGAAATTTTCGAAATCTGTCGAATTTTTTCGATATATTTTGAAATTTAGTTTGCCACTTGTGCAATTCTTTAAATTTAAAGGAGTTTTTTTTATTTGAAAAATTGTTTCACTTGTCTTGCCAGAGATATTCAGGAACAGTACATGGAAATTTTATGAAACATGTGATTGTTATAAACAAATGGCGAAAATAAATTTTTTGCTAGTGCAATTTTTTAAGTTTGAGGTACTTCTTTGGAAATTTGTTTCATTTTATTTTCCAATGATATTCCGGTAAAGTAAATTGTCATTTAAAGAAAATGTTCTTGTTATAAAAAAATGGCATCAACAAATTCACTGTTTGTGAATTTGTTGCGTTTGATATTTTTGACAGAGGATCTTTTATAAACAGAAAAATGAATTTGCAACCCGAAAATATGAATTTGCAGCAAAAAATTAATTTTCAACCAAATATTCAAAATTTCAACCAAAGACCTGCATGCAAAAAAAAAAGAAAATTTCAACAAAGTATTTCATCTTTCACACACATAGTTGAATTTTCAATTTAAAAAGATCATTTATCAACGAAATAGTTACAAATGCAAACAAAACGATGAAGTTTCAACTAGAAATATGAATCTTCAAACAAAAAATATATATTTTTTTAACGAAGAAAAATTCTTATAGAACAAAATTTCTCAACAAAAATTTTCAAACAAAACAAATGAATCCTCAAGCATGGAACATTAATTTTCTACCTAATAGTTGCTTTTTATCCATGAATGATGATATTTCTACTCAAGCAGATGAATTTTTAAATCAAAAAGACCAAATTTAAAAAAAAAAGAACTGAATTTTCGTCCAAAAAAGATTTCACTTATTTTGCAGTGTGCGTAGTCTTTCATTTTGGGGCTCCTCGAAAATATCTACTTTGGTTTTTGGGCTACAGCTCTTAACAGTAAAAATCAAGCTCTCCATACCAAGCAGGTATTGCTTTGTCAAAAATAATCATTTGGAGAATTTTACATGATGAATTGAGTCACTGATTTTTGGGCTCCTCGCAAATGTCCACCCCGATATGTGGGCTCCAACCCTTGAAGTTACAAATCAACCCTTGAATTATTTTTAATTTTGAGTGTCTAGAATTATCTTGAAGAGAGAACGTAACACTGAAAAATGTCAACTATTTCCGATTTTATTTTAAAGTGAAGAAAACGGAAAAATTCAATAATTAGTAATCATATATTTTCATTAAAAAATTACTATCTTTCAACAAATAGATCAATATATATATTTCGAATAATTTAATGATTCGATTACAGCAAATGCCACGTGGCGCTGTGCACTGCCTGAGCGCCACGTGGAGCCATATGGAATGAGGCACTGAATAATTATTATTCATATGGTTTCAATAAAAAAATGAATAATTTTCCACTACTGAATCAATCAATATTTCGAATATTCGAATGATTCAATTAGACCAAACGCGACGTGGCGCTCTGCGCTATCTGCGCGCCGCGTGGAGTCATATAAAATGGAAGCACTGAATAATTATTGATCATATAGTTTCACTATGAAAATTAGTAATTTTTCACTAATGAATCAATCAATATTTCGACTAATCGAATGATTTGATTAGACCAAACGTGACGTGGCGCTCTGCGCTATCTGAGCACCACGTGGAGCCATATGGAATGAAGGCACTCGATAATTATTGATCATATAGTTTCTCTAAGAAAAATGAATAATTTTCCACTACTAAATCAATCAATATTTCGAATATTCGAATGATTCGCTTAAAACAAACGCGAAGTGGCGCTCTGCCCTATCTGCGCGCCACGTGGAGCTATATGGAATGAAAGCACTGAATAATTATTAATCATATAGTTTCACTAAAAAAATTAGAAATTTTTCACTAACGAATCGATTAATATTCCGACTAATCGAATGATTCGATTAGACCAAACGCGACGTAGCACTCTGTGGTATCTGCGCGCCACGCGGAGCCATATGGAATGGAAGCACTGAATAATTGTTAATCATATAGTTCATAAAAAAAAATTAGTAATTGTTCACTAATGAATCAATCAATATTTTGGCTAATTGAATGATTCGATCAGACCAAACGTGACGTGGCGCTCTGCGCTATCTGCGCGCCACGTGGAGCCATATGGAATGAAAGCACTGAATAATTTTATTAATCATATAGTTCATCTAAGAAAATTAGTAATTTTCCACTAATAAATCAATACATATATTGAATATTCGAATCATTCAATTAGACCAAACGCGACGTGGCGCTCTGCGCTATCTGCGCGCCACGTGGAGCCATATGGAATGAAGGCACTGGATAATTATTGATCACATGGTTTCACTCAAAAAAATGAATAATTTTTCACTACTAAAACAATCAATTCCTTGATTAGCCGAATGATTCGATTAGACCAAACACAACGTGGCGCTCTGCACTGTCTGAGCGCCACGTGAAGCCATATGGAACGGAGGCGCTTAATAATGAGTAATTTTGTATTCAAAAATCTGTAGTGGCTTACATCTTTCTAATGCAATCAAAAGAAATTCAATTAGTAGTGAGTCTAATTTCACTAATAAATAGGTCATTTTGCTTACCAACAGGATTGAACATCAATAAGATGAAACAGAGAAAAAAAATGAGGGTCCACATTCTCCTGAGAGAAGAAATCTCATAAGAGTTTAAACTAGATAATAGTCTTCAAGTCGTTCAAGAGTATCTGACACTACTGGGTGATTCGTCATTCGAAATCATTTTTATTTCCGAAATCTGTTTTTTCCGCATTGTAAGCGCCAAAGTTCTTGAAAGTCATGACATTGCTTTACACTAGGTTTATGTAGGGTTTTGCACTTAGTGTCCGACTTGAATGATAAGAAGAAGTTTTTTTGAAAATATTATAAAATTATCAAAACCTCTACTTATGAAGTGATTGCTAAATTTGTTTTGATTTCAGACTGAAAAGAAACTTTGTTTACTTAAGGTTCTTTTGGACTCAAGGAACACATTTTCATTGCAATACTCTCAATAAACTACACAATTGACAATAAGATTTATTTTAACAAAACTTTTCGTTTAAGTCGCGCTTGATATTTTTTTTTGATATGAAAATATAACATAATGTTTATTCATCTTTCTTCGTATCTTGTATCTTTTTGTTTGAATTAATATCAATATTTTTAGTATTTGTTCTCAGGTAAATGTCAAAAAACACCAAAAATTTCAGAAAAACCCGCAACTTTCTAGCATTACTCTAACTCTCTAACGAAAAATAGTTATAAGCAATTATGAATTATTCAATCAATTTTGTTTGTTAACTTTGATTTGAATTATTGTTACCTCAATCTAGCTTAAGAAAAAATCAAATCATTTTAGAATATGTATAGAATTTTTGTAGAAATTTCAAAAGTAAGTTGAAGAAACTTAAAAAAAATATAAATGAAATGTAGATTTTTCCAAATTTTCGAACAAGAAGAGGAAAACTTTTAAAGGATTTCAAAAGTTGTCCGGACAGTTCTACAAATATTAATTTAAGTTCCCTCCGAAAATTTAGATGGATCTTTTGTTTTCAAAAATTGAATTTAACAGAATATTTTGAAAGATTTTAAAACAATTCAAAAGATTTCTAAAATTTTAAAAAATAATCTGAAAGATTTAGAGGCACTTCTGGGAATAACCCGAACCAATTCAGAAGATATTCTGAATTTGAGATGGTTTGAAGTAATTTAAAATATTCTGAAACTGAAATATTTTCCTTTTGAACTCCAGCAAGTTGTAAGTATTGTTTAGGATTAATCACAGTTTGCTAAAATTTTGTAATATCCTTCAAGATAGAAAATTTTATTAAAAATTTTCTAGATATATTCTCTATATCTACAATTTTTAAAACTTTTTTTTAATTTTCTCCAGGAACCAGCAAAATTATACTTGTATCAGCTCAAACATAAATGAACAAATAAACCTAAAAAATAAATTTGTATTCAAAACTTTTATTTCGTATAAAAAATTATTATTCACTAAAATCGAAAAAATAAATGCGGGCATAGTGCGCGATTGAAGAAGCTTTTTTGTCGAAAAAGGATGCTTGATATAAAATAAACAAAAACGTCTAAAAACAATTTTCGCAAATTTAGCCTTATGTTAATTTTTTTTGCATAAATTAATAAACGGCAAAAATTAGACTTTCTGAGAACATTAGTTTTCAGTTTTTACTTCGTCAAGCTCATTTTTTCACGAAATTAATATATTTTTATGCACACCTTTAAAAATGATTATTTTTACGTGAATAAAATTAATTTAAGTAGATGAAGTCAGTAGATAATTCTTTTTTTTCATTTGGAGGCAGTCTTAATGTAGGGAAAAAATTTTCGAGTCGGTAAGGTAGAAACTTGCATTGCCATCAGTCGGTAAACAAAGTAATACTAAAAATAAATAAATCGAAATAATTATCGGCGATCGATAAAATGAGAAATCTACTTTTTTACTTCAGCTGATTTTAATTTTAATATAGAGGTCACCCTACGACTTCGAAAGTGATGACTAAGAAAACTTCCTCCATAAAACTACAATGGAGGTTACGAGTTTTCATATGACGGATTTCATCACCATTTATATAATCCTGTACATTTTAGAAAAAGCCGGTTTTACATGAAAAATTGATGTAGTGTCTACTATAACGGCCCACTTAAATTTTCGAAGAAATAATATAAATTTTACAAAATATGTATATTTTAGTATATAAATTTATTACAATTCCTTTATACTATTTTTGGTAATAAAAAATGGAAAATGTTTTGAATTTTTTTTTATTAAGATAAATTGAATAAAGTTCCGGTTATAAGTTATAAACAAATAAAGTAGGCCGCTAGAATTAATGAATCAGAATAGAAACCAATTGAAATTTTTTATGTCCAATGTGAACTTCAACTTTTATATTCTAAATTACATCAAACTCAAACATTTAACCATTGCAGGCGAGATTTAACTTAATTTGATTTACAATTTTCAATTCAGTTTAAATTCCTGGACAGTCAACGTTTAAAATTTTGTTGTATAATTTTATCACTTAATCGGGCACTGTACTACGAGCTACTTATAGATCATGAAGGATCTTATTCTAAGCGCATATGCTACCCCTGGGTGGCCCACTGTCTTGACCACGCATCCCTGTCGCCTATTAATTCAAGCCAGTATCTCAAATGGGAAGCCTAGTTAAATTCTAAGCTAGAATTAACCTCTTGGTCCAACTCACATAGTCTTCTAAAACATATGTTAGACAATCTATGTTCTTACATTTTAGCGAGGGAGATCCACCAATTACACGCCCGCTTTAAATCTGCTTCGATCGATCCCTATTTCCACCCATATAAGGTGATTGGGAGTGTTCTTAGGCCAATAAAACAGATGTATATAGAATCTGGTTTGAACAACATTGATATCCTTTAGATATCGCAAACCCCAGACTTCTGCCACGCACAGAGCAGTGCAATCCAAAATTCCACTCAAAAGAATACTATCCGCATCCCATGAGTAAACTTTACTTTTATTTAGAATACCGTACGCTCTATACGCAGCGAGAGAACCTTTCTTAACGAAGTGATCCTTAGCTGTTTTTAATTTGACAGAAGCCGAAAAGGGAACCCCAATATGCATATTAAATGTAGGTATCGGCAATTTCAAGCGTGTGGGTAATATTCCATTTGAGAAGCCTTAATTTTTGTAATTTACTAGATTTACGAAAAAGGAACGATTTTCGTCTTTTTTGGATTAAGCTGAAGACCATTAATGGCACAGTATTCTTCTGTGATTTTTATTTTGTCCCCCACATCATGCCATGACGTAGGAAAAATTACAATGTCGTCCGCAAACAGGAGCAAAATCAGGAATCGAGCAGCTGACTGTCCCACATCCCCACCCCCTTCCTAATAAATAATTCTTATATATCAGCTTTATGCATACAGAAAAAAAGTGGGTTGAGACTGTCACCCTGCAGGACAACCTGCGTCACAGGCGCAGAATTCTTATAAACTTCCCACTAACGCTTAGAACATGAAGCTTGTATCAAAGTTTCTCGTGAATGACGGACTCGAATATTCGCTTCAAATACACGAAAATAACAAATAGGAAATATTTTGTACCAGAGCCAAAAAACATACACAGCACCGTGTCAAAGTGAATAAGTGGTCTCTACAGCCCCTACCTTCTATAAAGTCGGCTTGTTCCTCTGGGAGTATATGACATGTTTTAGCGCACACCGACAATTTGGATGACAGCAACGTTGTCATTACCTCTATACTTAACCCTTATCATTCCTCTTATCCCCCCTTATCACACGCTTTATGTATCATGAACATGTTGACCATTGGACAGAAAGCCTCTCATTATTTAAACATTTTTTGGAAGGATTAAGCAAATAATGCTCTCGTTTCGGAGTCAGCCTTTTGAAAAAGTCGTATTTCGAATCATCAGGACCAGCAGCTTTGTTCAGTATACAATATGACAGGACTGTTGTTTTTAACATTTGATAGTTTTACATAATTTAGCCTGCAATGGTCTTGTTTTGCTTCTTTAATTTTCAGTCTATATGAATTACGAGCTCTTGAATAGTCGTTTACCGAATTTTCAGAGAGACTGCGCGAATATTGTTTAGATGCCCTGAATGCGAGCTTTTTAAGGTTAGCGCACTGTGAGTTGAACCAAGAATTTCAATGATCGCCTAATTTAAGAGTTTGAATAGAGTTCCTATGGATCAATTGTTTTCTTAAAAATAGAATCGTCGAAATAAGGTTGGATTAGTTTATTGTAGTCAATTAATATAATACGGTGGTTAGATTGTGTTGATAGCTTAAGAACCCTAAAATCTTCTAACACACTTTGGCAACTGATGCTGATCCAACAGAGGTTAATTGTGCTGCATCCAGTACCTGCTAAATACATAATATAGCCAGGATTGTCAGGCAGGGAACGACCACTGCAAAGAATGAAGTTAAGAGACCAGAGTAATTCCACTAGTTTTTTCCCGCGTATTTTTTTATATAAAAACCTTTTTTATATAAAAACCGTTTTTATAACGTTCAAAACTAAAAAAAAGCGTTCGTTTTTTCATTTAAATCCTGTCTTTTGACTGAGTTAAAAATTATTTTTTCTTGTGAATCCCTATGACGTTTAGTTGATCATTTATTGTTATTAGCCAAAAGTCATACTGTTCTTGTTTTTTGTTTTGTTTTTTTTTTAAACGAACATATTTGTTCAGGTCGTTTTTCCGGAATGCAAACTTTTGTGGTAACTCGAAAAAAAAATATTCATGTAATCGATACTAAAATGCAAATGGAGCCTCTTTCAACGTGCATGCATATTATTGTACGATTACACTCTCAAAATGATGAACAGTGGATTCACCGGGAATAAATTTAGACAAAAGTCGTACCTATAGTGAAAAAAACATAGACCTTGAAGAAAATAGTAATTATGATAGAATGCAGATTAAATCTAACAAATTTTTATTTGTGGAAAGCCGAAAAGTGTTTTAGAAATAATTATAATAGAATTAAGAATAACCGCCAAGAGGAAGACCAGAGCATAAAAGATCCTTATCTTTTACAATTAGAGGACAAGCTATAATTAAAAGTTAAGGTTCGCTTCTCCGTAGGTGAAAATTTCGATTTGATTAAAACTTTCTTTCTCAACATTGTATTTCATGCGTGTTAATATTCTAATGCACATATGTCAATATCACAATACCGCATTTGAAGCATACAACGTAATGTATTGGAACGTTTACCGTACGTCTAAGAAATAAACTTCGAATACATTAAAAGAAAAGGACTGACTAATAAACTCGACCTTTCTTTTTGGCCCTAAAAGCCAAGCTCTGAGAAGAGTGTCTTATCACTAGACTAGCAAGGCACATTTCTCTTTCCAATACCGGTATTGCGATTTTGCGTTATACTCGTATAGTAAAAGTGCAGTCAAATTCCAAATATTTGTAACCGTGCACAAAAATAATACCTTCTCATTATAATAAGAATGTCAAAAATGATTTCTTGGTGGTAAAGCCTCCTGAATTATCAAAGTGCTCCAATTTAATTAAGTACATCCACTTTTGTGAGTGTTGTGGAAAAGTGTTGTGAAAATCCTGGGTTTAATTCCCAACCATAACAAATTGAAACTTGTGATTGGTTACTCTTGTTGGTGATCATTGGGCTTATTTCGACGTTGTTAGTGCCGAATAATCACCATACCAATTAAATTTCAAAATAAATGGTACGTGTATCCGGTTGCTTAGGTCCCTCCCTTCATGAAGTCAATGTTACCCTATTTGACTTATGTCTTTCGAAAAGATAAGTTTTCTCAAGTTGGTTTTTATCTGGTGGATCATAGCTTCGGTATCAGTTGGGATCACGTGCAATTGACTAAAAGATTTACATGATTTCAATTCCAATTATTGGTTTAGCTGTAGAGAATCCTGGTTTACAACTACTTCGGTAAAATACCAATTTATTGGGCGTTGGGGGCCTACTGGAACTTCTTTCATTTCTTCTTTGGTCAACTCCTTAATCTCGCTGCTTCCTATGTTTATTTTCACCCGGCCGCCTCCTGTAAAATGATATATTCCACTAAGAAAACCACTAGACTCCACCATTGCAAAAACATCACCACTTGATGTTGTTAATACAATTTGTTCTGGGATTGGCATGGGACCATAGACATGTCTTCTTAATAGCACTAGAAGTGGCGAATCGGGATGAAAAGTGTATCTACGAAATTCGAAACGTATGTGCGGATTGCATTTGGGAATAAGCCGAACAAGTCCAAGTTGTCCAATTCCATATCCAAGTACCTGATAATCAAGAGCCCTTCCAGGAAGCGGACTGACTGGAGGAGACCTGGGTCGGACACGTACAGAAGGCTCGTGAGTCCTTGCAAGAGAAGGCCTGGCAGAAGAAGTCCACCCAGTGACACTTAGGGAAGGCTCGAGAGTCCTTGCAAGAGAAGGCCTGGCAGAAGGAGTCCTCGAACTGACACTGAGAGGAGGCTCGAGAGTCCTGGCAAGAGAAGGCCTGGCAGAAGGAGACCTCGAGCGCATACTAAGGGAAGCCTCGAGAGTCCTCGCAAGAGCCGGCCTGACAGGAGGTGACCTCGACCTGACACGTATAGGAGGCTCGTGCTCATCAGAAGACTGAAGTATGATACGCAAAGAAGAAGAAGATGATGATGAAGAGGAAAGTGGGCGAAGACCCGGGGGCAATTGTAGATTATCAGGCCAATCACCATTAGGGTTACTGCCGGACTGTGAACTTAATTCTGCAAGAAGAAATAGAGGATTCATTTTTTTTACAGGACATAATTGTATGTTGGTATGCCATGAACCTCTTGTCGCAACATTGTTTTTATTTAAAAAAAAATCATGTGATCAAATCACTGTTTAAAATAAATTAAATTCTACTGCAATCTGCTTGTCATAATTTTTATTTTACCGAATGACTATGTCCTAATTTTTATTTTTCGGCATTGTCCACTCTCCTCATTAAAATGAAATTTTTGTTACATGTGTGATGATTAGTATGATGACGTTGACGAGAGCGTGACGAGGCGAGGAGCACTGGCGCGCACAAGATTAGATTAATCGGACACGAGCCAGTCCAGACTAAATGAATGGTCGCGCGAAAGGTGAATCGGGAGCTTGGTGCCCGAGGCTTCATGACCCCTCGGGGCATTTCGCCTATTATCGTCGCGGCCCGACAACCCCTTCGCACAGGGACGTTACCGATTGGTTTTTATTGTGACAGCTCTGTTACATCCATCCCTCCCCCGTGGATGTTCGGGTATATTCCCGGAATTTGTTTCAATTCTGCGTCCAGTTCGAGTACCGTCTTTGGGTCTATGAGTGATTCCGGTCCTATAGTGCTGTCGTTTTTTTGTGCGGTTATTTTCGATTACGGTAATTTTTAATGAGTTTTGGATTTTTTGGTTGATATATTCCCAACCTCCTTGTCTGTCATTTTTTCCGTCGTCGTTTGGAGTTGAGTAGTTGTGTCTGTATCTGTAGGGTCTGTTACTGTAGAAAGAGTCGTGTATTATATAAATTGTCCGTGGCATCAGTCTTTCGCGGAATTGAAATTTAAAAGTTACTGTGTTTTCTTTGATTTTGTTTAGGAACTAAGGTGTGCTCTCGATTATTTTTCTATTCCAGTTCTCTTCCGCAGTACTCTGGTTCCTGTAACATATATGAAAAAAAGTGGTTTTCCCTTGTATTGTTAGGGTATTTAAAAGTCTTGTTTAGGAGAACTATAAATTATTCATTATTAATTGGGTACATCGGTAGAGTTGTAATGTTACTGTGTAGAGTTTTTAGTCTTTTTGTTGTCTTATTTGTAGTTTTTGTAATAGTTTGGTAAGTTCTGTTTGTCTCCGCTTTCGCAGATCTTTCCATTGTTTACCTATGTCCCTTCTTTCTTCCTCTGATTGTCCGAAGTATAGTTTCACTCGAATTAGTCTTTGTTCTTGTAGTTTCCTTTTTTCTTGTTCGAATTCCCTCTCGTGTTCCTCTCTCTCTCTCCCATTTCTTCTGTTTTGCCTGCTTTTCCTGTGCCATTTCGTTTTTAAGCATTTGTCTGATGTGTCGATGGGGGTGGTATCTCAGTGCGTCCTCTGGCCATTGTAGGGCTTTGCATCGCTTGAAGTGGCAAACTATGCTTGGTACCGCCATGTGGTTCATGCACAGCTTGCATCTGGTTGCGTTGATTTGTGTTTTTCTTTTGTTGTTGTTAGTTTCAATTCTTAACGCCATTGATACCCTGCCACTTGCCACATTTGAATATAAATATCCTAATCTAAGTTTCCTAGTATTTCGTGCGTTTTTGTCCGCATTTGTGCCAGCTTTTACTAGTTTAAAATCATTTACGTTCCATTCGCCTATAGATTTTCCTTCAGGGGTTTCCAATTCGTAAGTGGTTGGTGATATTTTCTTTTCAATAATATAAGGACCTTATTTGATAATTTTGTTACTACCTTAAGCACCCTGTCGCCTATTTTATATTGCAAGGGTCTTATCCTTCAGGTATAAATATTATCCTGTCTTTCGTTTACTTTATCTAAATTGTTTTGTACTTCCTCTTTTATTATTTGCAACCTTTTTAGTTCATCTGTCCAATTATCTCCTTTTTGAAATTCTACATCGTTATCGGTTTCTAAATTTCTATGGAGGGATTGGAGCGGTTCCAATTCACGACCTGAGTTTAAGAACGCTAGGGTGATCTGGGTCGATGCAATTTTACTTGTGTTCATTGCGAACTGTAAATCGTCAATGTGTTCGTCCCAGGTGGAGTGATCGTTGTCTATGTATGTTTTAATGATCTGTTTTATCGTTCTATTGTATCGTTCTGTCGGGATAGTTTGTGGGTAGTATTTTGGCATTTTCGTGTGCCTAATACCGAATTTTTCTATTATGTCTCTTAGAGTTTTATTCACAAATTCCATGCCATTATCGGTGTGGAGGATCCTGGGTATTTCCCAACGCGAAGTGACACGTTTGTGGAATTCTGATTCTATTGTGATCCCGTTAGCTTTTTTAATTGCGATTACTTCGAGCCATTTTGTGAATAGGTCTACGAACACTAGAATTTATTGATTTTTTTTCTCTTTTTCGAACTTGGTAACGGGCCCATGATATCGGCTGATACCATGGTCGATGGTTCTTCTAATACACTTTTTCCCATTAATCCTATCTTACTCTGGTTACTTGGCTTTACTCTTTGACAAATCTGGCAGCTTTGTACGTTATTGATCACGTCCGAATATACCTCTGGCCGGAAGTAATGTACGGAAATTTTCGCGTAAGTTTTCTCTGAGCCTAAATATCCTGCCTGGGTTTCGTCGTGATTTTCCCGTGAAACTTGAACTCTAAGTTTTTTAGGTACGACTAATTTCCAGGGGTTCGAGTCTGGTAACAGAGTAGATTTGAGTGGGTCAGTTCTGTAAAAGTAGAGTTGCGAATCTCTGATTCGCCATTTTTCGTACTCTTGCGGTCTTTTTGTAACTTGTCTGAATTGATTAGAGTACCAGTTTTCTGTTTTGTCGTTTACGTCTGCTTGTGGTTTTTCTACACTAGAGGCTAACGCGAATGCTATATTTTTCGCTGGTTCCCCTGATGTCGAGAGGGCATCAGGGACGAAATTTGAGCTACATTTACGATATATGACTTCGGTGTCATATTCTAGTAATTCTAATGCCCATCTGGCTAATCGTCCAGTGGGGTTTTTTAGGTTATGGAGCCACTTCAACGCTGAGTGGTCCATGATTACTTTAAAGCTGTAACCTTCTAAATATGGCCTAAATTTTCGTATGGAGTATGTGATTACGCAATTTACACCGTCAATTGTCTGTGTATGTACGGCTCCTATCCCCGTGTTACTCTCGTCGGTTTCGGGTTGAAAGGGTCGTGTAAAATCTGGGCTCTATTATGCGATGTAATTGTTTAATATTTTTATGTTTAGGGAATTCTAAGATTGCTTGGATTTTGTCCTCTTCTATTTGGAGTCTTTTGTTGTTAACTTTAAATCCTAAATATTTTATATCCGAGCAGCCGAACTCGCATTTGTCGGGGCTGGTCATTAAATTTGCATCATTTATTTTATATGATACAATATTCAAATATTTTAAATGGTCTTTAGAATTTTTAGTCACAATCACTATGTCGTCTAAATAACAAAAAAAAGTTTGGCTTCAAACCTAGTGTAATAATTTTATCCATAAGTCTCTGGAAAGTGGTTGGAGCATTGGTTAAAACAAATGGCATCCTTTTAAATTTATACATGCCTTTCCCAGAGACTGTGAATGCTGTTATTGGTTTTGAGTTTTCTTCCAAAGCAATTTGTAAGAAAGATAACTTTAAATCAATTTTTAAAATGAATTTTGCTGATCTTGAAGTGTCCAGTATTTCTGGCATGAGTGGGATTAGGTAGAGGTCTTTCTTCGTAACATTATTAACCTTTCTGAAATCCAAACAGAATCTACAGACATTCCCTGGCTTTCTTATCATAACTATAGGGTTAGGCCAATCCGAACAGGAGGGTTCTATTATGTCCTGCTTTAATAGCTTTTCAACTGTTTGATAAATTACTTGTTTAATTTTTGGCCTCACGTGGTAATATCGCTGTTTAATGGGATCGTGACCCTGGACGTCGATTTTATGTTTCGTGAAGTGAGTCGCCCTATGTTACTTTCCCTGGCCAAATAAGGGCATTCTCTTTTAAAATGATCCGTTAATCCACAATGGTAGCAGTTTCTGTTATTTGTGTTTTCGTTCGTTTTTTCATTTAAATCCTGTCTTTTGACTGAGTTAAAAATTATTTTTTCTTGTGAATCCCTATGACGTTTAGTTGATCATTTATTGTTATTAGCCAAAAGTCATTTGATTAAAGATTGGTAACATTTTGTAGTAGGGGTTATATGGATATCTGGATCTATTGTTTGGGAATCTGGGTTGGTAATTTGGTTGAAATCTAGGTTGTAATCTAGGTCTGAAATTTTGTTGGTATTGATTTGGAAAGGTAGGAATGGAGATCCAAATAGTATAGTTGGGTACCGGTTTCGGTATTGATTTTTAGTCGTCTTTATTATTTTCTGGATTATTTTTATCCCCGTTACCATTATAACGCTTTTGTTCAATTTTCTCTTCGATTTTAGGTTCAGTGATTTTTAAAACTTGCCCTCGAATTTTTGACTTGACTAGCTCAGTTACGCTAAGTCCTCTAATTGCTCAAAAGTTTCAAAATCGTTTCTTTTTATATACATTTTATATTCTATTCTGACGTAATTCCCATGCTAAGTTTTTTCTAGGGTAGAGTTTAGTAAAGAGTTGTCTAATTTCTGTTAGGTAATAGTGGATGTCTTGTGTTCTTTTTTGATTGCAAAATTTAATTTTTTGCCTAATTTTCTCAGAAAATCTTTCGTCGACGTAAGCGTTTTCAAAATCTTCGAAAAAATCAGATAAAAATCTCCAGGAATTTTTATTTATTTCGCACCAATCTTTTGCATCTTATATTATTAGTGCGTCTAAATTTTCTAAGATGTCGCGGTCGTTTATTCTGTATCCCCTTTCAAATCTTGTTAACTATTCGAGAAAATGCGCGGGACTATCGTCTTTATTATTTCGGAATTTAATTGGCCAATTACTCATGATTTGGAAAGGCGTTTGTATTATGCCGAAAGGAAAATACGTAGCTGGAATCGTTTCGTTATTTAATTGATTGAAGTTGACGAGGTCCTTGTAAATTTTCTCTTAAATCAAATTGGACGGAATATCTGTTATAAGATTCATTTCTATTTTTCCCCTCATTTGGTTCGCTTATCTCTTTTTCATGTTCGAATGAGCTATTTGCCGGCGGATCTAGCCTAATCTCTAAATTGTTTGCCCTTTATTCCCTTTCTTTAAAGAATCTTTCCTTTTGTTGACTTATAAATTCGTTAAACTCTACACTTTCTAAAACTTCATCGGTTTCTAAAATAAACCATGTGTTATTTTCAAGGAATGAATCGCATTGGGCTGTTCCGTTATTCATTTCTGGTCTTATTTTGTTTCTGGGGTACGGTCGGTCTAGGTTCGGTAGGTCTTCATGATCCCAAAAGAGTGTATTGTCAATAGGATCAAAGGTTCTGTTAGGTTGAGTACTTTGAATTGATCAGTCTTGGTTTGTCCTATTGTTTGTACTGGGGGATTCTACGTTTTTTCGCGTGAACACTCTACCGCGACCTATTGACCTGTTAATTGTTTTTGGGATCGCTACCCACTTTGAAGTGTATAGTTATTTAAATTAAGGTTTTGATTTGGAAGTGCACCTTCCAAATCTAGATTATTGTGATCGCTTTCCATAGCTTTGGGTTGAGTTTAAATTATTATTGATGGGACATATTGTATGTATTTGTTCGATGTTGTATTTCAATTTAAAAGTCCCAGTTTATTTGAAAGTTTTAATTGGAATTTGAATTTGATATTTAGCTGATTCCAGAGTTCGAAAATATGCTTATTTTCTTCGTAGGAGCCTTTTTTTGTACAAGATACGTCGAGTGACCTTGCCGCGACTCGCGGGTATTGCTCGCTGTGCGTGCAAACTTTTTTGCGCGCTTGAACGGCTCGCTAAGTCGGGCGATTAGGACCTTCAATAAAAAGAAAGTCTATGCTTTTCTTTTCAGGTTTTAGTCTTCCTTTTCATTTTTCATAACTTTCCCATTTTTGGTTTTCTCAAAATTAAATTCTAATAACCCAAAATTTAACAATCTTTTACAGGTTTTTCTTTGATTTTTAGCCCAATCCTAATAATTTTTTCTTAAATTTTTAGATTCGTTATGATAATTTGAAAGGACGTATCTTTCTCTAAATGATTTCCGCTTTGGTTTTGTGTGCGTGATTCATGCTCAAATCTAAATAAATCATTGCACATACATATCAGGTTATATAGAATTCATCGCAAGTAAATCATTTTTATAATTATTACACATGTAAATCACATAAATCACTCATTGCGTATAGCATACCAACAAAATATGAAATATCATTGAGTATATATCACTAAACATGCAGGTAATTTGCTAGTGTTTATAAATTATGTGATAAGACATCAAATTGGCAAGGCATAAGGAATCAATGGCATGCAAATTGTGAAGAGTCAAGTTCAGGGTAAGAGCCAAACGTAGAGTCTAGTATTTGCATTGTATCCTCTTTTTCTCGGCAGGTTTGAACTTTTGAAAGGTAAAGTGTGGGATTTTTAGGTTGGGCGCCTGGTGGTACGAGGGTAAAAACGAAGAGGGAAAGTAGGAGTTGGATTGCCGAGATGAGGATTAGACGCAATCAAACTAGTCGAATACTTAGTAATTACGTTTATTTCTAACTTACATCTTGGTAATGACTACCGGCGACGAGATGGTAGGCTCGTTACGAGTGGAGTCCCCGACGAAGGTATTCCGCGGCCTCGAATGAGGAAGGCGGTGATGATTGGTATGACGACGTTGACGAGAGCGTGAGAAGGCGAGCAGCACTTGCGCGCACAAGATTAGATTAATCGGACACGAGCCATTCCATATTAAATTAAGAGGCATGCGGGTGGTGAATCGGGAGCTTGGTGCCCGGGGCTTCGGGTCCCCTCGGGGCATTTCGCCTGTTATCGGTCGCAGCCCGACCACCCCTTCGCACGGGACCGTGACCGATTGGTTTTTAATGTGACAGCTCTGTTACAAGCTTTTCCTAAATGTACAATCTGACTAGACAAACCTATTTTTTTTAGAAGGATTTTCTTCTGACGGGACTGCGTTTTCATATAAACATGAGGCGGAATTTCAGGAGCAAGATAAAAAAATTAATCCGAAAGCAGTCAATCCGCAATTCCTCGTTGGTCATCCGATGTATATTTAGTTGTTCAGAAATCTTCGATGATTCTGGCAATTTTACGATCTCCATAAAAAAGGGATGGAACGAAATCCTAACACACTTTAGGGAAACTTCAGGCCGGTGTCTCTTAGGGTACTAGATATGCACGTCCAAATTTCGACGTGTAGGAGTTAGGACTGTACCATCTTTACGCGCTTAAATTTCAGCATGTGTAAATGTATAAATTTTGACGTATTGCGGAAAAACACAGATATGGTATGGAAAAAAGTAACGATTGGGATAGAATGCAGATTAAATCGGACAAGTTTTTATTCGTAGAAAGCCCAAAAAGGTTTTTATAATAATTTTATAAATATTCTTACCAATAGAATGAAGAATAACCACCAATAATAAGACCAGAGTATGAAAGATCCTCATATTTGCCAATTAGAGGACCAACTGAAGTTAACTGCGTAGATAATAAGTGTTCTGTTTCTTCGATAGAGTGAATAGTACCTCGAGCTTTTGCGCCTGATACGATCTTTTGCGCCTGATACGATCTTTGGAAATTATTATCGTATAAGATTGTATTTATATTTCATTAGTCAGTTTCAAGAAAAAAATTATTTACTGAATCCGTTAAAGGTGATGTCACAATTTATATAATCTTGTACATTTTAAAAAAATCCACGCATTTACATTTGTTTGAAAAACACATATAAATTTTACAAAATGTGAATATATTATTGTATAAATTTATCATCATTCCTTCATATTAGTTTCGGGAATAAATGAAGAATATTTTGCAAATCTTTTTCATACAGATACAACAAATTAATTTCCAGTTTCATTTGAAAATCTTGATATAATGTTAAGGATAATTTATAACTGCTGTAATAGTTTATGTATTTTTAAATACTTATATTAATATTCATATATTATAGGAGCCAAGACTTGCAAAGGGTTTCAAAAGGATGGATGAATATTGGCTGCCAAGATTGGGCATTACTCGGTTTTTCTGATACTTGGCCGACCATTATTACTCAGCCAACGATCTTGCCCTATCCAAAATTTTGCATCTTTATCAGGAAAATTATTTTTCAATTAATTAAAGAATTCGGAAGAATTTAATTACTTCCCATCTTTCTCATCTCCATTAGTTAAGCAAAAATTGATGCAGAAAAAATGGTATGCCATATAGATATAGAACAGCCAAAATTTATGAGTTAAATGTTAAACAGTTAAATCAGAAAGCAGCCAGTCTGCATTTCCCCTTTTGTCATACTATGCGTATTGACTTGTTCAAAAAATCTTTGATGATTCTAGAAATTGTCCGATCTCCCTAAATAAGGGATGGAAAAATATTCCTAATGCCCTTTGAAGAATCTTCAGGCCAGGGTCTCTTGGATGGTGATTTCTTTGAATGAATGAAGTTAGGAAATTCGCCGATCATATAGAATCTAATTTCCAAAGTGCACAGTTTGCAGGGTACCATCTGTACACGTGCAAACTTACTTACTTGTAAAGTTGCTTCGTATACAGATATACCCTTCCCTTTCATGACACCTACAATTATGGATTCCCCCGAAATGCACTCAAATTGAATTCGCACTTATTGCAGAAAAACACCAGAGCACCAGCGCATTTACATTACCATTTCAGATCTCGGACTCACAAAACTATCGACACTTTTTTTTAATTATGCAACTCTTTTACTACTATTTTGAAAAAAATTACACTAATGTTACTATTTTCGCAAATTACTCTCTAATGCACCTACTTTTCTCTTTTCCCTTGAACATATTTTCAAACTTTTCGATAATTAGGTAAATTAACATGTCAGCAATCTCAAAATTGAAATTACCGAACAATTCATAATTTTGAAATTTCAAAAGTTTTCAAGTTTTAAAAGTTTTGTAACAATTTTAAGAACTATTACACATTTAAAGATTATTCATGGGATTTTATAGTATTTCAAGGGTTTTGCAATTTTATAGGATCTACAAGGACGTTAGGGATTTACACAATTTCAATCGATTTCAAGAATTTTAAAGACTTTATGAAATTGCAGGAGTAATTATTGCATTAAGCTTGTCCTTCTGAAATTATCTCCAGAGATTATTATGCTACGAGATTATATTTATACTAGACTATTATGTGCGCGCGCTAACTTTCATATTTATTTTTCTTATATACTCAATTTTCGATTAACTATCTATTTGTTAACATTTTTTTACCATCAAATTCTTGCTGAAATTATATTCTCAAAGAATGTAGTTAGTGAATCCATGTAGCGTAGAATTTACTGTTACTATTAATAATAGTAAATGGCGAGATCTCATTTAAAGATTTCAGGTGCACGTTATGTAATTTAATATATTTAAACAAATTTAGTGTTTGTACAGTGATATTTGCGGGTACTTCAACAACCATTTTTTTCAATCTAAGCATCAATTATACGTCGCTAAATCATTAACAAATTAATACCTATAATTTAAAAAATGATATTCCGATCCGATTCTCAGTTCTCAATATAAAAATCAATAAACATGTACTTGCACTGGAATGTTTAAATACATTTTTATATAAAACGAAGTGCGTGTCAAAATACATTGCTAAATATAATTAAAACATATGCACATGACATTTTGAAAAATTGAATTCAAATATTCATTTCACGGCCATATTTGTAAATCTGTGAATCAAGAAACATCGTATATATATATATATATATATATATATATATATATAACTTTAATTTAGGTATGCTTGAAAAAGACACACAGTAGTGTTCGAACGTACGTAGCATAAATTTGATTATTTAATAAAACAAAATGTCAAGTTAGTGGATGTTTTATTAAAAAATAGGCCGCAATACCTAAGGAAATTTATTCAAATATATTAATATTGACGGTCTAATGAAACGATTAGATTTTTTTTCACAAATCTGTTATTGACTATCCAAATTTATTGAAAATTTCCTGCAGAAATGGGTTTTTTCTACTGTTTTCCAATGAGCTATATATTTTTAAAAATGGGTATTATTTACACTGTTTATGAATGATTTAAACATATAATGCTATTGCATACATTACTTAAAAGCCTAATGACATTGAAAAATATACCTCTATCGCGAATTATGAAATATGAATTGTTTAAGCGAATACAAATTCGTTAAGCAAGTAAGAATTAATTAAAAAATTAGGGTAAATTCACAATTTACCATTCCATGAGGTTTTGTGATAAAAAAATTTTTTTTATGTGGTAATTAATCTTATTATTAGGCGAAATTCTCAAGTAGCTTGATTTTTTTTATCTGGATCAAATACATTTTTTCTAAATCAAGATTTGCTTTCTTTATCTGCAAGGTAAGTAGTCCAAATGAAGAATAGGACATAACAATCAGTTAAAAGTAATTTAAAACTGAAAGAAAAGATGATTAATGAAACTACAGTATATTTTTAAATGGCAGTTATCTTTCCAAGAATGAAATATCTGTTCTAAACATATTAAGGAAATCTAAATGTGGGCGTCCGCATGAAATGGCGGTATGGAGTTACGTATAGGGTCATATAGACGGATTTTCCAACATTTCAAGCTCAATACGAACGTTGCATTAGAGACATGAGTACAGTGTCCATACATTTAGTATGGGTTATAGTATCCTCCCCTACTGAAACCCAAAAATAATAATTTTGACCCTGACTTAGAAAAACGCGAATATAATATCACAAAATAAGGCCTTATTTTTATTCCTCGAAGCAATTTGAAAAGAATCCTGTGATTTTAGAATGGAAGTTTCTATTGTTTTCCCTGAGGGCTTACATTTTCCTTGTACCTCTCTCCTATTCATTCACACATCCACCACATATTATTTGGTGCTGGAAGGGGACCTACATTTTAATGTGGATTCCGAGCCACCAAGAACAAGAGCTTTATGTTTAATAAAAATCGCGTAAAAATATGATCATTTCAGGTAGAATGATTTAAAATGCAAAAGTACACTGAATTTTGAATTTCTAATGAAAAACAAGAAAATATGGCACTGAACAAAGATGATTACCAAAACCGATAAGGAAAAGTAACAAACTTAAATTCTATTCCATGAAAAAAAGAAAACCGGATCTTTCACGCGTGCGATCGATGCCCTTGCCAATCGTCAACTATCGAAGTGACGCCACCCTTTACTCAACCTCACCTCTCTCACTTTCATCAGGCTCATCGGAAACTTCTATCATTTTCCGATGGATCGTCTCAGTGCTGGATCATAAAGAGTATTTCCTGACTTAAAAATTTGAAATCTAATCAAAGTATGTGCGTCCACGACATTTCCCCTCCTGGATTCCTAGAGTGGGAATATCATTTTGCTTCTTGAAGGCGCATATTTTCGTTGGTTATCCCAAATGAAAACCAGATTCTTAAAGTTCAGGTTGCTCGTTCGGCGGTACCACTTCATGCGGCGGTTAAACGGTGGCAATTACTCCTGTACTTACCGTTTCCAGAACATATAGACTACGGTCTGTGCTTTGCGCCATTGCTTTGTAAAAAACGCCCCATGCGGTTTAAATATTCCAGAGGCTTCGTGGCTTTCGTACGATCCTTTCCACATTAGAAGGAAGTGGTTAGGTTTCACGCTTTGTGAATCGTCAAGATCATCTGAAGCAAAAGTCAAAGGGCAGCTGTTCACCGAATACTCCGGTTCATCAAAGGCAGTGCGAAGGACTTCCTTTTTCGGCTTTTGTTCGTTCAGTGTGGTCTTTAACGCTCGTCGAGGGATCCAACTAGCCTCTCACAGCAGTCTCTACTATGCGGACTTCCAGGTGGATTAAAGTGCCACTCGCTCATCTATGGAGCCAGCTGTCGTTGTTTCTACTCCAGGTTGAATTCTACTAACGTGTCCCGAAGTTCACGATTTGCACCCACGAAGTTTTTTCCGTTGTTGGGATATATATTCGCTAGCTTTCCTCGTCAAGCCATCATTCGCCTTGGAGCCATTTCCATTGATTATTACGTTATTTAACTCGCTATATCCAAGTGCACGGCTAGTATGTTCAGACATGTGAAGAGAACGCTGCATCTTTTTTTGTTCCGTCGTCTGATTGTCACTTCCATCGGTCCGAAGTAATTGACGCCAGTGTTGGTGAACGGTTTGATAAGGGTTTTCGTTTTAATGTTGGGTGGTGGTGCCATTTCCGGAGCCTGCGGTTTTATCGTGCGAATCTTGCAAGTCTTGCAGTGGCTGAATACTGCTTTTACGGCAGCTCGATGTTTTTAATCGAATATTCGGATCTCAAATCATTTACTACCCTTTCTAATGCCTCTAATAATTCCTCAGGTCTTATACCTCAGCAATTTGATGAGACACGAACGGAGGGTAACTCCTTGATTCAGAGCGGATGTACTTTATTACGTTCTGTGGATCAGTCTGAAAAAACTTCTGCGAGCCAGTCTGATTTCCATTACTACTCTTTGAGTTGTTTTTGTACTTGCCTCCTCCTCCAATCGGAAATATCCGCTACTTACCAATCACGCTACTCACCAATCTCGAGGGAGCCTAGGGTATCAAAAACTGACATTATTAATTTTAGAACTTCGCGCTTCATTAGCTACTTTTCTCCGGTGATCAATTGACTTTGCACACCCGGAAAGTCGGCGGTGAAGGTAAGCACGTCGTTCTTCGGTGAACATATGACCCCCAGGACTCGCGCGAACTCCTCTTTTTCGTAAGCTAACTTCTCTCCTCACTGCGCAACGGCTTCAGGCAGAAATGTGCTCAGAACTTCCAGAGAGTTGGGCATCTAGTTGCTAATCTCGAAGTCACTCCTTTGATGAATATAAGCTACCTCTTACCCTTTTTGGATAGCATCTTTGTCGGTGTCCACGCTATCCAGATAGTCATCCATGCTGTGTTGCCTGACAATCGTTCGGCATGCTTCTGGAAATTTTTCTCTGAATCCTTCAATGTTGCGGTTTTTAATCTCTTGGGCAACGTAAGGTTTCATCACGACTTTCATCTGACAAGTAAGCAACTCACCAGTACACTAGTCTCGTCCTAGAAATCGTTAACTCCCGTGATCTTCCTGACGAATTATTACCTGACAGAACATTTCCCTCAAATCCCTACAGGTCGCTACGGATCTTTATCCAAAAATCAAGAGAAAATTCCTATCTGAAAATTATAAAGGTCAGGACCCTTTGGGAGTTTGTAATTTAAGTTCACTCCCTGATTTTTAGCAGCAAGCATCGAAGATTAGCCAAAGCTTCTCAGGTTTGTCGGGATTTGTCAGGGCAAAGTGAGGCAGATAACAGGTCCTGGCATTCGTCTTCATCGCCTCATCAGCCGATAGCAGTCGCGCGTATCCCTTTCTCTGATACTCGTCTATCTTCTTAGCATACTGCTGCTGGAATAGAGGATCTGTTCTCATTTTGTTCTTCAGGGAGTGAATCCGTTTTTCTGACGTTCTGTTACTTTCAGGTAGCACTTCGCCTAGGTGGAAACGTTATATAAAATTTATATATAGTAGACAAAACACTAATATATTTCATTTGTTTTCCACAGAAAAATTTATAAAAAAAAGTGAAAAATATTACTGTCTCGTCCACTATATACAAATTATATATAACTTTTTCACTTGGGCCGAGTGACTCTTCCAAGGCAATCCAGTTTCCCAAATATCGTCTTTCTTTCGAGTAGTCCGATTCAGCATCTCTTCGGCCCGTACATCTTCTTTGGAATTGAAGACCCTCGCTTGCATTTTGAAACTAAAGCTTTCCACGGTTTAAAACTTCTTTAGTAGTCAACTGATCTCTTCTTCCGATTCAGTCTGATGGATCAGAAGCAAGCATTCGGTATTCGTTCCTGCTAATATAAAAGCTCCATGAACCGCCCACCGTAACGGAGCGTGTGTCGCTACCGGTGCGTTAAGCTTTGCAACGATGACATTCAACGCGATTTTGAGTTGCGCGTAATTCTCCTCCATCAGAATTTTCGGTGTTGCTCCTGCAGTGTTGAGGATATCTAGGTGTCGCAGATATTCCCAATTAGAAACATCCATGTGATTGGCTGGCTTTGCAACTTAAGGTCATCTAAAGTCCGAATATCCTTTAGTTGGTGAAGTTTGGATTCATCAGAGATCTTCACGGATACTCTTCTAGGTGATTTATCTATGTAAGTCATTTGATTCATTCACTTTGAGTACCGTAGATCGCTTTACCCTTGTAGACCTAGCTTACGAGCTATATCATCCTAATTATCGTGACTGAAGATCCTGAATTGAAGCAAAAGGCATGTCTTTGTTTCGTGCCCTCTAAACCCTCCAACATAATAGGCGCGATCATCATAAGCACTCGTTTCTTCGATTTTCGCACAACATTCACTTTTTCTATCGAAGAGGTGTTGGTTGTATCTGTTTTTGAAATTATCGCGGACGCGACGTTATGCGTGGGTATTTCACAGCGATCGTTATATAAAAGCGAATGGTGTCCTTTCGTGCAGTTGTTTCTCCCTCACTGCTTCCTTTTACACAGTCGTAAGAGGTGCTTCCTTGATAGGTATTTAAAGCATACTCTTACCCTGCTGCACACTTCCACGACGCGTCAATGTCTAATTTTTTAAACGCAGCACAATTTCGAATCGCGTGTTTTCTGTCAGAATACGCGCACTCAATTTCTTTCTGTTCGATATTATTGGCAAACGCTGTTACGTGAGTCGAAATACGCGTTCACCGTTTCCGACTCTTCGTTAAGAAAATCCGCGAAATTGATAAGGGCGCGGAAATTGTCTTCGTCCTAACCTGTTCCCCTATCTACGTCCGGTTTCTACAGTTTTTATCGTCGCGACTAAATTCGCAACCGTGGTCGCGAATTTCATTGTAGAGTCCGGCTTATCATCTTTCATTAGCGGAAAATCGGTCACGTTGCCCATCAGTGCCTGAATCACATATTCGGGTCGACCATAACGTCTCTCTAAAATGTCTATAATTTTGTCGACCTGCGATGTCACTAATAATGATCGAACCATTTCCAAGGCGTCACCCCTTAGACAGTGTAGAAGTCGCGACACATTCTCATTTGCTGAGTAACCACAGTCATAAGTACTTTGTCAGAAAGTACTTATGAACAGTGGCCATTCAGTTACTTCATGGCTAAATAAACTAAGATCCTTCCCATAGCTTCTCTCGCGATGTATCGATCCAATCTTGCTGTCGGTCCTGCTTCAATTTCTGGATTCGGGGAGTATGATGATTTGATTCAATCATTTGCCCTTACTCCTGGTTGCTTGATATACGATTCTCATGGCGCTGTATTACGTTGATTATGGAAAAGTGGTGAGACAGATCATTCACCCCTATTCGTCGCTTCCGACGATTCCGCACGTACACTTTGCACTGAAATTCACGAACATGTCTGTGTCATCTTCTTCTTCTTGGCTGCTTCGAGTCGCAGATGTTCCTCAGCTTGACGAAGTACAATTTCTCTGCATTTTCTCTCTCGCGCGCTTGTACTTGACCGCTTTAGTTTTTCGGTTCCGGATTTTAAGGAAAGGTTGGACAGGGACTTCGATGGTTGAGCTGGAGTTGAAGTATTAAGAATCATTTGCGCTTCTCCTTGGCTGTCTCTCTTTTCTTGCAGTGTCTCGGTGCCCTCTCCCTTTCTACTACCCGTTTCAACATTTTCCGTCGCATCCTCTCGGGCGTCCTTTGGAGCGTACTTTTAGTTCTTCATCATTCTCACTAAAAACTTTCTCTGATAATACCAGCACATTAGTCACTTTGTCTAAAACACTCACAAACTATTTTTCTACTAAACTGAGTCACTTCAGTCACTTATAGGCCACTGTAAGATCTATCACGAAAGGATCCGGCTATCGAAGGACCATTCGCTAGATAATGCTTATAAGTAGCTGAAAAATGTTTAATAAAAATCGCATAAAAAATATGAGTGTTTCGCGTAGAATGATTCAAAATTCGAAAATATACCTAATTTAGATTTATTACTGAAAAACAATCAATATGGCACCGAACAAAGCTGACTACCAAAACTGATACAGAAAAGTGACAAAGTTAAAGTCTATTGCATGAAAAAAGTGTGAATTTAACTGGGATGGATAAATAGAAAGAAAATTTCCACCGAAAACAATTTGAAATCGATTATCGCTTTTCGGGAAAGTCATAGGATCTATGGCGCATGCGGTCGAAGTGACGCCACCCTTCACTCAACCTCATCCCTCTCACCATCCCTTCACATTCATCAGGCTCATCGGGAAATGCCATCATTTCGCAAAGAGCCTTCTCAGTGCTGGCTCTTGAAGAGTGTTCACCCTGACTTACAAATTTGGAATCTAAACAACGTCTGCGTGGCCACTAGTGATGGGAAAAGTATCGATATGCCATCGTATCAAAAAGTATAGATACATTTTTCTCTTAACGATAATTATCAATATTTTCTTCGATTTGCCGCGTTGACACCATTTTGTCTCTTTCTGGTAAGTTGCAACACAAACAAGCGATAAGGACAGACTGAAAAGGCCACAGGCTGCGGGACATTCGGCTTGCCGCAAATATTGCGCGGTTAATTAAACATTTAATTCGTTTACAATGATGTGACTGTATTTTAATGTGTCATTAATTTTAATTTACGAAACTTTGAAATAAGATCAGATTGGTATAGCGAAGGAAGGGGAAAGTTATCGATAAATATCGATATATATATATATATCGATAAATATCGATATATATATATATACATATATCGATACGTTTTTTACCGATATTTCCCGTCACTAGTGTCCACGATAAGAACATTTTTCTCTAGCGGTACCGGCTCCACAAATCTCCGAAGATAAACAACTTGCTTGTTAGGCTAGTGTTCATCGCATGGGCCGCCTAGGCGGATCCTGTAATTTTGTTACATTTTTTATATATCTTCGCGTTCATATCGCATATTAGGGAAAAGTTACCTTGTTCCCATACTGAATCAATGGGGAACTTCATGGTCTTCGAGCTGAAATTTAGAGATATTTTGTTTACAAACAAATAAAACTAGTGTAACGGGACGACATTATGGTGGCAGTAGAAGGTAAGAGGGTGAAAGTAAAGTGAGATCAAATACGAAACGTGCCAACGTGGCAACTGGGCCGAATAGCTAAGAGATTTGTCAACAGTGACAAAACCCCACCATCGCGAGTCATGGGGACCATGGACATAGGAATAGGAGGGGACTATACTACGCATGCTTCCTTACATGGGTGCGGGGTTTGCTGGTAAGTGCGGGAGAGAGGTCGACCATGTTGGTCTGAACACAGTAAAAAAAATGTTCAAAATAATACCGAAACCAATATTATTTTGATATGCAACAAAAATAATACAGAAATCAAGAGCATTTTGATCGGCCAAAATGAATGATCGACTTTTGAGATCATAATGATTTAATTCGGGATCATGTATCAAGTCAAACCAATATGGCTGACGTTCTTGAAGTACTTTAGCTCATATGTAACCTTTTTATGAGTTCTGACCATGCAGTGTACTTAAAAAGCTAGAAAATAAACGAAATCTGATATTAGCAAAATATCACCTATTAAATGTAGTTGTCACTTGCGTGCGGTCATATACAATTTTTAGGTTATGTCGTTATGAAATCGGCACCAAAAATTGGCGGCCATTTTTTTCATTCCACAAATGACCCAAAAATAAGATCAAAGTGATCCGAATAGACACATCATTATGATCTCGAGAGTCAAATGATCGTTGGTCCCGCTTGGACTTGGTCCAGAGGATCAAAGACTTGCGTTTACGCAAACTCCCCGCATTACCTGTAAAGTGTTAGGGGATGTATGTGTGTTCCAGCGGATCAGAGACTCACATTCACGTGACCTCTCTGGATAAACTATTACCATACGGTAGAAGTGTCACTAGACTGAATCCAGCGTATCAAGAATTGGCCTTTGCGCGAGCTCCCCAGATTAATTGCTCACGCTACATTTTTTCTGTCTCGCTCCTTGAGAGTTAAGGGTAGGAGGTGCACAGATGCGCCAAATTAGGGTTAACATGTGCTATTAATTGATTATCTCGAATTGCTACTGGATTTCTTTTTATATTAGGTTGGTGATTTCGTATCAATATTGTTGAATACCTTTTTAATCTTTTTTTATTTTGCATTCTTTCAGATACTGTAATGGTATCTTAGGAATGAGCTGATGTTGGGTGGTCCAAAAATGCATGGCAAATTTTTTTTCATGCTAGAGGGCAACGACCCCCTCTCCCATTTTATGACGGGAAATTATAGGGGCTTCTTGAGAATTATCCAACGAAGAATTTCATGTATCAGACATATTGGTTTGACATCACTAACACACCCCTACAAGTCCCTGAAACTACCCTTGAAACCAAAAATGTCAATTCTTGAAGAAATCGACCTTTTGAGCACTGTATATTTCTTGAGTGTAATATTTATTATCAATTTAGTTATATATCGCTAGATTAGGGTTATTTCTAGCTCATCAAACAGTTATATTGCAACTACAAAAGGATGCACATACTCAATGTCCCTGTTCCTCTCTGGTCTAATTAATATTCGAAATTTGTTCAAAAGAAAGGAGAATAAGAAAAAGCAATTCCTCTAAGATATTCATATCTTTCAAGCAAAGAAGATTGAATAAAATAAATGACGAACCTTTTCACTAGAGGATAAGAACAACATAAAGGAAAAATAAGGAAATTTACTGTTAAAATGTAGGTATTGTATATTTTTAGAATTTTTTATTTTTTTCCGTTCTGACTGATTAGCACTGCATTACGAAAAACATGCTCATCAAGAAATATTGAATGAATTCAATTACTATCAAATGAAAAGAGAAATTTGGTATTTTTAATAACGCAACCTGATCCAAGTGAATATATTTCGGCAGTTTAGAAGCAAAATGAAAATCACGAAAACATTAGGTTGACATTTAACTATCCTCAATATTAAAAAATTGAATAATTTTGCTTTTGGGTAAGTAGCTACAGCCCTGTAGAGTTCACTCGTCCATCGTTGTCAAATAGTTTTTCAAGCTGAGAAAACGCTGCAGCGTGAACATAAAGCGATATGGGGTTACTTTATTGTATTGGGCTGATTATGCGCGTAAATATTTCACCGTGGGGGTTGATTCAAAAAGTCTGGGGGCGAAGGAGCTCCAAGAAGGGAGAGGGAATAGGATGGTGGTACAGGGATTTTCTCGTGCGAGCAACGAAGGAACGCCCTTTATACGTCGTCGCGGTAATATATGACCGCTATAGATCACAATTACGTTTAATGGCGTTCACTCTTGTATTCCGGGCAATATTACTTCTGGCTGTCGCTGCCCCACCCCGTGTAGGCTCTTCACGACCCTGTCTTCGGTTCTTGTATGCTAAACAGGAGGTAATGCTTGTTTGATTTACGCTACAGTTCATCTCTTTAATTGTCGTTCACTTACAAGAAATTAGAGAGGGATGCTGTCAAGATTTTTTATTCCTACATACTTGTTAAAAGTGCGAAAAGTGAAAGTACAACTATTGACCTTTATTGAAGTTCTTGAAAGAGCTTCACATTTTTGAGGATATATTTCCTGTGTTTCATACAGAAAAAATGGACAATCAGTAACTTATTTGTTATAAAGAGGTGTATTCTGTTTGTTTGAGCTCGACTAACAGCTGGTCTGGTCACATGAAATTGGTCATGAAGTTTCAACTTGACGACCCAACAAGCCTAACGATATGAGGTGTGCGCGCACTAAACTGAAAATAAACCGGCTATCGCTCGTGACGACGGGCAATACATCATTGCAATCGATTCACAATAGGACATTACTCTCGATGTGCGACACAATAGCTATCTCCAACCAACGACGCGTTATTACACGTATATGGCAACACAATCGAGTGCGCAGATCCAACGATGGGAGACGAGTTTACACCACGGCAAACACGGGCAGCGTTCTGTAAACACAAGTTTCAAGTAGCCATTGTCGAGTCGCAACCGCGTTCTCTCGCTCAATTACTAGAGTGCATAATACACTCACGCATGATTCACGCCCTGTTTTACGAGTAGTATAACCATAGAACAAGTTCGATCAAGTTGAACAGAGCCAGATCCCTCGCTTGGATTATAATCAAACAACTATCACAAAACTATCGCTTTGCAGAGACGTTATTTTTCTGATTAACTTCACTAGTTTAATAACTGAAAGAGTGTATCCATTCATTGATTTAGATCAAAATGAACGTTATCTTCAAACAATAGTAAAAAAAGAGAAGAAAGGTCCTATTTCATGTTGTATGTCAATTCAACACAGTATGAAAATGTATGACGTACATGGTTGAAGTGGAAAAAACGAACCATTATTAATTTGCATTAGTTTAATAGGCGCGACGCACCGTAGGGAGAATAAGGTCATGCCAGAAAGTGAGTAATGAACGCGGTTTATCTCCGTGGAGTAACTAGCGGTGTTCGTGTAATGGTCGCATTCATCAACGCGATCTCGCATCGCCTTTCCGTTTGCGTTTAAGAGTCAAGCTGCACTAAACGAACCAACGAACCAAGTCCATCCTTTTACTGCTAAATTCTTAATGTACAATTGCAGTGATTGTTGCACTATGAATAACCGTACTCTTGACCACGGTGGTTCATTGTAAGTAATGCTCAGAGGTCATTTAATTCTTTTCATGAAACTAATTTTAATTAAATGTTACTGTTTATACCTGATTCAATATCTTCTATATTGAAATTTATTTAAATTATCTAAATTCAGGACAATTTCACATAGTGCTTCTTACTTTCGATGCGATAATTCTTCAAACTTGATTCCAAATCTGAAGGTATTGATAATTTCAGAATAAAAAAAAATGAAACCTTCACTTCTTATAAATTCTCAGAAGGAATATTTAAAAATAACTTGTTCGTTCTTGGGAGAATATTCTCTCTGCAAGTTCTTACTGTAACTCTAAGCGCGGACGCTGAAGACGCGCCAATGGAGAAATACCAAACGTACGTGATGGCCGTACCGTAGCCTGTAAGTAGTATAGCCCTTTTCGGATAACATACGGTAAAGAATTTTGGTGCGTTTGAAATTATGGCTCCCAAATACTTAGCAAGGTATCTACTATATTTAAATGTATGGAGTGTGAACTGCAAACAATTGGATGCAACCAGACATATTGCAAACCTGTATTACGCCGAACAGTAAAATAAACCATTTTTTACTTATTTCTGTTTCTTTGTAAAAAGATTAATTTTTATTATTTTCAGCGCTTTTTTTATAAAAATGTTCTTAGAAAGTACTATTTTCGCCTACTTGGATTGTTTTGTCAAGGAAATAAAGAGGTAGCACCTTGTATCTTGAAAACCTTCTTCATCCTGGGTGCATCCTTGCGCCAGAGTGCAACGCACCATTGCAGTTATGCATGGAACACGCAACTGAGAACGCAACGACGTCTGAGCCGTGTTATTACAGTCTTTTCGCAGTATGCGTGCCTCTGTAATTATGATTTTATTTTTATGGACATAAATTATACAGGCTGCCTAGCTGTGTCATTATATGGCATTTTAATTCAAGGTTGTGGACATAATGGTAATTACGGCATCGTCGCTCTTGGTCCTGAGTTATGCTCACCTGCCAGAGGGGGCATATAGCACTTATTCTTTGCTCCGCTTACAAACCGCCCATATACTCATCACTTTCATTTCCTCACCTTGCGACGGCCGCGAATCTCCCGTTCTTGTAAGCCTTATTTTTCTTTTGCTCTCCATATGTGTTTTGCATTGTAACAAGATCATGTGTTTGGACCTTCATCTCTGGACAAAAATAAAACTGAGAAATATTTAATCTGGATCATTTTTTCCAAGTTTGAATTAAATAATGCATCAGAATCCTTAAGTGCATTCTTCCGCCGACTGAAAGACCGAATATACTTATGGCAAACGTAAAATTTTTGCAATAGTTGAATCCTATTGAGGACAGTAAATGTTTTTCGTCACATCTGATGATTGGTTTTATTCACTCATTTCCAAAATAAATTTTCCACTCTTCGCTTTCATCTACCGACCAGTGCATTGATGGAATAACAATTACGCAATCCGTACTAAGGTCGCCTTATTTTCTCCCAGTGGCAAAAAACTCATCAAATTTAAGTATCTGTAGACATATGGCAAAGACATAGTGTCCGGATCATGAATTGTGTTTTGCAGGAACAACACAGTTGAAGACCTCGCTGTTTATAGAGTTAGCCCTTTTCGCGTGTCTGTGCATTAACCGCGGGCAGAAAGACACGGCAAAAGAGGAGGTTGGATCGCTTTTTGTTGACGAATGGGATGAGGATAGTAGCCTAGCGACGAGTGGCTGTCAGCCCGCCGCCGCGCCTTCAGTCTCTTGTCTGATTGCTGTCTGTCTGTCATTCACTTGCTCGCTTGCTTGCTCGTTCATTCGCCCATCCCATTTCAAACCCAACGGATCTCTTTTTCTCTTGTCCATGAATTTCCGGGACTCATTGGTCCCAATGCCAAATACGCGAGCAAAAATATTTGGCCAATTCGCAATTCGTGACTCGCGCCTCGCGCGGGTGGTCGACTTTTTATCAGCGCTCAAATCCAATTTCAAGTATCTGCTGATTATTGATTTCATCGGTGGGAACAAATTCTACAATCTGGTAAAAATATGAGGCATGCGCTGGAATAAAATCGAGGATTCGGATTAAATTTTAAACGACCTCTTTTTATTCCTGTTCGTTTAATTTTTTTCCGAATTAATCCACATGGAATAGTTTTACGATTGTGGGAACAATTTGTTATTTGATGAAGAAAGCTGTCTATGAAAATGGGGTATTCTTGGTAAAGTCAAAGCGAGTTAAGTAAGTTGAAGACTATCGTGAGTCCTTCCAGCCTATTCAGAACTCAATAAATTTTAATTTATCTAGTACGTTATTTGAGTAAATAACAAGTTTGCTGCAATATAAAGATATAATAGAGACTATATAAAACACAAATTGGCTCGATCGAATGCTTTCAAATATCCACCAAGTCGGTGGATCGTGTTCAAACTAGCAGCTAAAAGCTGTTGGAACAGCAGCTGTTTGCATATCCGGTTTATGTTTCAATCCAGTTCCATCAATATGAATAAACTCCGGTACGTGAGGTTAGCGAGATGCGGCATCAATATGTATTGGCAATAAATCGATATCGATAATTAAAATCTGCACAGGTAGGCACCTTGGGATGCACGTTTATATAAAAGTTCAATTTGTTATATGTAACTGCGCGAGATGACTATAAATATTGCGTTACCCTTTTTAACTGGGATCGTAAATCCGAGTGATTTATGATCGTTTCGCTCGAGGAAGGGGCCGTCGCTGCCAACACTGCGTCAGGATTTCATAGTCCTTTGGAGTACAAGGATTAAAACTCTTTTTAATCGCTTATATTTTGTGGATATTGATTATAAATGCTTTTTCTATTTTCGCCTTATATAATATAATCTTTGCTATCCGATCCATGTCGCAATGTCCCACATTATAAGATGATGTTCCTAATTTATCGATGCTGAACATACACTAAAGTTATGTTTCATTGACAGCTTTCTACGTTTTCATGTAGATGTCACTACTAGGGTGGTAGTCCAGAAAATCCATATTTGAATTTTTGTCACGGAAATCCGTAAAGTTTTTAATTCAGTCACTAATAAAGTTACTTATCCGTGTGAGCTGTATTTTTCTTAACACTTTAAATAATTTTTTATTGTTTTCACAATTTACATTTAGCACGGAGTTAGAAAATCATGACATTTTCTAAATCGAGGAAGCTTTGCAATGCATGTAAATTACGAATGTCAATAACTTAGTCTCTACATGTATCTTGTAAGCTGAGAATACTAGAGAAACGTAGTTTTTTTGCTATTCGATTATTTATTTGAAATGTTAATACTATATACCAAATTTAAAACAATTTTTAGTTGTGTAAAAAATTCAAGACAGTGATTATGTGTACCGAAAAAATCACGCTATTTGTACCGAAGTTCCGGTATAACTGGTTTCTTTTTCAGATTTGGCTATTCGCACCGTAAAAAAATACTTAAAGCAACTAATCCCGACGCAACTGGAACGCGTACGTCATCCACTTCTGCTCCTCCTGTCCTAGAAGGTAAGCAAGAGCGGGAAATTTACGCGAAATAACATCGTGCAACACTGTTCCTTGGAGTCAGGTCTCTAGCCGCGAAAGACCTTACGCGGCAGACGGGACAGTTGGAGATGAAGGTTTCACCTCTGGATACTTTTTTAGAGCCCCCAATCTTTATAGAATGTTATGAGGAACAGTGTTGTCGGACCAGATGAAGTGATCCCAGAAGAACAGCCTTTTGCATCCGGTTCGCGAATGAATTTTCAAAAGCTTTAAAAAATGGCAAGATATTTTAAAAGATTTTACATAAATTTGAAATATTTTAGGGCATTTAAAAAGATTCCAACGATTTTCTTTTTATGATTTCAAAGGATTTTTAATAAATTATACTAAAATCAACAGAATTTTTCCCAATTCACTTAAATTCTTTCGAATTTAATTTTAAATTCAAAATTAAATTAGTTTATCTTTTAAAATATCTTGACACTCTTTAAAGCTTTTGAAGAGTTTTTTGGAATCTTTTAAAATCCTTTGAACCCCCATTAAATTACTGAAAGAAATAAAAAATTCATTATAATCTTTTAAAATACCCTAAAATCCTTTAAATTCCTTTAAATTACTGAAATAAATTAAAAATCCTGGGAATCGTTTAAAATTTCCTAAAATATTTCCAATGCATTGGAATCTATTTGAATGCCCTAAATCCCTTCAAATGATTAAAATAATTTAAACAAATCTAAAATCTTTAATGTTCTTTGGAATCCCTTCAAATGATGGAAATCGTTAAAAAAATCATTGGATTCTTTAAAAATCCTTTGAAATCGTATTAAATTACTAGAATCTTTTAAAATCCTTTGAAGTCGTATTACATTACTGAAATCAATTAAAAATTCCTTGGAATTTTTAAAAATACCCTGAAATCTTTTAAATTCTTTGAAATAATTGAAATCGTTAAAAAAATGTATTCGAATCTTTTAAAATCATTTGAAATCGTATTAAATTACTGAAATCAATTAAAAATTCTTTGAGATTCTTAAAAATACCCTCCAATCTTTAAAATCATTTTTAAAACTCTGAAATCTTTAAAATGATCGAAATCATTAAAAAAATTCATTGGAATTTTAAAATCCTTTGAAATCGTATTAAATTACTGAAATCAATTAAAAATTCCTTGGAATTTAAAAAAAAAACACCTGAAATCTTTATAATTCTTTGAAATCCCTTCAAATGATCGATATCATTAAAAAAATTCATTGGAATGTTTCAAAATCTTTTAAAATCGTATTAAATTATTGAAGTCCATTAAAAATTCCTTGAAATCTTTTGAAATCCTTTGAAATCGTATTAAGTTACTGAAATCGATTAAAAATTAGTTCGAATCTTTTTAAATGCCCTAAAATGATTAAAATCCCATTAAGTTACTAGAACGAATTAAAACTTCTTTGGATTTAAAAAAAATACCATAATCTTTAAAATTCTTTGAAATCCCTTCAAATTATTGAAGTCAATTAAACATTCCTTGGAATCTTTTTAAATCCTTTGAAATCCCATTAAATTACTGAAATCATTTATACCCTAAAAATTTTTTATTTCTTTGAAATCCCTTCAAATTATATAAATCATTAATAAGGTTCCTTGCACTCTTATAGAATCTTATGAAAATCCATTAAATTACTGAAATCATTTAAAAATTCCTTGGAATTTTTCAAAATACCCTAAAATTCTTTGAAATCCCTTAAAAATTATTGAAGTCGCTTAAAAATTCTTTGAAATATTTTTAAATCCTTTGAAATCGTATTAAGTTACTGAAATCAATTTAAAAAATCCTTTCAACCTATTAAAATACCCTAAAATATTTCAAATTCGTGTAAAATCTTTTGAAATCCTTGACATTTTTTAAAGCTTTTGAAGATTCCTTGGAATTTTTTTAAATCCTTTTAAATCCCATTAAATTACTGAAATAAATCAAAAATTAGTTAGAATCTTTTAAAACGCCTTAAAAGCTTGAAATCTTATTAAATTACTAAAACGAATAAAAACTTCCTTGGATGTTTTTTAAATACCCTAAAATCTTTAATATTCCTTGAAATTTTGTAAAGCTTTTCGAAAATTCTTCTAATTTAAAAAAAGCACCTGAAATCTTTAAACTTCTTTGAAATCCTTTCAAATTATTGAAATTATTTGAAAATTCCTTGGAATTTTTTTAAATATCCAAAAATCTTTAAAATTCTTGAAAATCTTTGAAAATACCACGCACTCTGAAATGTATACGAAATTCAAATAAAAAATCTAACTTTCTTCTTAACGTTCGTTTCTCGGATTGTATTTAACTATTTATACTCGATGTCAGACAATAACCGGATAAGTTTAATCTCGATATGCTTATCGGAAACTGCCTTTTGTCCGCCCACGCTCTTGAAAATGCCTGGGAATCTCTTAAAATTACCATAAAATTTTTTAAATCTTTCGAAATCCCTTGAAACTTTGTGTTTTAAAATAAACAAAAATCTTAAAATTTTTTTGAAATTCCTTAAAATTTTGAAATCCATTCAAAATTCCTTGGAGTCTTTAAAAATATCCTAAAATATTTGAAAACCTTTAGAATCTTTTGAAAAAACCTTGGCATTTTTTACAGGTCTTGAAAATTCCTTGAAATTTCAAAAAATACTATAACATATTTAAAATCTTTCGAAATCCTTTGAAACTTTTTAAAGCTCTTTGAAAATTCCTTGGAATATTTTTAAATATCCTCAAATATTTGAAAACCTTTAGAATCTTTTCAAAAAGCTTGACATTTTTTACAGTTTTTGAAAATTCCTTGAAATTTAAGAAAATAGTATAACATATTTCAAATTTTTCGAAATCCCTTGAAACTTTTTAAAGCTCTTTGAAAATTCCTTGAACTTTAAAAAAAAATCTAAAATTCTTTGAAATCCCTTAAAAATTTTGAAAACAATTGAAAATTCCTTGGAATATTTTTAATTATCCTCAAATATTTGAAAAACTTTAGAATTTTTTGAAAAAGCTTGACATTTTTTACAGTTCTTGAAAATTCCTTGAAATTTCAAAAAATACTATAACATATTTAAAATCTTTCGAAATACTTGAAACTTTGTAAAGCTCTTTGATAATTCCTTGACGTTTTTTTAAATAACCAAAAATCTTTAAAATTCTTTGAAATCCTTCAAAATGTTTGAAATCAATTGAAAATTCCTTGGAATCTTTTAAAATATCCTAAAATATTTGAAAAACTTTAGAATTTTTTGAAAAAATCTTGGCATTTTTTACAGTTCTTGAAAATTCCTTGAAATTTAAAAAAATACAATAAAATATTTAAAATCTTTTGAAGTCCCTTGAAACTTTTGAAAGCTCTTTGAAAATTCCTTGAAGTTTTTTTAAATAACCAAAAATCTTTAAAATTCTTTGAAATCCCTTAAAAATTTTGAAATCAATTGAAAATTCCTTGGAATCTTTTAAAATATCCTAAAATATTTAAAAATCTTTTGAAAAACCTTGAAAATTTGTAGAGCTTTTGAAAATCCCTTTGAATTTTTTAAAATACACTAAAAAATTTGTCAAATTCTCTGAAATCCCTTCAAGTGATTAAAATAATTTGAAAATTCTTTGGAATCTTTTAAAATATCCTAAAATCTTTGTAAATACCTTGAAAATCTTTTAAAATATCCTAATTTTTGTGAACAAATTCTTTGAAATCCATTTTAATATTAAAAATTCCCGTGAAATTACATAAAATCTTATATTTCCTGAAATCCTGGGAAATTTATTAAAGTACCTTGAGGACTTTTAAAATCTCTTCAAAATCATTGAAATCATCAAAAATCTTTTTACAAAATTTGGAAGCACTTCAAATTATTAAAATCTATTAAAAATTCCTTGGAATCCTCTAAATTTTATTTATATCATTAATTTAAAATAGAAAAATTTCACCAAAAAGGGTAATAAAAATTCACCTAAAATAAAGGAAATTTCAAGCAATATTTTATTTGGTTAATTGCCTAAATTTGGGTTTTCACTGGCTTTTTTATTTTTTAGGTTTCTATTTTCAAAACAAAAATTTAAATAATCGATCGAGTCCTTTTTGGAAAAAGTATATTTTGTATTTAATTAATAAAAAAGGCGAAAATTTGCATTTTTGCATTTTGTACACAATTTACTGTGATTCACAATTCAGTTTCCAGTAATATACGAAATATAATGAAATAAAAATAAAATAAATTAAATTTGCAGTTAAAAAAATCATTTTTAACCCAAAAAAAAACATTGTTTCAACCGAGAAAGATTTTTCAGTCATGAAAGAAAAAATATTAAAAATTGTTGAATTTTCAACCAAGAAGATTAATCTTGCACAAAAAAAAACGACTAATTTTAAACTAAATAGTTTGATTTTCAAATAAAACAAATTAATATTTAACCAAAAATAGAATAGTTAAATTTTCAACCAAAACTAAAAAAGGTCAATTTTCAACAAAAAATAGAATAGTTCGATTTTCATTTATAAAAATTAATTTTCGATTTAAAAATAGTGAATTTTCAACAAAATAGTTAAATTTTCAACCAGAGCAGATTAATTTTGACGCAAGCAATTGCATTTTTTACCAAGAAAGATAAAGTTATCACTAAAAGATGAATTTTCAATCCAGATAGACTAATTTTTAAGAAAAGAGTTGAATTTTTAACCAAGAAATATTTTTCAGTCAAGAAAGAAAATAAATCCAACTAAATTTTTAAACAAGAAGATTTAATTAAATTTCCTGTTAAATGATTACTTTTTAACCAAAGAAAAACAAATTTTTACCAAAATTATTTAATTTTCTAACAAAACAAATTTTAATTTGAAATAAGAAAAAATTGAATTCAACCAAAGATGACTATTTTTTAACAAAATACATAAATTTTCAACCTAATAGTCGAATTTTCAGACAAAAATGAAATACTAAAATTTTGAGTAAAAAAAAATAAATATAAAAGAATTTTCAACAAAAAATGAAATAGTTAAATTTTCAGTTAAATACAAAATTATTTCTAACACATCAAAAAACGAATTTTCAACAAAAAAGTTAATATGTCAACGAAAAAGGACCATTTTTCAACCAAAAATGAAATAGTTGAAAAATGAATTTTCATCAAAATAGTTCAATTTTTGACAGAGATTAATTTTTCACCAAAAAACCTAGAATTTGTAACAAAAAAAGATTGAATTTTTTATCAAAAACGACGAATTTTTAACGAAATAGTTGAATTTTCAACTAAAAAAGATCAATTTTCAACAAAAAATGGAATAGTTAAACTTTCAGTTGACAAAATTAATTTTCCACCAAACTGATGAATTTTCAACTAAAATGCCGAATCTTTCAACTGGAATCGTTAAATTATAAACACAAAAAAATGAATTTTCAACTAAAATGGTATATATTTAATTGAAGTAGTACAATTTCCAACCCAAAAGATTAATTGTTCAACAACAAAGACGACATTCAACAAAATAAATAAATTTTTAACGAAATAGTTGAATTTTCAACTATTTTTAACTAAAATGATGAATCTTCAACCGGAATAGTTAAAATTTCCATCCAAAAAATTAATTTTCTACCAAAAAATACAGATTTTCAACAAAATAAAATAATTTTCAACGAAATAGTTTAATTTCAAACTAAAATGCTTACTCTTCAAACTGGAATCGTTAAATTTTGAACAAAAAAGATAAATTTTCAACTAAAATGATAAACCTGTAACTGGAATAGTTGAATTTTCAACAAACTAAATTATTTTTAATGAAATAATTAAATCTTGTACTGAAAAAGACAAATTTTCAAGCAACTAGTTGAATTTTGAACTAAAAAAGATCAATTTTCAACCAAAAATGGAATAGTTAAATTTTCAGTTGAAAAAATTAATTTTCCACCAAACTGATGAATCTTCAACTAGAGTAGTTGAATTTTCAACACAATAGAAAAAAAAAATTTTTATCAAAAAAGACGACTTTCAACAAAATAAATGAATTTTCAACGAAATAGTTGAATTTTCAACTAAAAAAGATCAATTTTCAACCAAAAATGGAATATTTAAATTTCCAATTGACAAATTTAATTTTCCACCAAACTGATGAATTTTCAACTAAAATGATGAATCTTCAACTGAAATAGTTGAATTTTACACACACAAAAATTAATTTTCAACTAAAATGGTAAATCTTTAAATGGAGTAGTTGAATTTTCAACCCAGAAGATTAATTTTTTAACAAGAAAGACGACTTTCATCAAAGTAAATAAATGTTGAACGAAATAGTTGAATTTTCAACTAAAAAAGATCAATTTTCAACCAAAAATGGAATAGTTAAACTTTCAGTTAAAAACATTAATTTTCCACCAAACTGATGAATTTTCAACTAAAATTATGAATCTTTCAACGATGAATTTTCAACTAAAATGGTCAATCTTTAAATGGAGTAGTTAAATTTTCAACCCAAAAGATTAACTTTTCAACAAAAAAGACGACATTTAACCAAATGAATTAATTTTTAACGAAATAGTTGAATTTTCAGCTATTTTTAACTAAAATGATGAATTTTCAACTGGAGCAGTTGAAATTTCAATAAAAAAAATTAATTTTCTACCAAAAAATACGATTTTCAAGAAAATGAATGAATTTTTAACCGAAGAGTTTAATTTTGAACTAAAAAAAGATCAATTTTAAACAACAAATAAAATAGTTAAATTTTCAGTTAAAAAAATTAATTTTCAATCAAACTGATGAATTTTTCACAAAGAAGATTAATTTCTACAAAAAGACAGTTACATTTTAAACCAAAAAGACAGTTACATTTTCAACCAAAAATGGAATAATTACATTTTCAGTTGAAAAAATTAATTTTCCACAAAACTGATCAATTTTCAAATAAAATTATGAATCTAGTACTGTAATAGTTGAATTTTAAACAAAAAAGATGAATTTTCATCTAAAGCGATGAATCTTCAATCTGCAACTGGAATAGTTAAAATTTCAATCCGAAAAATTAATTTTCTACCAAAAAACGACGATTTTTAACAAAATAAAAGAATTTTCAACGAAATAGTTTAATTTTAAACTAAAATGCTGAATCTTCAAACTGGAATCGTTAAATTTTAAACAAAAAAGACAAATTTGCAACTAAAATGTTTTTTCTAAAAATTGCTTTTTTTTCTTTGGCCTTTTAGTTATGAACAAATAATAAATAAACACCAAAGAGAATCATTTTTTTCAATAAAATGGACGAGACGTATTACTGTTCGGATTTTGCAGACTAAAGATTCTAAATATTAGGTAGGAAATTATGCATAAAAAAAATAATAGAACAAAGGTACTCAGCAATCCATAAACTGGAATCAAGCCGAGAAAATGTCAGCCTTCGATAACTGCAATTTTATTTGAGTGTCCTTACTCGATTCTTACGACATGAAAGTTTATAACTGTATTTATTTTCAGTTATAAATATACCCCGGTAGATGACAATAAAATTGGTTTGCAAATGCTTCTATGGTTATATATTTCCCTGGATTTAAAAATATCTTCAGTTGTAAACAACTATAAACAAGTCGAAGGTCTTGTATTCAATTATTCCAACCATTTTTATATCGAAAATCTATTCAGAAAAAAGTATTGAATCCTCCGAATAAATTCAATCTATATATTATAATGTGCTTAAAAATAATTTCTTTAAATTTATAAATTAAGCATTAAAAAAAAAGATATTTCTCCTTCGCTCCGGTGGGAATCGAACATCTGACGTCTTCCGATTGCCGGTCGGGAAGCATTCGAAATTGCATCATTTTTTATTAATACACACTAAATATTGGAAAGGCTTCAAATTTTAATTTTTAAAATTCAATAATTTTCCATTGTAAATGTTCAAAATTGAACTAGATTCTCTCTAAAAAAATCAAAATTACGTCTTTGGAAACTATAAACATTCCAAATTAATGAATCTTCAATGGGAAATCTTAAAAATTGAAGAATTTTAAATTGCAAATTTTCAAGATTCAACTATTTGAGTCAACTTCTACTTTTAATTAAGAACAAATAATAAATAAACACCAAAAAGAATCATTTTTTCAATAGAATGAACGAGATGTATTATTGTTTGGATTTTGTAGACTAAAGATTCTAAATATTAGGTAAAAAATTATGCATAAAAAAAATAGAACAAACGGACTCAGCAATCCATAAACTGGAATCAAGCAGTGTGAAGCACCGATCGGCAATCGGAAGACGTGAGGTTCGATTCTCACCAGAGGGAAGGAGAAAAATCTTTTTTTCAGAAATTAAAAATCTAATTCTTCTTTAAATTGAAAATATATTTCAACGAATTTAAATTTTGTTTCCAGGTCTTTTAATTTTACTTTTACTGCATCCATTTTTTTTTTATAAAAATAAAAAATTATCTATTTAGAATTATTATAATTCTTCTCGAAAATTTTCTCTTCCAAGTCAGAATTATAATTTTTTTGGAAAATTCCTTGTTCCAGATGTGAATTATAATTTAAGAACTTTTATTTGTAGATCTTCAAAATTGAAGAGTTTTCAATTTAAAATCTTCAAAATTGAACTATAAAAAAAAATAATAATAAATTCAAAATTACCAGGTTGTATACTTAAATCCTGTAATAAAAGTTCTTCAATTTTGAAGATTTGGAAAATTAATAGTTAAGTTTGCAATTCTAAATCTTGCAAAACGAAGAATTTTTAATTGTAAAACTTAAAATTTTCATAATTTAAAATTTTACAAATTAAAAGAACTTTAATTTAAAAGATTTACAATTTAGAAGAGTTAAGACTGAAAATTTTTGATTTTTGAAAATACAGAATTGCAAATTATGTAATTTGATGATCTTGAAGGATAATAGTTAAGTTTGCAATTTTAAATCTTGCAAAATGAAAAAGTTTTTAATGTAAATTTTCCATATTAAAAGCTCTTTAATTTAAAAGATTTCCAAATACAGATTCATTAATTTGGAATATTTACAGTTTGAAATTATGAAATTTTGAACTTTTTTTAGTATGTAGTTCAATTTAGAAGATTTACAATGGAAAATTCTTGAATTTGGAATATTTGCAACTGAAGACAAGTTTTCAATTCTAAATCTTCCAAATTGAAGAAATGTTACATGCAAACCATCAAAATTACAGAATTTAAAATTTTTTCGATTGAACATTTACAAATTTAAAAACTCTTCTATTTTAAAGATTTACAATTAAAAGTTCTACAAATATGAAGTCTTACAATTCAACATTCATGAATATAAAAAATATAGAATTGCCAATTATTCGATTATCAAGATTTATATGTTTAAGGTATATTTTGAACCTTTTTTTGGCATAGTTGAATTTTGAAGATTTACAATTTAAAATTTTTCCATTTTTACGATTTCCAATTGAAGATTCTTTAATTTGGAATTTTTATAGTTTCCAATGATGTAATTTGGATCTTTTTAGATAGAATATAGTTCAATGTTGAAAATTCACAATGGAAAATTTTTGAATTTTAAATATTAGTAATTGAAGACTTTCCAATATTTAATGGGTATGATAAAAACAGAAGCAATTTCGAATATTTTTTTTGAAATAGTTCAATTTTGTGGATTTATCATCCAAAGTTCTTCAATCTAGATGGAGTTATGAATTAAAAATCATTTTTCATTAATTTTTTTCTGAAGAAAAGATCTTCTCCTTTCACTCCGCTGGGATTCGAACCGGGAATCAGAAGTTCTGTGGTTCGAATCCCAGCGGAGTAAAAGGAGAAGATCTTTTTTTCCGAAAGAAATTAATTAAAAATGATTTTTAATTCATAACTTCATTTAGTCTGAAAAAGACGTTAAAAATTTTCTGTTATTCTCTAATGATAATACAGATTCATTCAATAATAAAAAAATGATGCATTTTTGGTATCAAAGAGAAAGACTTCCATTAAAGCATTTACTCCTTTAAATTACTCTCAATTGTTCACCTTTTCAGAAGGTGAAAGAGGAAAATAATCAAAAGTAAAATTCCAAACTCGTTTTCACAAGACTTGTTCATTTCTCGCAGGTTTTTGCGAATCAAGTCCAATACAGGCTTTCCAGGAAATTCTCATCGTTATTTCAGTGTTTAATTGTTTTATAAATAAGTCTCAGCACTTTGCGAAGAATGCAAGGTTTCTTCTTGTCCAAACTTCCACGATGGGAATGGATTAAGGCTAAAGCCAAGACAGGAATGAACTCACAAACAAGAAACCTTCCATGCTTCATTTCATCCAAGTGTCGTCTAGCAATTTCAAGATAAGTGGAATCAAATGGAAACAAAACAAGGGAAAATCTAAAACTTAAGAAAAAAGCAATAATTTTCAATTAAGTTCAAATCAAATTATTGTTAATTAAATATAATAACCTATAACCTCATTCATTCACTCTGACAGTTTATAAAAAAATAAATTTTTTAACAAAGGGTGACAGCAAAACTTAATTTTCAAAATTCCCTGACTTAAACCAGTGTGTCTAGCCTTTTTGCAAAAAAAAAAAATGCCAGGACTTTTCCAGGTTTTCCAGGACAACAAATTAATTTTTCAAGGTACCTTTTTTTTACAGTAAAAAGATCTTTTTCACGAAACATGCCTCAAAAATGTGACTTTCAAACCAAAATTCAAATTTTTTAATCAAAAGGACGAATTGTCAATGAATAAAGCTTTTTCAGACCAGACAGAAAACCAATTTCATCAAAATTGTTCAATTTTCAAGCCAAACACGGTTTTTTTGTAAAAAAAAAGTTGCATTTTCAACCCGAAAATGTGAATTTCAACCAAAAATATTAGTTTTCTAACAGTAAAGACGAATTTTTAACTAAAAAGATAAATTTACAACAAAAAACGGAAGTTACAATTTTCAGGTAAAAAATTAATTCTAAATAAAAAAATAACGAATTTTCAATAAAATAGTTTAATTTTCAACCTAAGAGATGAATCTTCAAACAAAAAATTAATTTTAAGAAATTGGTTTAACTTTTACGCAGGTAATTGAATTATCGATTCAAAAATAAATTTTCAGCCGAAAATGGACGTTACATTTTTCGATCAAAAATTAATTTAAAAAAAAAAATCAGTTTCAATGAAGTAGTTCAACTATAATAGTTAAGATTTTAATTTAAAAAATAAATTTTCAACAAAAAAAAAACGAATTTTCAATAAAATAGTTCCATTTTGAACACAAGAGATGAAACTTCAAACAAAAAAATTAATTTTAAAAAGTGGTTCAACTTTTACGCAAGTAGTTGAATTATCGATTCAAAAAATAAATTTTCAGTCAAAAATGGAGAAGTTACATTGTTCGGTAAAAAATTAATATTTCAACAACAAAAAATCAGTCTTGACGAAGTAGTTCAACTGAAATAGTTAAAATTTTAATTTAAAAAATAAATTTTCAACAAAAAAAAAAAGAAAAATGAATTTTCAATAAAATAGTTTGAGTTTTAATGCAAGATATATTAAAAAATCTTTGGAATCTCTGAAAAAAAAACCTAAAATATTTCAAATCTTTTAAAATCCTTTGACACTTTTTGAAGCTTTTGAAAATTCCCTGGAATTTTTTTAAATAACCCCAACAAATCTTCCAAATCCTAGAAAATCCTTAAAATATTAAAAATCAATTTTAGAAACATGCAAATTATTGAAAAATATTTTTAAAATCCTTGGAATCTTGGAAAAAACGCAAAATATTTCAAATCTTTTGAAATTCCTTGAAATATTTTAAAGATCTTGAAAATTTCCTGAAATTAAAGAAATACCCTAAAATCTCTCGAATTCTTTGAAATCCCAATCATTTATTCGAATATAATGAAAATTTTTACGAATCATTAAAAATACCCTAAGAGGTATCAAATCTTTTAAAATCCTTTGTAAATTTTTAAAGCTCTCAAAAATGCATTACAATTTTTTGAAATACCCTCACCAAATCTTCCAAATCCTTTCAAATTATTGAAATATATTTAAAAATCTTTGGAATATTTGAAAAAAACCCTAAAATATTTCAAATTTTTAAAAATCCTCCGACACTTTTTGAAGCTTTTGAAAATTCCCTGGATTTTTTTTAAATAACCCCAACAAATCTTCCAAATCCTTGAAAATCCTTAAAATATTAAAAATCAATTTTAGAAACATGCAAATTATTGAAAAATATTTTGAAAATCCTTGGAATCTTGGAAAAAACCTAAGATATTTTAAATCTTTTGAAATTCCTTGAAATATTTTAAAGCTCTTGAAAATTTCCTTAAATTAAAAAAATAACCTAAAATCTCTCGAATTCTTTGTAATCCCAATCATTTATTCGAATATAATGAAAATTTTTACGAATCATTAAAAATGCCCTAAAATGTTTCAAATCTTTTGAAATCCTTCGTAACTCTTGGAAGCTCTTAAAAATGCAATACAATTTTTTTAGATACCCCTACAAAATTTTTTAAATCCTTGCAAATAATTGAAATCTATTAAAAAATCATTGAAATCTTTGAAAAAAACCAAAAATATTTCAAATCTTTCGAAATCCTTCGACACTTTCTGAAGCTCTTAGAAATTTTCTTGAATTTTTTTCAATACCCCGAAATCTTCCAAATCCTTTCAAATTATTGAAATCTGTTAGAAATTTCTTGAAATCTTCCAAAATGCCCTAAAATATTTTAAATCCCTTGAAATCCTTTGATTCTTTTTGAAGCTCTTGAAAATTCTGACGAATCATTCAAAACACCCTAAAATTTTGTTAATCTTTTGAAATCGTTTGAAGCTTTTTAAAGCTCTTAAAAATGCACTTAAATTTTTTTTAAATACCCGCAACAAATCTTCCACGTCCTTATAAATCCTTGAGATATTAAAAGTAAATTTTAAAAACCTGAAAATTATTTTAATATATTTTTATAATCCTTGGAATCTTGAAAAAAACCTAAAATATTTTAAATATTTTGAAATCTCTTGAAATATTTTAAAGCTCTTGAAAATTTCCTGAAATTTGAAAAAAATACCCTAAAATCTATCAAATTCTTTGAAACCCCTTTACTTTATTCAAACATATTGAAAATTCTTACGAATCATTAAAAAAAACCATAAAATGTTTCAAATCTTTTGAAATCCTTTGAAACTTTGTGAAGCTCTTAAAAATGCATTAAAGTTTTTTGGAATACCCCTGCCAAATCTTCCAAAAATCTTTTCAAATTATTGAAATCTATAAAAAAATCCTTGGAATCTTTGAAAAAAAACCTAAAATATTCCAAATCCTTTGAAATCCTTCGAATCTTTTTTAAACTCTTGCAAATTCTCACGAATCATTACAAATACCCTAAAGTGTTTTAATTCTTTTAAGATAAATTGAAATTTTTTAAAGGTCTTAAGAATGGACTGGAATTTTTTTAGTTATCCCCAACAAATCTTCCAAATCCTTAAAAATCCTCAAAATGTTACAAATAAATTTTAAAAACCTGCAAATTATTGAAATATATTTTTAAAATTCTTAAAGTTTAAAAAAAAACCTGAAATATTTCAAATCTTTTGAAATCACTCAAAATATTTCGAAGCTCTTGAAAATTCCCTGAAATTTAAAAAAATACCCTGAAATCTCTCAAATTCTTTGAGACCCCTTTAATTTATTCAAACATATTGAAAATTCTTACGAATCATTAAAAAAACCATAAAATGTTTCAAATCTTCCAAAAATCTTTTAAAATTATTGAAATCTATGAAAAAATCCTTGGAATCTTTGAAAAAAGAGCCTAAAATATTTCCAATCTTTTGAAATCTTTTGAATTTTTTTTTTTTGAAAATTCCCTGAAATTAAAAAAAAATACCCCAAAATTTCTCAAATTCTTTGAAATCCCTATAATTTATTCAAATGTATTGAAAATTTTTACGAATCATTAAAAATACCCTAAAATGTTTCAAATCTCACAAAATCATCCAAATCCATTCAAATTATTGAAATATATTAAAAAATCCTTGGTATCTTTGAAAAAAAACCCTAAAATATTGCAAATCTTTTGAAATCCTTTGACACTTTCTAAAGCTCTCAAAAATTCCCTGGAATAATTTTGAATGCCCCAAAATTTTCCAAATTCTTTCAAATTATTGAAATCCGTTCGAAATTTCTTGGAATCTTTAAAAATGCCTTAAAATATTCAAAATCACTAGAAATGATTTGAATTCTTTCAAAGTTCTTGAAAATTCTTACGAATTATTGAAAATACCCTAAAATGTTTCAAATCTTTTGAAACCTTTTGAAATCTTTTGAAACTTTTTGAAGCTCTTGAAAATGCACTGAAATTTGTTTTAATATCCGCAAAAAATCTTCCAATTCTTAAAAATCCTCAAAATATTAAAAATAGAATTTAAAAACGTGCAAATTATTGAAATATATTTTTAAATTCCTCGGAATCTTTAAAAAAAACCTAAAATGTTTTAAATCTTTTGAAATCGCTTGAAATATTTTAAAGCTTTTGAAAGTTTCCTGAAATTTGAAAAAATACCCTACAAACTCTCAAATTCTTTGAAATCCTAATAATTCAATCAAATATATTGAAAAATGTTTAAAATCATTAAAAATACCCTCAAATCTTTCAAATCTTTTGAAAAACTTTGAAAGATTTCAAAGCTCCTAAAAATACACTGGTCACACTCATATTTGAAAACAAAGTTGAATTTATAACCAAAAAATATAACGTTTTTACTTAAATAATTGAATTTCTTATGAAAATGAAAATGCTTTCAACAAAATAAGTGAATTTTCAACTTAAAAAGATCAATTTTCTAGCAAACAATGAAGTAGCTACATTTTTCGTTGAAAACAATATTTTTTACAACAAAAAAACATATTTTCGACAAAATTTGTTCAATGTTTAACAAGAGAAATCAGTTTTCAAGGTAATATTGCTACCAATGAAGACAAATTGTCAACCAAATAGATTAATTTTCAACTAAAAAAGGTAAATTTTCAACAAAAAATAGAATAGTTTAATTTCAAATTAGAGAAATAAGTTTTTAACGAAATAAAATAAATTTTTAAAGAAATAGTTAAATTTCCAACCAAGCAAATAAATTTTCAATCAAAAAGCTTAATTTCCAAGCGAAAAAGACAAATTTTCAACAAAATAGATGAATTTTCAAGAAAAAATTATAAATGTTCAACAAAAAGTAGAATAGTTTAATTTTCAGTTAGAGAACTAATATTTTGAGCAAATAAAATAAATTCTAAACTAAACAAATGAATTTTCTACCAAAAAGATGAAATGTCTATAAAAAAAAATTCGATAAAAAATTTAGTTAATTTTTAGTTTAAAAAAATTAATTTTCAGTAAAGAAACTAATTTTCAACCAAATAAGAATTATTTTTCAATAAAAAAAAGTAATTTTTCACCAGAAAAAGAATAATTTTTACCAAAAAGATAATATTACTACCAAAAAAGACAAATTGTCAACAAAATAGATGAATTTTCAACTATAAAAGGTAAATTTTCAACAAAAAATAGAATAGTTTAATTTTAAATTATAGAAATAAGTTTTTAACTAAATTAAATAAATATTTAACGAAATAGTTAAATTTTCAACCAAGCAAATGAATTTTAAACTAAAAAGCTTAATTTCCTAGCGAAAGAAGACAAATTTTCAACAAAATAGATGAATTTTAAAGTAAAAGAAATAAATTTTCAACAAAAAGTAGAATTGTTTAATTTTCAGTTAGAGAAATAAGGTTTTGAGCAAATAAAATAAATGCTAAACTAAACAAATGAATTTTCTACCAAAAAGATTAAATGCCTATAAAAAAAATTCGACAAAAAATTTAGTTAATTTTTTAGTTAAAAAAATCCATTTTCAGTGAAAAAACTAATTTTCAATGAAAAAAAAAAAATTTTTGCCAGAAAAAGAATAATTTTCACAAAAATAGATGAGTTTTCAACCAAATATTTTAATTTTTAAAGGAATTTTTAACCTAATAGTTGAATTTTCAACCAAAAATTTGTATTAGTCACCGAGAAGATTAATATTGCACCACAAAAGACAACATTTTAACAAAGTACAGACATTTTTAAACAGATGAATTTTAAATTTATTATTAATAGGTCATTTTTCCGTTAAAAATAATTTTTAAAAATGTCTAAAAAATAGTTAAATTTTGAAGAAAAAAAATGTCAACTAAAATGATGAATCGTCAACCAAAAAATGAATTTTTAAAAAAGTAGTTCCACTTAGTAGATTTTTCTTTAAAGAAAACGTAATTTGTGTGCGCATAGTGCGCGCAATGTTCAAGTTAAAAAAAACAACATTTTTTCATTTCTCACCATTCGGCAAATCAATTAAATACTTTCTATTTTTTTTTTAATTTTGTATGCATGCAAAGAACTCAAAAAAAATTTTTTTTTGTAAAATTAATGGAAGTGAATAATCTTTAGACGGACAAATGTACAACAAAAATTTCGTCGAAATATAATACTTCAAAATATGACAAAAAATGTAATTTTTTTAATTGGTACTAAAGTTTAAATAAAAATCTTTTATTTTGGTATGCTTTTTTTAATAAACTAAAGAAACACGCACATATTTTTAAGTTTCAAATCAAAAATTTTTTCTACTTTTTAAGGACCCTGTGTAAACGGATCTTTTTTCATTTTTCGAAATATTATATTTCGATGAAAAAAATTTTGTCTTACTTTTCCCATCTAAGGTTATTCACAGTAGAAAATTTAACTATTGGAAATAGAAGAGAATTGAAAATTGAATTTTCAACGGTTAAACATTTTTTTTTTAAATTAAAGAAAATTAAAAATGAAAGAATATTCAACATCGATTTTTCAACAGTTGAATTTTCTTGAATTTTCAACTTTTTCAAAGAGGGTTAAAAAAATTATGATATGGGTAAAAATAAAAAAACTGGAATTATTCAATTAAATTTTTTTTCAACATTATTTCAGAACAACATAAAACCTTTTTCTCTATTCATATCAATCACAATTAATGTAAAAATAATAATTATTAATTAATTTAAGTCATTAAAAATATTGTTTATTTCGTAACAATAATTAGATCTGCTTTTACAGAACAGTGAATTTTCGAAAAAAATGATAACTTTGAGTTGGGTCAGGCAATTTTCGAAAAAAATTATAATTCAGATCTGGAACCAGGAATTATCCAAAAGAATTATAATTCTGACTTGGAATAGTGAATTTTCTAAAGAAATTACAATTTTAACTTGGAATGGGACATTTTTTGAAATGAATGAATTAATTAATTAATTTGAAATTAACTTGGGATAGGGAATTTTCGAAAAGGACTATAATTCTGAAATGGGACAGGGAATTTCCCAGAAGAATGAAAATTCTGAGTTAGGATATTCAAATTTAAAAAATGTTTCAAAATTTCAAATAAATTTATTTTATCGGTAGTAAATGTAACAAAAAAGGATAACGATTATAAAAAAAATAAAAAAATAAAATGTACGTATCATTATCATATATCTAGATCTCCCAAAGGATAAGGTTTAGGTGTTGGTCTTTCAGCTTTTAATTTTGCCAGCTCCTTTTCAAGACCTGTAGGTCGATTTTCTATTAGACGAAGTTTCTGGGCAATCTCTTGTTGTATTATTGGACGATACTTCTTTCCTTGTCCCAAAGCTTCCATGTCGTTCAAAAATTCAATTCTTTCCCGAATACCTTCCACCACTAAAATGGAAAATTACGTTGCTTCATTAAAATATACCAGTTTGATTTGTAAACATAGAAAATATTATTCTGAATAACAAAAAAAAATTAAAACAGACTTGACTGCGGATTGCGATATAATAAAATTCAATTTTCAGTTTAAAAATAAAATAAAATCATGCTGTCAAGATATTAAGCTTCTGAATATGGTTAAATAAAATTTTATGTAAAATGCTTAGCGAATTCTGAGAAATTAGACTAAGAATTTTGAGATTAAAATTTCATAAGATTTCAAAATTGGCTTTGGATAGTGATTCAAAAATGAATTTTCAATATTTTTCAAAGTGACATTCGATGTGACACTAAACAAAAATTGGATCAGGCTTGACTGCGGATTGCGATATAAAATTCAATTATTAGTTCAAAAATAAAATAAAATTATGCTTTCGAGATATTAAGTTTCTGAATATGGCTGAATAAAGTTTTATGTAAAATACTTAGCGAATTCTAAGAAAATAGACTAAGAATTTAAGATCAAAATTTCATACGATTACAAAATTGCCTTTGGATAGCGATTAAAAAAAGAATTTTCAATATTTTTGAAAGTGATACTCGAGGTGACACTAACCAAAAACTGGATCAGGCTCGACTGCGGATTGCGATATAAAATTCAATTATTAGTTGAAAAATGAAATAAAACAATGCTTTCGAGATATTAAGTTTCTGAATATGGTGAAAAAAAGTTTCATGTAAAATAGTGGGCCAAATCTGAGAAAATAGACTAAGAATTTTGAGATTGAAATTTCATACGATTTAAAAATCGGCTTTGCATGTCCTTTTAAAAAACGAATTTTTAATATTTCTCAAAGTTACATTCGAGGTGACACTAGGCAAAAATTAGACCACGCTTGACTGCGGATTGCGATATAAAATTCAATTATTAGTTTAAAAACAAAATAAAATCATGCTGTCGAGATGTTAAGTTTCTGAAGATGGTTAAATAAAGTTTTATGTAAAATACTTAACGAATTCTGAGAAATTAGACTAAGAATTTTGAGATTAAAATTTCATAAGATTTCAAAATTGTCTTTGGATAGCGATTAAAAAATGAATTTTCAATATTTGTCAAAATGAGACTGGATGTGACACTAACCAAAAATTGGACCAGGCTTGATTTTTGATTGCGATATAAAATTTAATTTTAGTTTATAAATAAAGTGAAATTATGATTTTGAGATATTAAGTTTCTGAATGTGGTTGAATAAAGCTTTATGTAAAATAGTTAGCCAATTTTGAGAAAATAGACTAAGAATTTTGAGATTGAAATTTCATACGATTTCAAAATCGGCTTTGGATAGCGTTTTGAAAAACAAATTTCCAGTATTTGTCAAAGTGACACTCGAGGTGACACTAACCAAAAACTGGACCAGGCTTCACTGCGGATTGCGATAAAAATCAATTTTCAGTTTGAAAATAAAATGAAATCATACTTTCGAGATATTAAGTTTCTGGAAATGGTTAAGTAAAGTTTTATGCAAAATAATTAGCGAATTCTGAGAAAATAAACTAAGAATTTTGAGATTAAAATTTCATAAGATTTCAAAATTGGCTTTGGATAGTGATTAAAAAATGAATTTTCAATATTTGTCAAAGTGACACTCGTGACGACACTAACCAAAAATTGGACCAGGCTTCACTGCGGATTGCGATATAAAATTCAATTATTAGTTCAAAAATAAAATCATGCTTTCGAGATGTTAAGTTTCTGAATATGGTTAAATAAAGTTTTATGTAAAATAGTTGGCCAAATCTGAGAAAATAGACTAAGAATTTTGAGATTAAAACTTCACAAGATTTCAAAATCTGCTTCGGATAGCGATTAAAAAGAAAATGTTCAATATTTGTCAAAGTGATACTCGAGGTGACACTAACCAAAAATTGGACCAGGCTTGACTGCGGATTGCAATATAAAATTCAATTATTAGTTTAAAAATAAAATAAAATCATGCTTTCGAGATATTAAGTTTCTGAAGGTGGTCAAATAAAGTTTTATGTAAAATACTAAGCGAATTCTGAGAAAATAGACTAAAAATTTTGATATTGAAATTTCATAAAATTTCAAAATTGGCTTTGGATAGCGATTAAAAAACTTGACTGCGGATTGCGAAATAGAATTTTTTTATTGAATGATGATGATTGTAAGAAATATCAATGTTAAAGGGTTGAAAAAATGAGTACTACTTTAAAATTGTAATTAAATTGTAACTAATATTTTTTATACATTTTTTGAAATTTTGTATAAAAAAATGATATATTAAGAAAATCCTTTTATCTCCATGTGTATTTGAATTTTTAAGAATTTTTTATGCAATGAACACATTTTCGATAAAAATTTTGGATATCTGCTTCTGTACTACATCTATTTAAGCATTAATAATAATAATTTACAAATTAATTAATTCACTTTGTCTTCATTTAAACCTTGCATGAAAATGCTTTATCGTTGATTTTCAAGTTATGAATTTTGTACTTCAGATTAAAATGAATGAATTTTAAAAATCGTGATAAACAATTATAAAATTAATAAATTGAAACGACTTAGTTTCAAGAACCTGATTAGAGAATGCTTAAGTTTTTGAACGAAGTTTGAAATTGTTTAACTTTTAACGTTTCAAGTTTGAATTCATTAAGATTGAAATTTTCCAATTAACAAGCATATAATTTTCAGAGTTTTTAGATTAATTAAACTTTGAGGGTTCACAATATTTTAAATTCTTCAATTTTGAACCGCGAAAATGAGATTGAATTTTTTTGTGACAAAAATCACATTTTTTAGCAAACAAATATTTATTAATAATATATTTATCATATTTGAAATTTTTATGATTTAAATTTGAAATTATAATTAATTTTTGGAAGTTTCCAATTTTTAAAATTGCAAAATTTAACATTGGCAGTTTTAAATTTAATAATTTCATACCTAAATGTTCTAAATTGTTTGTTTTTAATTTTAATCAGTTTTAAATTTATTAATTTAGGTTTCAATATTCTAAATTTTTTGGTTTCAAGTTCAAACGTACTAAATTGGCTAATTTTTTAAAATCGGGACGACTAGAAAATCCTGAAAAAATAAAATTCCCGGACTTTGAAAAATTCCTGAAGAAGAAAAATTTTGAAATAGTAAATTTCCGAGATGATAAAATTGCCAAAGAATAAAAATCCCGAATTGGAAATTTCTGAATAATAAAATTATCGAACATTTTGTAATATTACTGAATTTAAAAATTTCGGAAAAAAATTCTCGAGAGTTTATAATATTACCGAATTTGAAAATTCCCGAATCATAAATTTCCCGACAGAAAATTGCCAAATTATAAAATATCAGAACTAGAAAATTCGCGAATTTCAACAATTAAAAAAAGATTTCTCAAGCCAAATTTTTCATCCAGAAATTTTTTTTTTAATTATTATTTTCAATTCAAACAATAATTTAAGAACAAACTTTAAACCTTGAAAAAGTGTTCTGTGATACACATATTTGATCATTGTATTTTTATTAAATAAATATTATTGATCAACAAATAATTTTTTAATTGTTTAAATTCAGTAATTTTATTATTTGGGAATTTTATTATTTGAAAAATTTCCAATCCGGCAATTTTACATTGTCGGGAATTTTATTTTTCGGTATTTTTCAGCCTTCCCAATAATAAAATTGCCGACAGTTTATAATATTACTGAATTTGATAATTACCGAATATGTAATAAAATTCCCGACAGAAAATTGATAAATTATAAAATATCCGTACTAGAAAAATCCTGAATTCGAACAGTTAAAGAAAATATTTTAATTAAATATTAGTTTCTTATAAAAAATACAATGATCAAATATTTGTATAGAAAAAAATGTATTTTTTAATGTTTAAAGTTTTTAAAATTTATTGTTCGACATTAAAATAACGATAATTGAAAAAAATAGATTTCTGGATGAACATTTTTATTTGAAAATGTGCATAGTATTTAAAAAAAAAAAATTGAAAACAAACGTTCGCGAAAATCGAATTTTTAATTTAAAAAAGAATGGAAAAGAAATTTCAAGATAAATCAGTGCTGAATTGAATCCTGCAAATTTTGTTTAAAAAATGTTATCAGATTCAGAGAAATTTTAGTAAGAATTTTTTTTTCGTTCGAGGCGCACATGTGTTTAAATTTACTTTTTATACAATTTTTATAAAATTATTGTTCCTTTAAGTTCAAACAATAATTTGAAAATCTTTAAACATTGAAAAAAATTTTATTTGATGAAAGCATTTGATTATTGTATTTTTAATAAGTAAATAATATTCATTAAATAACAATTTTTTAATTGTTTTAATTCGGGAAATTTATAGTTTGGATATTTTATTTCAAATTTTTATATTCGGTAATATTTTAAACTGTCGGAAATTTTATTATTCGGGAATTTTCCAATTAGGGATTTTTATATTTCGGAAATTGTATAATAATTAAAAAAACTATATCATTTAGGATTTTTTAATATCAGTAATTAAATTTTTTTTTTAACTTTCAATGTTTATAATTTTAGAGTTCTAAATTTTCATGTTAAACGCTAAACTCTTAATTTTCCCTTTTTGATAAATTTTTATTTTGCAATTAAAATTTAAATGTTTGAATTTTGAAGAGTGTAATTAATCATTTAGAAATTGTTAAGGATTTAAATTTACTCAAAATAATTGAAGTTTGAAAAGGTTTGAGTATATAAAAAATTTTAATATCCCAAATCTTGGTGACTACAAATTTGTTCAGTTTTAATTAAATTTCGAATTGGTTTAATTTTCAACGTTCCGTATAGTAGCAATGTTTCACTTTTAAAGTTGCCTATTTAAAATTATTTTTAATTTTTAAAGTTTTTTTTTAGAATAATGCAATTTTGAAGGTTTATGATTGAAAATATTACCATTTTGATCGATGAAAATAACGTTGAATGTATTTTTTGGTTTTGGACAAATTTGTCTGATCAACTTTAATATTAAATTTTAATTTTTTTATGCAATAACAATTTAATATTCTAGAATTTCAGAAGCAAAGAATTCAGAATTTTGAAAAATCAATTTTTAGTGTTCAATTTGAATTGTCAAATTTTAATCGCTTCGTATAAAAAATTATTAATTAAGTTTCCAATTTTAAATTATTATTAATAAATTATTATTATTATTAATAAGTAATTAATTATTCTATTTCTAATTATAATCTTAACTTTTTTTAAATTGTCCTATTTTCGAAATTTTAACTTAAAATCATTCAATTTCGAGGTTACAAAACTTTTAAATTTAGAGAGATTCTGATATAAAAATTTTCAATTCGAAGTTATTCAATTTTAAACGTTTTTATTAAAAAATGATACAAGTTCCATTTCTTTTCATTCCATTCGAAATACTGTAATTTTTTCTAAATTTTTTTTTAACTAAAATTGTTTGACTTCAAATGCTTCAATTTCGAAATTATTAATTATTGTTTAAAAAATGTTCAAAACTGGATATTGAAATTTTTTTATAATGAATAATTAAATAATGAGGTATAAATTACTATAAATTACTTACGTTCCTGGAAAACTTCTTCATCATCTGGTATTCTGGGTTGGTTTCTACCATGGTGAAGAATTTTGGGTCCATGTGGAGTGAGTGGCATATCTTTTCCAAAAGCCATCATATGTGCTAGATGGCGTTTTTGTTTCTCCATATCAACTAGACAAAATTTTTGAATTTTAATTTGCCAAATTACACAGTAAATAAAAATTTGACAAAATATTTTTATTTTAACAGTAAACAAATATAAACCTAGAAGAAATCTGTATTATCATCGGAGTTGGTAACGATCGATCATATGTAGATAACTTTCACGAACCGTGAAACTGGAAATCAACAATATCGATCTAAGGTAACTCCTTGAATGACAGAAATTTTTAACGTCATTTCAGACTAGATGGAGTTTGAAAATTTATAAATTACAAATTTTCAATTTCTGAAAAAAGATCTTTCTCCTTCGCTCCGGTGGGAATTAAAATTCACGTCTTCCGATTGCCGGTCGGGTGCTTAAGCTCCAAGAGAAATCGAAGGCAGATACTTTTTTCAGATAACATTTTTCATAGCAAGGATTTATGTTTTGAATACAAATTAAATTAGAAGGAATCTGTATTATCATCGGAGTTGGTAACGATCGATCATATGTAGATAACTTTCACGAACTGTAGAAGTGGAAATCAACAATATCGATCTAAGGTAACTCCCTAAATAACAGAAATTATTAACGTAATTTCAGACTAGACGGAGTTTGAAAATCTATAAATTAAAAATTTATGAATTAAAAATTGATAAATTAAAAATTGATAAATTAAAAATTGATAAATTAAAAATTGATAAATTAAAAATTGATAAATTAAAAATTTAGAATTTAAATTAGAAGGAATCTGTATTATCATCGGAGTTGGTAACGATCGATCATATGTAGATAACTTTCAAGAACTGTGAAACTGGAAATCAACAATATAAGTGTAAGGTAACTCCTTAAAGAACAGAAATTCTTAAAGGCATTTCAGACTAGATAGAGTTTGAAAATTTTGAAATTGAAAATTTAGAAGTTAAATTAGAAGGAATCTGTATTATCATCGGAGTTGGTAACGATCGATCATATGTAGGTAACTTTCACGAACTGTGAAACTGGAAATCTACAATATCGATATAAGGTAACTCCTTAAATAACAGAAATTTGCACGTCCTTTCAGACTAGATGGAGTTTGAAAATTTATAAATTAAAAATTTTCAGTTTATGGAAAAAAATCTTCCTCCTTTGCTCCGGTTATTTATTTAATTAATTTGATAACTTAAGTTAAAAGGTTACCAACTCCGATGATAATACAGATTCCTCCTATTTTAACTTGTATTCTAAACATAAATTGCTATGAAAAGCGTATATCTGAAAAAAGTATCTGCTTTCGATCTCTCTAGTAGCTTAGTGGTTGAAGCACCGTACCGGCAATCGGAAGACGTGAGGTTCGATTCCAACCGGAGGGAAGGAGAAGGATCTTTTTTCAGAAATTAAACATTTTTAATTTATAAATTTTCAAACTTCATCTAGTCTGAAATGAAGTTAAGAATATCTGTTATTCAAGGAGTTACCTTAGATCGATATTGATGATGTCCAATTTCACAGTTCGTGAAAGTTGTCTACATATGATCGATCGTTACCTACTCCGATGATAAAACAGATTCCTTCTAATTTAAATTTTATTCAAAACATAACTTTTTGCTATGAAAAGCGTATATCAGATGTAAGTATCTGCCTTTGATCTCTCTATTAGCTTAGTGGTTAAAGCATTTTGTTTAAAATTCATCTTTTTTGATAAAAAATTAAACTTCTCGGTTAAAAATTAGTTTTTTTGTTGTTGAAAATTAATTTGCTTGATTGACAATTAAACTACACCATTTTTGGTTGGAAATTGATCTTTTTGGACGAAAATTTAACTATTTTGTTGAAAATTATTTTCTTCCGTTAAAAATGTAACTTTAATCTTTTTTGGTTAAAAATTAAAATACTGAATTGAACAATTTTTAATAGAAATCTGTATTATCATCGGAGAAGGTAACCGATCGAGAACAGAAATCCACACATAAAATGGAAATCTACAATATCGACCGAAGTTATATTCTCCTATACAGAAATTAATAGAAATATGTATTATCATCTGTATTACCTTCTTCGATGATAATACAGAGTTCTATCAAAAATTGCTATGTAACATCTTGCTAAATAAAGCGTGATTCAGAAAGAAGAATTCTTCCTCTGATCTCTCTAGTAGCTCAGTAACACCTGACCGGAAATCAGTTGACCTGGTGTTCAAATCCCAGCGGAGTGAAAGGAGAAGATCTTTTTTCGGAATAAAATTTAATCAAAAATGTTTATTCTCCATCTTGTCTAAAATGACGTTAAAAAAATTTCTCTGGCCATTAATATTCAAAGACCAAATTCTTAATCTTGTAAAATTTTTAACATAGAATCTTTTATAAGCGGAATGAAACAAATAAAAATTTTAATTAAAAATTTCAAATTCATTATCCTTCAGAGTTATTTGAAGTGCTTCTTATCGAAATTCCCTGACTTTTACTAACTTTTTTCAAAATCCCTGACTTTTCCCTGATTTCCAGATTTTCCCTGGCCTAGGGCCACCCTAAAATACGAAACAAATATGCTTGTTTAATTATAAATATTAATTATGTAATCTAGATTATTTTTAATTTAAATAAATATGTATTTTTTATTAACAATGTATTTTACCTGGGTTATTTCTGGCTTGCGAGACGATATTTTCAGTCATCGGACAATCTTTCCATTGGCTGTCCAGGACACACATACAACTGTGATCTTTGCATTGTGAATTCGATCCAATTCTTGATTGACACTCACTATCTGATGAGCATGGCATCATATTTCGAAGTAATTTGATACTTTCTGAAAAATAAAAAATTATAAGATACCAAAATCCAAAAATTCTAGTTGAATTTTTTAAAGGCATATACCAGAGTGTCTTGTGACCAATTTGGCCAATTTATAGATTAAAAATAAAAATATTGTATTGAAATTGTGGGAAATGGTTAAATATATATAAAGGCACGTCTGTGAGTCCCATTTGAGTTTTTATTTTGTTTAAATAATGCAATTTTGTTAATTTTTAATTTGCAATGTAAGTGAGAACAAGGCTTTAGAGCCCTAGCTTATAAAGAACTAATGAAAATTACATTATTTAAACAAAATGTAATCTCGAGTGGGCCGGACAGATGTGCCCTGATATAATGGGAACCTATTTTTAAATTTTAGCATCATATATTTATTTTTCTAATTATAAAACTACAGTATATAATAATAAATAAAGATGTAATAATTGGACTCGTGACAGACTGTCACAAGCCCTTAATTTTGAGCAAAACAAAATTTCAGCCCAAATACGAGCTTTTAACAAAAGAGTCGAGTTTTCAAGTAGAAGTCGAATCAGTTAGAAAAAAATGGATTTTTAAACAAAAAAGAGACGGATTTTTAACATAGTAATTGAATTTTAGACAAACAGTTACATTTTTAAATGAGGAGTGGAATTTTCAACCAAAAAGGATGACTTTTCCACCACAAAATAAGAATTTTTGATCCATAAGGACGAATTTTCTATCCAAAAATATAAATGTTTAATTAAACAGTTGAATCTTTTACCAAAAAATATGACTTTTGAACAAAATAATTAAATTTTCAACCAAATGTCGAATTTCCAAACAAAAAAGATTAAACTTCATTCAAATAGTTGAATTTTCAAGCCAAAAAGACAGTTGAATTATCAATATGAAAAGTTTAATTTTCAATAAAAAATATAATTTTTAACGAAGAAAGATGAATCTTCAGCCAAATAGTTGCATTTAAAACCAAATATTTGAACTTCCAATCAAAAGAGATGAATTTTCAACAAAAAAGTTAATTTTGAACCAAAAAAGATTAATTTTCGTCCAAAAAGGTTACTTTTATAATATAACAGATGAATTTTTTATTTATAAGGACGAATTTTCTATCCTAAAAGATGACAACCAAACAAAAATATTCAATTTTTGACCCACAAAGATGAATTTTGATCCAAATAATAGAATTTTAATCAGCCTGAAAATTAGAAATTTCAACAAATAGATCGTTTTCAACCAAGAAAGATGAATTACTAACCAAATAGATGATATTATATAAAAAAAAAGATTTTTTACCCAAAAAAGTGCATTAACAACCAAATAGTTGGACTTTCAATCAAAAGAGATGAATTTTCAACAAAATAAATGCATTTTTAAGCAAATAATTGAATTTTCATGCCAAAAAACCGAATTTTTTAGAATACACCTGAATTTTCAGAAAAAAGTTAATTTTGAGTCAAGAAAGATGAATTTTCAACCAAAACATATACAAATTCCGCCATAAAGGATAAAAGAATTTTACAGTCAGAAGGACGAATTTTCTATACAAAAGACGAATCTTTAACAAAACAGTTGAATTTTTGAACACAACAGATGACTTTTGAAAAAAATAATAGAATTTTCTATTAAATGGTAAATTTCCAACAATTAGATCGCTTTCAACGAAGAAAGATGAAGTTTTAACCAAATAGTGGAAATTTTCAACAAAAAATTACTTTTTAACCAAAAAGTGCATTAACAACCAAATAGTTGGACTTTCAATGAAAAGAGATGAATTTTCAACAAAATAAATGCATTTTTAAGCCAATAGTTGAATTTTCATGCCAAAAAGCTGAATTTTTTAGAATACACCTGAATTTTCAGAAAAAAAGTTAATTTTGAGTCAAGAAAGATGAATTTTCAACCAAAACAGATACAAATTCCGCCATAAAGGATAAAAGAATTTTACATTCAGAAGGACGAATTTTCTATCCAAAAGACGAATCTTTAACAAAACAGTTGAATTTTTGAACACAACAAATGACTTTTGAAAAAAATAATAGAATTTTCAACCAAATGGTAAATTTCCAACAAAAAATTACTTTTTAACCAAAAAGTGCATTAACAACCAATTAGTTGGACTTTCAATCAAAAGAGATGAATTTTTAGGAGACACTTCAATTTTCAACAAAAAAGTTAATTTTTAACCGAAAAATATTAGTTTTCCATCCAAAAGGCGAATATTCAACAAAACAATTAAATTTTCGACAAAGAAATATGACTTTTTCACAAAATAGTCGAATTTTCAACAAAATAATTAAATTTTCAACCCAATGGTCGAATTAAAAAAAAAAGATTAAAAGTCAACCAAATAGTTGAATTTTCAAGCAAAAGGACAGTTGAATTATCAACCTAAAAAGTTACATTTTCAACAAAAAAGACAATTTTCAACGAACGAAGATGAATTTTCAACCAAATAGTTGCATTTACAACCAAATTGTTGAATTTCATTCAAACAAGACAAATTTTTAATATAATAGTTGAATTTTCAAGAAAATAGTTGAATTTTGAACCAAAAGAAGAATTTTTTTTAATTCACTTGAATTTTCAACAAAAAAAGTGAATTTTTCAACAAAGAAGATGGTTTTCCCACCATGAGAGGAATTTTTAATCCATAAGAATGAATTTCCAACCAAAAAGTTGAAAATTATACTAAAACCGATTATTTTGGATTGAAAAAAAAATTTCAACAAAAAAGTTAATTTTCAACCAAGAAAGATGAATTTTCAACCAAAAAAGATGACTTTTCTACCATGAAAGAGGAATTTTCAGTCCAAAAGGATGAATTTTCTATAAAAAAGGTGAATTTTCAAATAAAAAGTTAAATTTTCGACAAATAAGGATAACTTTTAACAACACAGTTAAATTTTAACTAAATAATTACATTTTCAATCAAATGGTCGTCAAATAAAATAGATTAAATTTAAACAAAATATTTTAATTTTCAACCCAAAAAGACAGTTGAATACTCAACCTGATAAGTTTAATTTTTAACAAAAAAGATCATTTTTAACAATACAATTAAATTTTTAACCAATAATCGAATTTATAACAACAACAAAAAAGAAGATTCAACCAAAAAGAGTGTGAAGACTGTGATTAAATTTGAAATCAAACTAATTTAAACTTTTTGGGCAAAAAAGTGCTATTAATTAAAGATTTTCCAATAATAAAGCTTTAATAACAGATTATTCAATTTTTAATGTTCTCAATTAAAACAGAAAACAGTTAAATTTTTAACCAGAGAAATTAATCTTTAACAAAATACATGAGTTTTCAACTAAAGAAGATAAATTGACAATCAAGCACGGATTACTTAAATTTTCAGTAAAAAAAAAAATAGTTTTGATACAAATTTAAAAATCTTTTGAAATCTGTTGGAACCTATGAAACCTTTGTGAAATGTTCTAAAATATTTTGAAATCTCTTGAAATCTTTGTGAAGCTTTGTAAAATATTTGAAATCTGAAATATTTTGAAATCTATGAAATATTTTGAAATCTTTGAAATTGTTGTGGAATCTTCTGAAATATTTTGAAATACATATTTCAACATTTTCAAACACTGTTGGGATCTTTGAAATCTTTGTAAAATCTATGAAATCCTTGTGAAATATTTGAAACCTGGAATGTTTAGAAATCTTTCGAAAACTTCGGAATCTTCTGAAATATTTTGAAATCTTTAAAATCTTTGTGAAATTTTCTTAAACATTTTGAAATCTTTTGGCATAATTGAAATCTTCTGAAATTTTCTAACTCTGTTGAAATATTTCTGAAATATTTTGAAATTTTTAAAATCTTTGTAATCATGGAAATCTTTTTTAATTTTTGTGAAATCTTAGAAATCTGTTTGAATGATAGAAATTTTTTAAATCTCTATGAAATCTTATAAATCTTTGTGAAATCTTCTCAAATTTTCTAACTCTGTTGGAATCTGTGAAATCTTTATGTATTTTTTTGAAATCTTTAAAATCTTTTGGAATCATATAAATCTTTTCAATCTTTTTGATATCTTAGAAATCTTTGTTGAATCTTCTGAAATTTTCGAACTCTGTTGGAATCTTTAAAATATTTGTGAAATCTTTACGTATCTTTCTGAAATATTAATAATCTTTTGGAATCATAGAAATCTTGGTGAAATCTTAGAAATCTTTGTCAAATATTTGAAATCTTCTGGGATTTTTTAAATCTTTAATATTTTTAAACCTTTGAAATCTTTTGGAATTTTTATTGAAATCTGTGTTAAATATTTGAAATCTTTAAAATCTTCTGGGATTTTTTAAATCTTTGTGAAATCTTCTGAAATATTTTAAAATTTTCGTACTCTGTTGAGGTCTTTGAAATCTTTATCTTTGAAATTTAAAATGTTTGAGATATCTTCTGAAATATTTTTAAATCTCTTGAATTTTTGTCAAATATTTGAAATCCTCGAAATCTGAAATATTTTTAAATCTTTCAAATCTTTTACAATCTTTCTAATCTTTGTGAAATTTTCTGAAATTATCGAACTTTGTTGGAATCTTTGAAATCTGAAATTTATTGAAATCTTTGAAATATTTCGAAATCTGTTGGAATCTATTGAATCTTTGTGAAATCTTCTGAAGTATTTTGAAATCTTTGTAAAATATTTAAAATCTGAATTATTTTGAAATCTTCTGAAATATTGTGAAATTTGTTGGAATCTTTTGAAATTAGTTGGAATATTTTGAAATTTGTTGGAATTTTTGAAATCTGTGAAATTGTAAAATCTGGTTCACACTCGAGAGTCGAATTGTCAACCCCTCCTGATTACCCATCTTTTATCATATTTTCTAAGTCCCATATTCTGTATAAAAGGACTTTAGGTCTGAAGTATTTTAAATTTCAATCTGTCCAAGACAACTCTCATTTATTGACATGATTTACTTATTATTACAGGTTCTAAAGAGGAATGAAAAGGAATGTAAAGAAATAACACCAGCAGAGTGCGTCCAATTTTACAGCACTCCAGAAAAGATAGAAAAACTTTTGAGATTAACGATGCTTGAAGCGTCGTGCATTCTCTCAATTGTGTTTGAATTGAATATCATGCCTCTTGCTTTACAAATCACTTGCATCGCAGGTACTTTAAAACTTTTAAAAATTAGATATCTTGAAAATATTGAAAAAAATCTTAGCAGATTTCAAAATCTATTTTCTTCCGTTCTTATAAATTCTCATAAAACATACATTTCTCAATAATGTTTCATAATTGCAGGTAATGTTTTGTCGAGAACTTTATCAGCTGGTCGAGCTGAAAGAAACGAATTTTTGTTACTGCACGCTTTTCACGAAAAGGGTTACATAACTCCAGACAAAAAACAGAACAAGAAGGGAAAAGATGTAACCGAGAGTAAGATTATCCAATATTTATAGTTAATAATTATTATATTAACAAAGTGTAATGTTTTCTGGAAATAATTACATGAATTTGTTTCGCAGGTCGTAGAAAGAAGCCAGCATACGCGGGAGGTTTGGTTTTGGATCCCAAGAAAGGATTTTACGACAAATTAATCTTGCTCATGGATTTTAATTCCTTGTACCCGAGTATTATCCAAGAATATAATTTATGCTTCACAACCGTTCCTGGTGCTGCTTACGCTGATCTCGAGGTAAAAATGTAGTTGAAAAATACTCTCATCTTTAGATAAAATCTTTACTTTGGGGTGTCTGTTTACCTGGAAAACCTGGAATTATCAGAATTTTTATAGACCTGGAAAAGTCGGATTTTTAAGTCAGGGTATTTTTTCGAGAGCTGGATTTTTTTTATAACAATATAAAATAATAATAATAATTTTTTTTAATTAAATTTTTGATTAAATTATTTGTTTTTTTTTGTAATTAATCTTTTTAACTGAAAATTTAACTATTCTATTTTTGGCGGAAAATTGATCCTTCTTAGTTGAAAATTCAAGTATCAGGTTGAACAAAGACTTTTTTAGTCTAATTCAAGTCTTTTGGATTAAAAAATAATTTTTGTTGTTGTTGCAATATCAACTACATTTTTATTTCAAAATATATCTTTTTTCGAATGAAAATTTCATTACTGGATTGAAAGTTAAACTCATTTGTTAAGAATTAATTTTTGTTGTTGAAAATCAATAATTTTATTTTTTTTCTTTGTTTTTGTTTGGCTGAAAATTAAGCTTTTTACTGAAAATTCAACTTTTTCAGTTGAAACTTTAACTATTTTCTTGATTTTTTAAAATAATTTTTTTAAACTGAAACTGTAACTATTCCAATTAAATATTCCATATTTTAGTTAAAAATTCCTCTCCTTGGTTGAACCTTAATTTTTTTAACTAAAAATTTAACTATTTAATTTTTGGTTGAAAATTTTTCTTTTTCAGTTCAAAATTCGTCTTTCTGGTAGGAATTAATCTTTTTGGTTGAAAATTAATATTTTTTTAAAAACTCAATTGTTATAGTTAAAGATTCATCATTTTAGTTGAAAATTCATCTTTATGGTTTAAAATTCCATTTGAAAAATCAGCAGTTTGTTTGAAAATTTAACTATTCCATTCTTGGTTGAAAACTGATCTTTTTTAGTTCAAAAGTCAACAATTTCGTTGAAAAATTCATGTATTTTGTTGAAAAATCGTCTTTTTGTAGCAAGTTAATCTTCTTGTTTAAAAATTGATCTTTTAGGTTGGAAATTCAAGTATTACAGTTAAATATTCGTAATTTTATTCGAAAATTTATATTTTTGGTGGAAAATAAAACTGCTTGGTTGAACATTAAACTCTCTTGTTAAAATTTTATCATTTTAGTTTAAAATTCATTTATGCCAGTTGAAATTTCATCACTTTTGTTTTAAAATTTGTTTTTTTGTTGTTGAAATTTTTGGTTTAACTGAAAATGTAACTACTTCAATTTAATATTCCATAATTTTAGTTGAAAATTCATATCTTTGGTCGAACATTAATTTTTTTAACTGAAAATTTAAATAATCAATTTTTGGTTGACAATTTATCTTTTTTGGTATAAATTAGTCTTCTTGATTGAAAAATAATCTTTTTTGTTTAAAATTCAACTATTACGGTTAAAGATTCATTATTTTATTTGAAAATTAATTTTTTTACTGCAAATTTAACTGTTTCATTTTTGGTTGAAAACTGATCTTTTTTAGTTCAAAATTCAACTATTTCGTTGAAAAATTCATGTATTTTGTTGAGAAATCGTCTTGTTTGGTAGCAAATTAATCTTCTTGTTTTAAAAATTTTCTTTTTGGTTGAAAATTCCAATATTACAGTTAAATATTCATAATTTTAGTCGAAAATTTATCTTTTCGGGGAAAAAGAAAACTACTTGATTGAAAGTTAAACTCTCTTGTGAAAATTTTATCTTTTTAGTTTAAAATCCATCTATTCCAGTTTAAGATTCTTCATTTTTTAGTTAAAAATTCATCTCTTTGGTTATACATTGATTTTTTTACCTGAAAATTTAACTATTCAATTTTTGGTTCACAATTTTTCTTTAGTTAATTCATTTTGTTGCTGTTGAAAAGTCTTTTTTTTCGATAGCAAATTAATCTTATTGTTTGAAAATTAATCTTCTTGTTTGGAAATTCATATTTTTTGCTGAAAATTCATGTATGCCAGTTAAATATTTATAATTTTAGTCGAAAATTCATCTGTTTGGTGGAAAATAAAACAATTAGGTTGAAATTTAAAGTAATTTCTTAAAAATTCTCTTTGTTGTTTAAAATTCATCTAATCCAGTTGAAGATTCTTCATTTTTATTTGAAAATTCATCACTTTGGTTAAAACTTTGTTGTTTTTTTTTGTGTGGAAAATAAACTTTGTGAACTTAAAATGTAACCATTCCATTTTTGGTTGAAAACTTATATTGTTTGGTTGAAAATTAATGTATTTTATTTAAAAAATGGTCTTTTTCATAGAAATTTACTCTTCTTGATTGAAAGGTCAACTATTTAGTTAAAAATTCATCTATCTTGTTGAAAACGCAATACTTTTACTAGAAAATGTAGGAATTTGAAGCGCTTTTAATTGAATTAAATATATTACCCACATTAATTTTACCTAAATAAGCACTGAATTTTAAGTATGATAAGATAAAAGAAATATTTTTTTGAAGTATTATTCAAATTCAGGGACTTAGGGACAAATTCAAGAAACCATTAATTATGTGTTTAGTATTATTTAATTAATCGATGGAGCTGATATATTTAAGCATATCTTCTAATATAATTTGCCAAAGCTTTCTAAATTAAACATATTAATTGAATCCCTAGAAACTAAAAAAAATTATTTATAATAAACTCGCGAAACTGTATACATATTCCGAGCCGATTGTTTAAAAAAATTCGAAATATATGAAGGGCTCCGTACTATGAAAAATTATACCTGGAAAAGCTTGAGCTACCTGGAGAAAACCTGGAATTGTCAAGAAATTTTTTTCTAGGATTTGAGTAGACATCCTGCTCTCATATTTGAATAAAATCTTTACTTTATTCAATTCCTTCTCTTTTTTCTACTTTCAGGACTTGACTCTTCCCGAATCGGATTTAGAACCAGGAGTCGTCCCAACGGAAATTCGAAAGCTTGTAGAAGCTCGTGTTAAGGTCAAGCAGATGCTCAACGGTTCGAATGTTACACCAGAACAGAAAGTGCAGTACAACATCCGACAATTGGCGTTGAAGCTTACAGCTAATTCGATGTATGGTTGTTTAGGAGCAACGCATTGTCGATTTTACGCTAAAGGATTAGCGGCTTTAGTAACATGTGAGTCTAAATTACTTTCCCAATAATTATTATAATTGCAGGGATCACAGTCCGCCCCCTTTTTTTTATCTAATGCCCCCTTCTCCCCTAAAATTAAAAAAAAATCCCCTAATAAACCTAAAATCGAGAATTTTTTACTTAATTTGACCCCTTTTCGCTCTTTTTTACAAGGTTTCCATTCATTCCTTAAGAATCACGAATACGATAACTTCAAATTCCTAACTTTTCTAGTAAAAATATTAAAGTTTCAAAAAGACAGGTGAATTTTTAAACAAATAGTAGAATTTTCAACCAAAAAAATTAATTTACTACCAAAAAGACGATTTTTCAACAAAATACAAAGTGATGAATTTTCAACTAAAATTATGACAAACTGGAATAAATTAATTTTAAACCAAAAAGGTGAATTTCAACCAAGAAGATTATTTTCTAACAAAAAAGACGAATTTTCAATTAAAAAAGATCAATTGTCAACCAATAATGGAAGTTTAAATTTTCGGTTAAAAAAATTAATTTCGAATCAGAGATGAATTTTCAAATAAAATAATGGAATATTTAACGGGGATAGTTACATTTTCAGTGGAAAAAAAATTTCAACCAAAAAAACAACTAATTAAAAAAAAGTTACGAGTAACCATCAAAAGTTAAAAGTAATCATTGTTATTCAATTTTGTATTTCAATTTTTAAAAAAATTGAGCACGCTCTCGAAAAAATTCCCCAGGTAGACATTCTGATTTATTATTAAAAACTTTTTATATCATACGGGAATAGAAAAATGCTCATGTTCGCATTTAAAAAAAATGTATTTTTATCAGTAGACAGATTTTGATTTCTCATTATCATCAATTTTTGTCTAGTGTATTCATTTCATTATAGATCCCTGAGTTTTTCAAAGTACTTTTCTAAGTAAGCTAGAAAGAAATAATTTAAAAAACACAAAAATATTTGGAAACCCTACTTTTTCTGTTTTTGTTTCCTTATGCGTTTAAATTTGTTTCCAATGCATTTTTATCAGTTGAAAGCTCTCAAAGGCTCAAAACATTTTCATGCCAGCTAAAAATTATAATATAAAAGAGAGAAATTACAAAATTGTTATTCACGAAAATAAAAAAATTATGAGTATATATATCCTAAGATGGTTTTGTTAAGAATTATTTCTTTAAATCTTCTTTGAAAAGTCTTAACTCGAGACATTCAGTACCTAAAATTTTGTGTCGTCCGAAATAAAAAAAAAATGTACAATTTTCTTAATATTTTTTCTCTTTTGACTGAAAAATCTTTTTTGGTTGAAAAATCAACTATTTTGTTGAAAATTCGTCGTTTTTTGATGAATTCAACCATTTTTGTTTGTTGGTTTGTAAAGGATTTACCTTTTTGGTTACAAATTATATTATTTGGTTGAAAATTTAATTATTTTGTTGAAAATTTAATTATTTAGTTGAAATTTTAATTATTTTGTTGTACATTCAACAATTTTGTAAAAAGTCATTCTTTTTGGTTGAAAATTCAACTGTTTTGTTAAAACATCATATTTTCAGGTTGAAAATTCAACTACTTTGTTGAAAATTCGCCTTTTTGGTTGAATTCAACATTTTCTATTCAAGATGAAAATCGTTTTTGATAAAATTGGTATTGAATCTATTGGTAATTGGTAATTTTTTAATATTGTTAATTGAATCTATTAGATTTTTCGTTGAGAATTTATACTTTTTGGATGAAAAGTCAGCAACTACTTAGTTGAAAGTTCAACTAGTTTGTTAAAAATTCTTTTTTTTTTTTTTGAAGATTCATAATTTTAGTTGCAAATTTTTCTCTTTGGTTGAAAATTCGTTTTATTTTTAGGTTGAAAATTAATATTTTTAAATGTAAATGCAACTATTCCATTTTTGGTTGAACATTTATCTTTTTTAGTCGAGAATTCAACTATTTGATTAAAAATTCAAGTATTTACTCGAGCATTCATCTTTTTAATTACAAGTTTCATTATTTGAATGAAAATTTAATTATTTTATTAAAAATTCAACAATTTTGGTAACCAGTCCTCCTTTTAGGTTAAAAATTTAACTATTCAGGTAGATAGGTTAAAAGTTCGTCTTTTTGGCTTGAAAATTCAACAATTTCATTAAAGTTTTTTCTTCTTCACTGAAATCTCATTTTTTCTTGAAAATTAAATTCTTTTGTTGAAAATTCTTTCTTTTTTTTTTTTGGTTGAAACATCATCTCTTTCGCTGAAAATATAGTTGAAAATTTGTTCATTTCGTGTTGAAATTAATTTTTTAAACTGAAATGTAACTATTCCGTTTTTAGTTGAAAATTCAAATGTTTAGTAGAAAACTGATGTATTTTGTTGAAAATTCGTATTTTTTGGTCAATTTTTTTTATTATTTTGTTAAAAATTTAATTACTTTATCGAAAATTCAATGATTTTGTTAAAGTAATTCTTTTTGGATGAAAATTCCACTTTATTATTGTAAATTCGTCTTTCTGGGTTGAAAATCCAACTGTTTTGGTAGAAAATTCAACTGTGTGGTTAAAAATGGGCTTTTTGTTGAAAAATCTTTTTTTTTCTTATAATTTAACTATTTTGGTCGAAACTTCAACTATTGTGTTGAAAATTACCTTTTTTGTTGAGAATTCATATGTTTTGGGTGAGAATGAAACTACTTGGTTGAAAATTCAATTAGTATGTTAAAGATTCTTTTTTTTTCGTTGAGCATTCATCATTTCAGTTGAGAATTTATCTCTTTGCTTGAAAAATTCGTTTTCTTTTTTGGTTGAATATTAATTTTTTTAACTGAAAATATATAAATTCTATTTTTGGTTGAACATTATTTATCTTTTCAATTTGAGAATTCCACTATGTGGTTGAAAATTCGTCTTTTTGGTTTACAATTTTCTTTTTTGAATGAAAATTCAATTATTGTATTAAAAATTCAACAGTTCTGGTAGCAAGTTATCCTTTTAGATTAAAAATTCAATTCTTTTCTTAATTTGTCTTTTTGAGTTAAAAACTTAACTATTCTGGTAGGCAGGTTGAAAGTTCATCTTTCTCGCTTGAAAATTCAACAATTTGATTGACATTTTTTTTCTGGACTGAAAAATCTATCTTGATTGAAAATTCTTCTTTTTGGTTTGAAAATTCATCTCTTTGGTTGAAAATTTGACTATTTTCTTTAAAATTCGTTTATTTTATGTCAAAAATTTATTTTTTCAACTGCAAATTGATCCTTTCGTTTTTGGTTGGAAATTTATCTTTTTTAGTTGAAAATTCAACTATTTGGTAGAAAATTAATGTATTTTATTGAAAATTCGTCTTGTTTGGTTAATTTTTTTTATTATTTTGTTGGAAATCCATGTAGTCTTAAATGTACTTTATTCGTCATCATACTTTTGTCGAGCAAGTTCTCAAAGTCTTTAATGTATTCCAGATGTTTCGGTAAGCATTCGGGGCACGATTTCAACCAATTTTTCAACTTCATAAGGCCGTCAAAAGCCTCTGACGACGTTGTTTCCGTCGGTTCAGGATTTTCCAAGACAGCTTCGCTGTTTTCGATTTCAGTTGTATTTGTAGGCACGCATCCACCATTTGTGACAAGGCTGACAATATCAGGATTTTCAAATATAGTTTCGCTGCTTTCGATTTTAGTTGCAATTTCAGGCTCGAGTGTGCCACATGTAGCAAAGTTTATCATATTATGATCTTCAAACATAGTTTCGTTGCTTTCGATTTTAGTTTCAATTTCAGGCTCGAATCTACCACATGTAGCAAAGTTCATCATATCAGGATCTTCACACATAGTTTCGCTGCTTTCGATTTTAGTTACAATTTCAGACTCAAGTCTACCATTTGTAACACAGTTTACCATATCACTGTCTGATGATGACTCCCAACCGCAATCGTTATCATTCTTATCATTGCTCTCATTTTCAAACCATTCCAGGAGAAATTCTCTTGATTTTTCCATAGAATAATCTGGCCCCGACAACATTTCAGAAACTTGATCACAGATTTCATGAGGAAAACTAATCAAATCGGTTGCTAATTCAGGTTCCCTGACAACTGCATCATCGATGGATAGAGGATCCTCTTCTTCTAGTTTTATATTGGTCTCTTGCTGAGCAAACGACCGGAGGAGTGAGTCGCCCAAGAGCGGTTTCCATGCTTTTTGAAGAGTGGATGAATTCACTGCGTCCCACGCGAGGCTGAGCAAGCCAAAGCAATCCGAAAGGTCCAATTCTTTGAAAAACTGAACAGCTCCTTCTGATTTTTCACTGAGTAATAGGCGTCTTAACAGATTTTTCTTGTATAGTTTTTTCGTCGTTGCGATTAGTCCTTGATCCATGGGTTGAATGAACGCCGTCACATTGGGAGGTACATATACGACTTCGAAGTTCTTGTTTATCGCGTTTAGTTGATCCAAACTCGGGTGGGATGATGGAGCATTATTGAGGAGTAAAACAACCTTTCCCGTTATTCCAGACTTTCTTTGATGTTCTAAAACTCGCGGAATAAATTCATCCTTGTACCTGAAAAAATGTATCGTTGTTTCAGGATGTTCCTCACAATTTAATGATCTGTAGATAAAATAGTCATATACATTACCATAGCATAAAAATATTTGTGTCCATCCGTGCACTGCGTTGGTATGTGTAGATGACACCGAGACTTTGCAAGTTTTTAAAGCGTAGATCTTTCAAGTTTTTGGTTATTAGATTGTTTAGACATCGTGGATTTTTCGATTTTCCAATTGTCAACAGTGGAATTCGATGACTTCCAGTGGCATTGGCACAAAATAAAGCTGTCACATTATCTTTGTATTCTTTTCTTCCCGAAGCTTCTAGCTGTTCTTCATGTAGAGCAGGAGTGCACGCCGTCAATAGTCGCCATAAAATTCCTGTTTCGTCCGCACTGTAAATGTTGTCTAAATTCAAATTTTCGGATTCAATTTTTGTCTGGAAAGTTTTCGAAAATTCTGCAGCTACTGAAGGATCGTTGGACAATTTCTCTCCTTTCATTCGATTATTCCGAATACCATTTCGTTTCTTGAAATTGTCGAGCCAACCTTCGCTTGCCTATAAAAATAAAAATAGATTTTTAGTTTTTCCTACTTAATATCCAAAAAAAGAATAATTTAGCCTGGAAATTTTGGGAAACGGTAGAAAGAATGAAAACACCCGACTTATAATATTGAATGGTGCAAGTTGTATATAGTATAATAATATTATACTATGTAAAATTGTACATAAATAATAAATAAACAATAATTAGTAAATAATGAATACAGGTATAAAATGCATAGTGCCTAAGATTTCGCAAAGGTTTCGGGTAGATTTAAAAAATTTCAAAAGGACTTCATTGATTTGCCAAAGATTTCAGTAATTCAATCATTATATTTTACAAATGTTGCCAAATACTTTTAAAAATATTTAAAATACTTCGCAATGATTTCCAAAGATTTCAGAAAGATTTTACAAATATTTCACAAAGATTTCAATGATCTCACAAAGATAACCAAATATTTTAAAACTATTGAAAATATTTAGCAAACGTTTCGGATAGATTTACAAGATTTCACCAAAAATTCCATGATTTCCTAAAGACTTCCCAAAGATTTTAATAATTTCACAAATATTACCAAATATTTCCTTAAGATTTCCAAAGATTAAAAAAATTTCATAAAGATTTCAAATATTTCGAAAGAGAAAACCAGAACTGAAGAACTCTGCAGTGGAGCTATCGAATTATTTCACCAAAATTTCACAGATTTTACCAAGATCTCAATGATTTCACAAATATACTTCAAAGATTTCGGACAGATTTAACAGATTTCACAAAAGCATCAATGATTTCCTAAAGAATTCACAAAGATTTGAATAATTTCACAAATATCAAATATTTTTATACTATTGAAAATATTTAGCAAAACTTTCGGATTTAAATTTTTTTACAAAAACTTCAATGATTTCGCCAAAATTTCGGATAGATTTGAAGAATTTCACAAATATTTCAAAAATATTTCCAAATATTTTTAAGATTTTCCAAAGATTTCAGATATTTCGCACAGATTTTAGATAGATTGTAATGATTTCCTAAAGATTTTAAAGACTTTGGATAGCTTTCACAAAGAATAAAATTATTTTCCAAGGATTTCAATAATTTCACAAATATCACGAAATATTTCAGAAAGATTTCGAATAGATTTAAAAGATTTGACGAAGGCTTCAATTATTTCACAAAGGTTTCAGATAGACTTAAAAAATTTCAATGATTTTCCAAAGATTTCGGATAGATTTGAAGGATTTCCCAAAGACTTCGATTATTTAACAAAGATTTCAGAGATTCCGGAAAGATTTAAAAATTTTCACAAAGATTTCAGATAGATTTCAAACATTAAACAAAGATTTTAATTATTTCCCAAAGATTTCACAAAGATTAAAAAAATTTGGCGAAGATTTGGGATGGATTTAAAAGATTTCGCAAAGGAATCCATAATTTTACAGATATTACCAGATATTTCAATTATTTCATAAATATTTCAGATAGATTTCAAAGATTGTACAAAGATTTCAATGATTTTCTAAAGATTTCGCCAAAATTTCGGATAGATTTGAAGAATTTCACAAATATTTCAAAAATATTTCCAAAGATTTTTAAGATTTTCCAAATATTTCAGATATTTCGCACAGATTCTAGATAGATTGTAATGATTTCCTAAAGATTTTAAAGACTTTGGATAGCTTTCACAAAAAATAAAATGATTTTCCAAAGATTTCAATAATTTCACAAGTATTACTAAATATTTCAGAAAGATTTCGAACAGATTTAAAAGATTTGACAAAAGCTTCAATTATTTCACAAAGGTTTCAGATAGACTTAAAAGATTTCAATGATTTTCCAAAGATTTCGGGTGGATTTGAAGGATTTCCCAAAGACTTCGATTATTTAACAAAGATTTCAGAGATTCCCGAAAGATTTAAAAGACTTCACAAAGACTTTAATGATTTCCCAAAGATTTCAATGATTTCCAAAAGATTTTAATAATTTCACAAATATTACCAAAGATTTCAATGATTTTCCAAAGATTTCAAATATTTCGCACAGATTTTAAATGGATTTGAAACATTGCAAAAGGATTGTAATGATTTCCCAAAGATTTGAAAGATTTTGGATAGATTTCACAAAGAACTCAATGATTTTCAAAATATTTTAAAGATTTCGGATAGATTTCACAGAGAATTCAATGATTTTCCAAAGATTTCAAATATTTTGCAAAGACTTCGAATAGATTTTATAATATCTTCGTAGTGAATAATAATTATTATCATTTTATTGTTTCATTAAATATTTCTTTAAAAAAAAAACTATTTTTCAAATACACTTAGATAGAAAAAATTAGTTTTTACGAAGATATTAGCAAAATAGGACAAAAATGGACCGAATCCCATGCACTTGGTCCATTGTTTTCCCCTCAGCACTCAATAAAGTGAAGTTAGCTGGTGGTTGAAGTGACAAAACTTTAATTTTATAATATCTTCATAATGAATAATAATTATTATCATTTTATTATTTCATTAAATACTTCCTTAAAAATAAAAACTATTTTTCAAATACAATTCCACTGCCAGTCAAAAGTTTCCGGACACCTCTTTTTTGATGACTGACAAAGTTCTCTTAATCTCAATTGTCAGAGCTAAAAATTTTCTTTTTAAAGGGTAAAATTCTCTCCAAATTCTGTATTGAATAAGCCCAGAATGAAGCCAATTTGTCTATTTTTTAAGTAGATATTGAAAAAATAGTATAAATTTCAAATTTTTTTTAAATTTACAATAACTTCCGTAATAATCAAAAAAATTTTATTTTCTTGTGTTCATCTTAAAGCTATTTTTCTACAGTATCACAGTAGCTTATGAGCATACATCTAATAAAATTTCCTATCAGATTCTCCTGGGCTCGGAATGGGTTACTGTTTAGTAACTTAGTTACTTTTTTTATCCGCGGTTACTAAAAAGTTACTTATTTTATGAAAAGGTTACTTTTGGTTATATTTTTTGCCCGAAATGACGAAATTAATTAATTCATTAATGGTATTAATTTAAAAACGCGTGTAAGTTCAATCTCCTATCAAGTTCCATTAGCAATATGCCGTTGAAAGTTTTAATCGGAAACTTTCACTTTGAAAGTTTCAAAACACGACACTTTTGATCAATTACATTTTTAGGGAACTTGTGAAAAATATAAAAATTCAAGGGCTATGAATTGAATTATTATGAATCCTGATAAAAATTGCAAGTTTTTTATTTGAAATTTAAGCTTTTTTGTGTTCAAATATCGAACTATGAATTATATTTTTCGATGAAAGTGTATCTTCTTTGGTTGAGAATTCGATTAAAAGTTGAACAATTTTGGTAGAAAAAACTTCATTTTTTTGTTGAAGATTCATCATTTTAGTTGAAAATTCGTATTTTTTGGTATAAAATTAATCTTCTTGATTGAAAATCACCTTTTTGTTTAAGAATACATCATTTTATTTGAAAATTCATCTTTTTGGCAAGAAATGTACTTATTTTGATGAAAATTCCCCTGTTTTGGTAGAAAATTCAACGATGTGGTTGAGAGATAACTTTTTTGTTAAAAATCCATATTTACTGGTAGAAAATTCAACTGTTTTGCAAAAACTGGTCTTTTTGGCTTGAAACTCAACAGTTTGGTTGAAAAAGGACCTATTTTGTTGAAAAATCGTCTTTTTTAATGAATTCTACTGTTTTTTTATATTAAATTAACATCTTTTTTAGTTATTATATCAACTATTACATTTTTCGTTAAGAATTCATCTTTTTTCATCAGAAAAATGCAATTAATTCATTCAAATTTTGACTGCTTTCTTAAACATTCATTTCTTTTTTAAGATTTATAATTTTAGTGGAATCTTCGTCTTTTTTGACAAAAAATCTTTCTTTTTTGTTATTTTTTTATCAAATTATTGTTACTTTTCAGTTACTTTTTTGAGAGAAGTATGGTTACGATTTTACTATTTTTTTAAGCTTGAGGTGAAAACATCTTATCTGTAGACAAATAAAAATAAAACATTCAATAAATATATATTTTAAGGGACTTTTATAGAAACTCTATGGTTATATGTTTGATACATTTACAAACTAGAAAAATAGTTTTAACATGATACCATGAACATTAAAAAATATTGATTATTACGGAAGTTATTGAAAATTTAAGAAAACATTGAAATTTACACTATTTTTGCAATATCTACCATTTGTCAAAACACTTTCTAATTAAATAAAAATGGTAAAAAACAGAGCTTGTCTGTACATCTGCCATGTCTTTGTTAACAAATTCAAGTTTACATGCCACCCAGCGCTACCTACAACTCAGCTTACGCCAAGAAGCTGCGTGAACTAACGTCAATACATAGGGTTGGAAGAAAAGTATCAAAGTTATGTGAGTATTCAACAATTAGTAGCATAGGATACCAACTTGAGAAAAAAATGGACATCTCTGGCTCGATTTTTGAAATGTTAATAATAAACAATAATAAATTGTTTAAATGATCACATTTTTTTTTTTAATTTACTACTTCAAACAATGACTAACTATTACATTTCATTCAGAAAATACGATTATTTTTTACATTGTTTGGCAAAAAATAATTGTTTGGATAAATTACACTTATTTAAACAATCAAAAATGGTTTAAAAAGTCATTAAATATATTCAAATTGTCCATGAGTAATTATTTTTATTAGAAAAAGAAGGCAGAAAATGCTGAAAATTAACAATAATTCGTAAAAATGTAGTTTTTTTTTAATTTGAGGGTCATATTTAGAGCGTTATTTATGATGGGGAGGGGGTGGCAAGGGTGTATTCAAAATGAAATTTATTGTTATGGTTTTATTTACTAGAAACTCCTCTTCAATTTTTCAAAAATTTGTCAACTTTCGATCAAACCCAGAAGTATCAGTTCAATTTTTCAGAAATCCGATTTTTTACCATGTTAGATGTATAGGATTTTCAAGTACCCGGTGGCACGTGTTAACGTTGGAATTTCAAAGAAAGAAACTACGGATTTTCTTTTTCCGGTACTGGAAACTTTTTGGAAGGGGGGGGGGGGTCTTGCCCACTAGAGTGAAAAAAATTTTGCAATGTATTTTTGAACCATCCTAATGGTCACATTCAACCTAAAAGATTGAATATTGCAGGTTCATGTATGTTTTATCTGGAAGTATTTGTTTAACTTGAATGTTCGAATAAATTATTTGTAGCAGCTGCTTTTGTTTGTACTTCCAGACTTTCACTAAATAATATTGCTGAAACTAGAATCACTGGATTTTTTATGCTGAAAAATCTTATCGTAATTGAAATATTTTTTAGTTCTAATAAATCTGAAAGTAATAAATCCTTTACATTTTGGAGCTTCACAGTTTAAACAGAAATCACAAATTAACTTATTCATTTAATTGAACATTTAAATATTAGAATTAGAATTGAAATATTTAAATTAAGCCTTTTTAAATCCACCTACTCATTAAATGTGTAAAACAAAACAAAAATTAAAAAAATATATTTCTCAGTTAGCCCTGGCTTTTCAGCGAAACAGCTTAGCTGACATTTTGTTGACAAGATCCAAGCGGTTCAATGGCTCAATTGGCTAGGGCGTGCAGTAGATATTCAAGTTTAGACTCAGATATAGGTAGTTTAAGTAAAGTTCGAATCCCTGGCGGAAATAATTTTTCAAATCGTTTGAGAGTGCGATTATGTTTGTAAGTGACCGTGCGTGCAATTGTGCAATTTCAAAAATAAATTAAGTGCAGTGATAATATATAAAATAATTTTTTTGCAAATTTATCATTATATTACATCATCTGTTTCAAGCTGTTATGCCTAATAGATCCCGGCTGAGACCGAATAGGACCCGGATTAATCTTTCCAAGCGCCTCGTATAGGTCCCGGATACGAAATTGTATGCCGATTAGATTCTGGCTAGAACCGGATAATACCCGGATAGAATTTTCAAGTGCCCAGTATAGGTACCGAATAGCCCCGGATACGAAAATGTATGCCGAATAGAACCCGGCTAGAACCAGATAAGACCCGGATAGAATTTCCAGCCGCTCCGTATAGGTCCCGGATACGAAATTGTATACCGAAAAGATACCGGCTAAGACCGGATAATATCCGGATAGAATTTTCAAGCGCTATGTAATGTTACCGGATAGGTCCAGATACGAAATTGCATGCCAATTAGATCCCAGCCAGAAGAAGATAAGACCTGGATAGAATTTCCAAGCGCCCTTTATAGGTACCCGATAGACCCGGATACGAAATTGTATTCCGAATAGATCCCGGGTAGGACCGGGGAAGACCCGGATATAGTATATTGATCAACAAGTGCGGAAAGTCGCTGCTTGCCCACGAGTGTGTGGTCGGGTGCATGAACGAAGCGATTTCGCACACCCGCACGAGTGGCAATCGGTGGCCCCGCACGATTTACTCATACTATTTTTTGTTATAAGTGCCTAACAGGGGGTGGTCGCAGCGGAGCCCCCCGACAGAAGAAAAACATCGACTAATTTATAGGTTTTGTAGTTATCAAAAATAAAAGAGACTCGGGATTCCCCCAGTGATGCTAACAGACCGCGACTTTTTCAACTGTGCATGTATAAAAAAACGCCGGTCTCTTCAAAATTACAAAGTATAAGCCAAGAAATGGCAAGAGGCGTCGATTGGCGTGCAAAAAATATATTTTTTGCGTGAAAATATATCAAGGAAATCTAAGAAACGAACTTTTAATACACTGAAATAGTGATTTCGTGGAGAAATTAGCATTTTGCGGTTGCTAAACAGACGTGAAAAGTAGGATTTCTTACGCATGTATAAAAAAAAATATATTTCCTAGCGTCCCGTGAAAATGACGGATAGACCCGGATACAACCCGGGTACAAAAACCGTAGTTCATTCCTGATAGGCCCGGAGAGATTCCCGGCTGTATTCGGGGTTTATCCGGGTTCTATCCGGCATTTTAAGCAGGGTTCCCACTTTTGTCATTGCTAGACGTTTCCACTCTCACTTTTCAGCAGTTATCTCATTTCTTTTTTGAAAACCCAGAGACTTACCCAACGCCCTGCCACCGCGAAATCCCTTCCGGGGTCTAAAAAATTTTCAAAGTGCATTTTTAAAACCTTGATCCTGTTTTATCGAATCTCAGTGCTAAAGTTTGAGTGCTCCACAAATTTTGCCATTTTTTTTTATACCGTTCCAACAACCATATAATTGTTATTTTAGTCACACGAAATTGCTTATAAATCGGTGACTTCACTCCTCATTTAATTATGTTTAATAAATTTAGTATGATTCGTGACGAATTTAGGGTAATAAGTGTATTCGGTTTATTCTGGGTTTAATTGACATGAGAATTTGAAAATTAAGTGAAGTGATTCATTAGCCGTATGACGTCACCGCAGACCTCTCCCCTCACCGTATCCCACTTATAAGATAGTCGCTTAAATTCAATAAACCAGTGACTGAAAGCTTTTAAATTCTACAGAAGTGAAGGTATAAGTCACACCCTCGCGACATAAGTTAAAGTTCGATGCATGCGAAGTGTTTCGAGGTGAGGCGCTACTAGGACCTACTATTTGTTCGGCAAGTTAGACCCCTGGTATACCAACGGAGCTTCGAACCAATGTCAGCAATATGTATTGTCATCTGACGGCAATACTGACTGTCGGTAATTTACCATGGAACAGAACCCTAAATTTAGCACGGAATAGAGCCATGCTCGGTCGATAAGTATCACATAGCCTAGCCGCTTTGATATACTACTAGCGGGGTACAATGCAGTGTTAACTGGAATGACTATCCAACGAATTGGGACTTTGTCAAGTCTCATTTGTGCACACATGTACGGAAAATGACTAGGTAATTCCTTTTTGGTGTGATTTTCTTCTAGGTAGAGTACCGTGGTCGATTGAGATTGATGGTGTCTTTTACTATGTCGAAATATTAAAGAAACCTAATTGCAAGTCAATTAAATCATCTTTGTAAGGACGTCATCAGAGGGATTTCATCTGGCGTATGTTTGTACTTGAAAATAAACCCTGAAAAAATTACATAGTCATTTTTCATACATGCGTACAATAGTGGGGTATAATGGAGTGCCTGATTGGAAGTATTACTCAACTAATTGAGACTTTGTCTAGCCTTAAGTGTCCACTCATGTACAGCTCCAACTACGTAAATATGAATAATTGTTCGTGAAAACTGTAAAAAAATTAGAAGGCAATAGGAAAGTGGTCTTGCCTGTCTTATTCTCATGTATCCTACATGGACGTAGTCGCTGCAGGTCTGCGGATTAACGAAATAGCGTTTTGTGACACTTTTTCTACCGTGAAGGATCTAAATGAGAATTTTACGCGCTTGGTTCTTCAATATAGGGATTTTTTTTATATATGCATAGAAATAATATACGATAGCGACACGATACAGGTAAAAATAAGATCAAAACTCTAGGGACTTTATATAAGCTTGTACGTAAATGTATTTACTCTTAAGCATGTATATTTGCATATGTACACTTACAGTATTATTGGTAACACATCACATCTAATTATGTGTATTTTAGTTCATTTCTTTACTTCTGTTAAATACCTATTTTTTATTTTAATCGTTATATCGATCACCGTCACGTTTAATTGTAACATGTGTCATCTGTTCCTTATAGAGCTATCTAGCCCTAGGAACTTTTCATGAATAAATACAAATACAAATACAAAAAATGTTATTATGCAGGGCGGCCTAAATCCAACCTTCTGAGTCTAGGTACGAAAATTTTTCTGACATATTTAGGACACAGAAAGGGAAAAGATGCCTGATTGCACTACTACCCGCGCCAAAAACCTACAACATGATTGCAGTGGAAGGACACTAATGTGGTCAGCGGCTGCGACCTTCCCAATAGGTACAAACAATCTGCGAAGGTCGGCTGGGTCATTAGAGACTCTATGATAATGGCCAAGTCTCGGTGATTATATAAAAGATGTAATAAAGTGTTACACTGACATTCTAAGAAACTTCTCTAACTTGACTTCTACAACATTAATTTAAAAAAAAAAACACTATTTTTAAAATTGCAACTTTTCATATTATTCTTATTATTAGTAACCAGAAGCTTCCGACACCTCGATATATCAATTATATTCTTGATATGTTATATTTTCAATTAATGTGACGTGACGGACGCATATTTTGTCCGCTTTTTCGTGGAAATTTCCTGGTTCATTTCGGAGATTCCGTTTCGCTCAAGGTGATTATTATGCAAATTACAAACATCTAAGGATCACTGAAGATTATTTCATATCCCATAAATCTCTCTTTGCTTTAAGTACCCCATTAACCTCGCTTTCATAAGCTTCTTCTCTCATTGAGCTGATATAAACCACGCAAACTTACGCCCATGAGGTTCAAAGGTACTTTTAATGAATTAATACAATAATTTTAATACAGAGTTCACAGAGTATTCTTTATTATTATATTATAAATAGTTACGATCGCGCGACATGTAATGAAATTCTTAAACAAATAATAATTTATTAAATAATTTAAAATAAGTTAACAATCACTTGAAAACTTGTCACTTACCGAATAATAATATTAACAATAATAATAGGGATATGACGTAGGGATATGGCGACCCCATCACTCGAGAGCTCCGGCTCTTGAAATTAGCCGTGTTGCAATGGGCTAACACCCCAATGCAACGAATTACGTGGTTACGCCACCAGTATCGCGCAGTGTCACCCACGATAGGCCTCTCTCGGATGGTGGCCATGGTTCAGTTGGGAGTGGCAATAGGACCGAACCGAGGCGACGACCAGGCAATGGCCACGGACAAAGGCGAGAACATAGTTTTAAATGGTCAGACCAACTCAGGAGGGACATCCTTACCTGTTGGCAAAGAAGCTCACCAGCGCAAAGAGGATTCATGCAGAGGTTACATGAAAGTTGGGTCAATATGCACCCGGAATGTGTTCAGAAAACGCCTCAGTATTTAATAGATCAGGTATCCTTTTTGCGCAAGAACGGATATAAAGCTCTTTATCAGCAAGAAGAAGAGCAACATCCTTCAGCGAACATACCACCCATTCCAGCAAGACTACCTTCGCAGATAGCCGATAATGCCAAAATGAGAACTAGGAGATCAAAAATCCATCAAAAAGTCTTTCTCAGAATGGACAAATTAGCTCAAGATAATACGGCTCTCCCCGATATGCTCCCCGAAAATGTTAATCTCTGCGATCTGAACTGTGTAGTTTACGAGAAGGCGGTCTCTCTGCTTAGCGACAATAGAAGTAATGATACTTCAGTACGTTTGAGTAAGACTTGCGAGCGTATTGCACAGCTTCAGTTTAAACTTAAAACAGCGAGACGGCATGCATAATATGTTCAGTGCGTGATTAGCTACATAACATCGAACAGAAGATTCAATCAAAAAGTTAGGGCACTTTCTCGAAACTTATGAAAGCAAATCACACACTGAACAAGTATAAACTGTTGACCATCAAGCAGCACTGGAAGCAAAAAATAAGATCTCTTTCAACAGCGAAACAGCGCCTTGAACGGCGAGTAAAGTGGATTCAGGAAAATGCTACCTTTTCTACTCATCCTTCCCGACTGTTCAATTAAACGTCATATGCCGTTGAAAATCCACCTAGTCGAGAAGAGATTCAAGTCTTCTGGGAGCAAGCATATGGAGCTACCTACCAGCTAGATGAAGACGGTTCAGATATATCACTGTTTTGTATCTTTTGACAAAAGCAAAGGTTGCAAGGTCCAGAGGAAGAGTGTCGACTAATTACTGCTGAAGAAGTAAAGGAAGTTTTCGTTGGAACTAAGAACTTTCCAGCGTCAGGGCCTGATAAAATCAACAACTTTTGGTGAAAGAATTTCACTTCTATGTACCAACACCATGCTCTTTTATTTACTACTTTCTTAAACGGAGAACAACCCATCCCGCAGTGGTTAGTGGAAGGAACCACGATGCTGATCCCTAAGACCGGTGATTTGTGAAATCCAAAGAATGACAGGCCCATAGCTTGTTCAAACGCCAGCTACAAGCTATTTACTGTCATCATCAAATGGAGGATATTAACATCTATCGAGCCAATATGTAGTGCAATAGTTGAACAACGTGGATGCAAGAGAGTGCTGGCAGATTGCAGGGAGAACCTGTTAATAGACAGGTGTATTACCCAGAACTCGATCAAGTATCGACGCATCTATCCATGGCTTGGATTGACTACCGTAAGACATTCCATAACTCAAACCATGGGCTACTTATGAAGCTTCTTGAGTGCTTGTAGGTGCATTTAAGAATAGTGAGATGCAAGAAAAGGCTGATGCTCTTGTGGCGGACAAGATTTGACATAACATCCGACAAAAGACAAGTGACTTCGAGGCAAAAGCTCTGGATACCTATGTGGCACGCAGAAGAGAAGAGAATATAAGGTCAATCACCTTTTATACATGGACGACCTTAAACTCTTTGCCTCTTCAAAAGAGGACCTTGACATCCTTGTGGCGGCGGTAAATAGGTACTCTAAAGCGACTGGCATGAGCTTTGGACTGCACAAGTGTTCCTGCATTCATCTACACAAAGGAAGACTAGAAACTACATCATCGCGTGACGATCAGGATGTTCAACTCATAGGTGGAAATACATTCAACATCTTGGAAATGGAGAAACATATGCATATCTTGGAATACCGCAAGCGGAAACCCAAAATGTGCGTGTGTCAAAAACGGCCATTGAAAGAAGGTACCGCCAAATTCTCAGCAACATTTGGGCTTCCGAATTATCTGAAAGAATAAGATCCAGGCGACCAATATGATGGCCATTCCTGTACTGCTTTACATGTTTGGTGCAGTAAAATGGAGCATCGATGAGTTGGAGCAACTTGACCGAAGCACACGCAAGATGACGACAATCCATCAAAGTCATCATCCTAGATCTACTGCACCTCGAATATACCTCCCTCGGGATTAAGCAGGTAGAGGATTTCTGAGCTTGGAGTGTCTTCATCGAAGAACGGTTCGCGGCGTTTCTATACCGTGCTGCATATAGGGCAGCAGAGGAGCCTTGTCTCCCATTTGATTTCAGCGACACTACACATGGCCTAGCATCACTAACACCTTTCGTGCTTAAAAGTCGTGTACAGGTACATGGTAAATTCTACGGCATCATACGTACAGAAGAGCTCTCCATGGGTCTGTCCAGCACGTTTCTCAAGTCTGCTGGATTGAGATCGGAGACCGGTACCTGTAGGCGATACCAACTGCCAAGCATGCAAGCAAGAACCAGAAACACTTGGACATGTTCTCAGTGGATGCTCAAAGTGTGCACGCTGCGGGTACATAGAGAGACACAATGCGGCCCTAAAAGTGTTATATTACCATCTTAGGTACTTCTATGGTGTTGATCTATTGCCCGCCTTGCCATACGCCCAGGAGGAACTCGAGTCCGTTGTGTAGAATGATCCGTGTAAGATCTACTGGAATTTCTCATTCTCCACCACTCGGCGTATCAGTGCTATGAAGCCTGATATTGTCCTACAAGACCTGAAGACGAAGATCATTTACGTGAATGAATTTTCGGCACCAGCCGATGGTGATGTCACGGAAAAGCAGGGAGAAAAACGGGCGAAATATCAACCACTTGATTTCGAGCTTAGCAGGCTGTACCAAGGCTACAAAGTCCATCTTGTAGTTCTCATAATCGGCTGTCTTGAAGGTATGAAAGCTTCATTTCTTAGCCAACTCGACAAGATTCCGGCTTGCCAGCGTCAGGCTCCTTCCATCGCGAACCGGATGCAAAAGGCTGTTCTTCTGGGATTACTTCATCTGGTCCGTCAACACTGTTCCTCAGAACATCCTTCAAAGATTGGTAGTTCTAAAAAATTATCCAGAGGTGAAACTTTCATCTCCAACTGTGCCGTCTGCCGCGTAAGGTCATCCGCGGCTAGAGACCGGACTCCAAGGAACAGTGTTGTACAAAGTCTCTTGCGTGAATTTCCCGCTCTTGCTTACCTTCTGGGATGGAAGGAGCAGGAGTGGATGACTTACACGTTCCGGTTGCGTCGGGATTGGTTGCTTTAAGGAACCATGATCGTAGCTTCTGGAGCCTACAACTTCTCATAGTTCCATAATTTAGGCCAAAAAGTGCAATTAAAATATGTTCTCTTGAGCATGAATTCAACATAAAACTATAATTTTGCATTTAGAGGGGCATTATCTGGGTATCAAAGAAACAGGATGGGTGAGTTAAAACAAAAAATTATTGAGTGAAACATATTTCGAGAATAATTATGAAAAAATGAACACAATTTTTTCCCCATGTTAATCATATACGATCTTCAATTTAAAGAATTAAAATTAAAATTAAAAAATTAATGAAATTTCTTTCTCCGAGAACCTTACAAATTTCGTAATGCATTTCCAGACAACCCGGATCTTATTAGGGTATTATTATATTATAAATGATATTATCATCCACTTCCAGTTGTTTCCGGCACAAGCTTAAGACCAACTTTAGATTCATCATACAATTTAAATAGGTATTGCAATTCAAATGTTCTAAAAATTGCATTCAATTTATTCGTATTTGCTTAAATAATCCTTGTTTTGTTTAAGTTGTTATAATTGAATAAATTTATGTCGTTCGCTTTTTATGTTGGAACTGAAAAAAAGTGTAAAAAAGCAAGAAACGAATTAATTAAGCTCAGCAAATCATATTATAAGATTCTGGTTTTAGAGGTACATAATTAAAAAAGATGGAATGATTAGGCAGACAAAGTTATGCAAAAGCGTTAGAACTTTATAAAAATACAGATGAAAAACTTCATATTTTGAAACATTAAAACTTAAAAGCTTTTAACCTAAGGTTACTTCAAAATTTAATACACTTTCCAATTTTATATTTTAAATATAGAGCACATATTAAATCCTTGATCAGTCACACATATTTAAGGCCATGTCATACTATCCTCAAAATAATTGTTCGATATATTTTTTGCTGCCACTTACGTTCACACGGATCGAGATTCTTTGTGAATCCAAAAAGAACCAAACATTTTTTCAAACAATTTTTTGTCGCAATTTTTAAATATTTAGGAGTACAAAAACGTTCATGAGTGCAGATTCGTATGAATGTGAATTGTTCCAAATATATGTCGAAACATTATTTTGAGGTTAGTATGAGATGGCCTTAATGCTGAATTTGATTAAACATTAAATTTGAATGTAGTCGGGTTTTCCGGTAATATATACATAATAATGAAATAGCTTAAGCTTGAGCTAATTTATTATTAGGTTTTAATTTTAATTTAAAGCTGTAACGAATTTGAAAGCTTATATACTTAATGTTTGATATCGCATGATTAAAAAAAATAGTTTAACGATTAGATTCCGATTTTTTACATGGAAGTTCTCAGTCAGTGTAGGAATTGTCTCCGTTAATACCCATTAGGTATTGCAAGCTTGTTGGTTCAGCGAGGTAGTTTTTATGAGAATGTTGAAAGTTGAAATTCTGATATCAAAGAAAATTGAAGAAATCTGTGCTTGTAAGTGTTATACTTCTGCTCCTAAGTCTCTCACACCCTGTTCTGCGATAGGGACGTATTTCTCATCAATTTTGACGAGGAGTATCACTTTGTCCACATGAGAGCGACGATTGGGATCTCTATGGTTGGGTGACCATCTATGGATGACGCAACCTTCCATACCTCTTTCCGGTACCCAATTTTGCCATCCAGATCTACCTCCTAGTTGTCTTATTTTTTCATCTGGCCAGATAACGTCTATTCGCCGTCCAAGGTTTATCGCATCGTACACGTGATTGGGATCTATAATCTGAAAAAAATGAGTTCTTTCAATCATTTTAAAAATTATGATGTGTACGTAAACACAGTATTTTCTGACGTTGGAAATGTGTCGAGCATCCACTGAAAAACGGATTATTATGCTAAATTATGTGACGAAATGTCGAATTTTTCGTTGTAAAAATAGAAAAAAATTTTGAAGCATAAGCTCATCTTGTTAGGCAATCCTTTGACTATGTGTGTGTTCCATTGACGAATTGTTTGTGTTACATTTTATGGTGCATTGGACGGTTCTGTAGTCAAATTTTTTCAATATAGGAGGAAACTACTCCTGTTAAAAATGCGACAGTACACGCTTAAAATACCTAAAAATTGGGTTTTCAACTTGCTTTCTGATAAGTTTGTGTTTTTTGGACCATTCGTAAACATATTGAAACAGAGTTTTAGTGAGCATTATTGAAACAGACTTTTGGCTCCTTAAAATTACTGTTGCACAATTGAATAAATATTTTTTATTAATACTGAGCAATTACGTAATACGAAATTGCTCAGTAAATCTCGATTTTTTGTTTCTTAAGGACTTCTTCAATTTTTTACGATAAACCTTTTATGTATGGACAAACTCTAAAATCAACACAAGAAACTTTTTTTTTATTAGATTTAGAAGCAAGTTTAGTATTATATAATCAAAAAGTTTCTTTTTTTAACAGTTGTTGCTTAAATAGGTTGGGGAACTATTATCTTTTAAGGTACCTCTAATTAAATTTATGTTTTTGATTCTAAATTCTGAAACTAAAATTCTAAGAATTTTGTAAAATAAACCTGTGACTATACCAATTTTATGCCTATTAGAAATAAAAGAGTTAAGATTTAGATAACGAACAGACCAAGTTTCCTTTTGATACCAATCAATTTTTACAAAACCTTCATATCGAATAAAAAGAGTTTTTAAAAAGCTAATTTTTGAATTTTCTTCAACTTCTATGGTAAATTTAATTAAGCTGTGATAAGAATTAAAAGTTTCAAGGAGTAGTTGGATTTTATCTTGAGGGACAGCTGTGATGATGCCATCAACGTAACGGAAGAAAAATGGCACTGAAAAAGGGAGATTTTTGAGACAATGAGATTCGAGTTTGTCCATAACTAAATTAGCAGATGCAGGTGAAAGGGAAGACCCCATAGCTAAGCCACTTTCCTGTTTATGAGTGGAGCCCCCAAATTTGAAAAAAATGGAAATTAAACATAGTTCAATACAGTTTAAAAAGTAATTAACTGGAATGTCAGTAAATTTAGAAATCTTAGGCCATATTAACATAAACCAGTTTAGAACATCAGGTGTAGAAAATTTATTAAACATGGAAACTACATTTGAAGAAACTAACATTTAATCAGAAGGGATACGACATAACTTAATTTTTTGTACAAAGGATAAACTATCTGTGACATTCGAATAGTTTTTTCCAATAATATTATTTAAAATGTTGGGCAAAAAGGCAGATAATTTGTCTAAATGCCGTTAATAGTGGAAACAATTAGTTTTAAGCGGGTGTCAGGGTATCTTTGCTTTGAAAAATTATAAATATAAAAGAATTTGTCAATGTAAAAAAGTTCCTTTTATACATTTTTTAAATCATTTTCGTGATTTTAAAATTCGTTCTAAGTTTTCATCTAATATTAATAACATCAATGAAAAGCACGTCGAAACTGGTATTTTAAACTTAAATGGCGAATCTCAAACTTTAATCACAAATCAATGTTCCCAAATTATCATGGATTATGTATCCTTCTTGAGATATCAAAATCGACTTAAATTTGAATTTATAACTGATTCTAATATGAAGCATGAATTCAAACTAAGAAATCCAGATGTGATGTTTACTAATTCTGATACAGGCAATGTTACGATTGTTATGTCTAAAACTGATAACTACAAAAAAATGTCTGATATGCTAAATGATGAAAAACTTTATTCCTGATCCAAATTTGAATTCACTGCTACTCTACAAAGCAGAAATAATAACTTGATCCCTGATTTATAATTTAATAACTTTATTTCTTCTTACCATACTAAAGAACTCAGAACTTACTCTTCCATCACTCCATGGGCCTACGGCCTTCCTATTTAATCGACAACTGTTAAAAAAAAGAAACTTTCCGATTATATAATACTAAACTTTCTTCTAAATCTAATAAAAATAAAAAAGTTTCTTAGGTAGATTTCACAGTTTGTCCATACATAAAGGGATTATCATAAAAAATTGAACAATTCCTTAAGAAAAAAAAATGAAGATCATTTACAAGCCATCTAATATTTCCCATCCTGATAAGGCTGCTCACACTGCTCTTACTAAACACTGTTTTGATACCGGCCATTACTTTAATTTGGATAATTTTGAGATTCTATCAATGGAGAACAATAGAGCTCGTAGAAAAAATAGTTGACAACTTTTTTATCAACCAAATTCCCAATACTGTTAATTTTAAATATGAAAATAATGTATATCGCGACGTTTACAAAACTCTTACTGAATTTTAATGAATTATGGAAAAAAAATTTCACATCGCTAAAGTTCTATTCTACGTTATCGACCCATTCATCACATTCTGTTTTTTAATTTGTTTTTAATTGAAACATTATTTGTTAAATTATTATGTTTTGCTTTCTGTTGGGATTTTCACTCTTGCAGACTTATTCTTCGATTTTTAATTTGTACCAGGTATGTTTGCTTTCTCTACTGACCTTCCGTTTTTTCATTGTTATCAATATTTATACCTTATGATACGTGTTTAAAAATGAGGGCCTCCTTTTATGAGACAACCTTTCTTCTACTTGAAACTTCAATTTTCGTCTATTATAATTTATTTTGTTCATACAAATTTTCTACATTCTTTGTATGTTTTTTACAGACTGAATAAATGTTTTTTTTTACTGATAAGGATCCAAACAGTGCCCTTTATTTCCATGACTTGCTTCGCTACTTAATACAAAAAGGGTCAAGACTAAACGTACTAAATAATAGATTAATATTGATTTTTTCAGTAATACATATTAATTTAAATCCACTATATTGCTTTATTTAATCAAATACTAGAGGTCATGGCTTCTGTCACAACATTTTGAATTGTGTTTGGCTGGTCTGTCTAATTACGCCACTGACATAAATTTGATCTGCGTGAGTTACGAATGTAGCGAAGCCAACGGCAAATAAGTGAATTTTGGGTGCCCTGACCTACAATGCCCATAAGTTTTGAGAGAACCATGGATACTAGAGAACTTGCCTAATATCAGTCGCTCTGCCGCGCTCTGTATGCGCTCTGTATGCGCGCATTCAAATTGCACTTTTTTAATTTAAAACAAACCAGATACAGTTATACTGGAAAATTGCTTTGAGAGAAAAATATAATAATGTTTAGAATAAGTATACAGAAATATTAGACCAAAATATGCAACCGTTTAGCAGTGAAACCTGACCCCCGTAAAACCAATCAGCGTTTCTTTGTAGTGGTCCACGCGCTCCATACATGCGCGCGACCATACATGCATGGAGCGCGAGTCAAAGCTTTACTCTGAGATATTTTTTAAGTTTCTAGCACGTTGGTTTCAACTGCTACAAATTCATAAAAATTGCCAAAAAAGTGTTTATTTTACACTTTGACCCCAATTTTCTCAAAATCCTGATTAGTCACTTTCCATTCATAAAATTGACGTCACGTAGTATTAACATTGTAGCAAACATGTTCATGCAGGTTCTTTGGCTTCGAAAAGTATATTAGGACGAGAAACATCCTCGCGATTTACACGAACGCCGGAATCAATACTATACAGAGTTACCTTTGGGCATACGCAGACGATATAGATATAGATAGATGGGAAAAAGTTAAATTTAAATGTAGAAAAGACAAAGATAATGAGGTTTAGAAAAGGAGGGGGAAGAAATAAAGAATGGACGGGGAGATGGAAGGGAATAAAATTAGAAGTAAAAGAGTTTAAGTATTTGGGATATACCTTGCAAACAAATGGAGATCATAGAGCTCATATAAGAGAAAGGATGCTCGACAAATTCATTCTTTATTCCCTCTGACAAAATTACGTGAGATCAAGAGTTCCCATATTAAAACTCAAAACGTAAAACTCAAAAAACATAAAAGATCCGAAAATAGTACAATTTCGAAAAAATAAAACGTGTGGTGGGTTGTGCGCGACAAATGCGGTTGCCAATCTAGCAAAAAATACGTTTTTCAAAAATTGTGGCCGTAACTTTTGATTTTTCAAAAAACCTTTCACGGCACAAATCAGCGCAAGTCCAGCACAATTTAGCACAACTTTCATTTTTTTGAAAAAATAAGTTTTCCGGATCCAACTTCCGGGACATCAGATTACAACATAAACTAAAATTTGAGTATAGGAGCATTTATACATTGTCTGAAAGACACTTATAATTTTCAACTTATTTCAAAAAGCAATAAATCGCTATATCTGCGAATATAATAGCATTGAGTCATAGACCGACATCTTCCTCAACAAGCATTAATGGAGCATTAGTAGTCGATTTATTGCTCTATGACAGTCTAAAATTTCTGACAATAGGAAGACGTACAACTACAGCACTTTAATTTCAGGGAAACCTGTCAATGGAAAATAATATATTGCACTTATTATAATTTTCAACGTATTAAGTCGTTACAGCCCCATGAAAGATAGCCCTAGGCAGGACCCCCTGCGGAGATAATCCCTCGGATAATCCCTTTGCCGTGCGAATTACATATTTCTATCTTAGAAATATTCAAGGAAATATTGATATATCATATAAGAACTTTGACACTTTGTCCCTTAGGAGTTTGAGAATATAATCATAAAAATGTTTTTAGATACTCAAAAATTGATCTTTCAACAGATTTCAACTCTCGTAACGCTAATTTCAAAATTTCAGACATTTTTAACTTGATCACTTTAATCCACATACAGGACAATTGAATTGAATTGAATAATAATTATAAGAGTGTTTTAGCCATCAGTTTATTATGTCGGTATCTTCTCACCACCGTGTGCATGAAACTACTTGAATAAGCATAATTATACAAAGTTAGTTCGTTCGTTTCTAACCCGACTATTATCATGGTGTGACTAAATATTATTTTTAAATTCACAATAAGATTGTTTTATATTTTTGTCATGACTCCAATCGTCCCTTTTTAGGGCCAAAAATATTTTAAACCTTGGAATATATATTTTGTAAATCTTCGCAGGAAAGAAACTAAGAAATAAAAAAAATAAAACAATTTCTATTTTTCTCCTCTCTTTCTATTTTATTTTTACCACATGCCATGAATGGGATTTACCGCGGTCCTACTGGGAGCCGATGTCATTTTTTAGATGACAGTTGCTCCCAGTGGGACCCTGCGGTGGTTGTTAACCTTTAGTTTTTAATTATATACGCCGTGTAGCGCCGTCACTGGGTTCGATACATTTTAGATTTTTAGAAGCTTTTTGAATTGAGTTTAATACTCTGTTATATTTACAGTTCAAATGGAGACGGAGAACAAACAGATGAACATTCAACATCTTTACCAGCGACCGTCGTTGTTCCAGAAGTTTGGCCTCACGTTCCAGTTGTAGCAATAAATAGGAATCCGGTTTTTCCTCGATTTATAAAACTTATAGAGCTAACGAATCCCATTCTCATTGATTTGATTCGGCGGAAAGTGAAATTAAATCAGCCCTACATTGGAATATTCTTAAAGAAAAACGAAGAGTAAGTTTGCATTACAAATAAAATATGATAATTGATCAATTTATATTATTAAGATGTAGCGCGAAATACAAGGTTAAAAAACTTAGGGCACCATACTTTACAAACTTAAATTTTCATGATAAAAATGGTGTCATATTTTCGAGAGTTTTTTAGTGAGTACAATTTTTAAAATGTTCTCGGGATGAAGTTTAGGTTGGTTTACTCCTGGCCAAACTTTATACAGTTGTTTTTTAGACATTTGATTAACTGGTTAGGGTCAGTCGCAAGGCCACAAAAAAAAACGACTTTTGTGAATTTTTTTTTTTTAAATCAGGTTTTATTACTTATTGACAAATGTTCTACAGTTTAAATAATACACATTACAAGAAGTTACAGTAATTTTTTAAGATAAAAATATCGATAAAAAAGCAAGTTACAGTTAATCTGCCAGAGGTAAAAAGAAAGTGTTTTGCGGTGCGCATCGTACTTCACGACTGGATCATCTGAAAAAAATACAACGGGATTAGTTAAAAAAACAATATTCTCTTGTTCTTGAACGAAGTTTAAGTCAAAATTTTAGTTTTCAAGAAAATGGCGTAAAATGGCGTAGATTAACTATAACTTGCTTGTTTATCGATATTTAAAAAAAAATCCTGTAACTTCTTGTAATGTGTATTATTCGAACTGTAGAACATTTCTCAATAAGTAATAAAACCTCTTTTCAAATTTTTTTGTTTAAATCGTTTGTTTGGCTTTGCGACTGACCCTAACCGCTTAAGGAAAAAGAAAGGCACCTCAGGCTCTTTTATTTTATGAACTTTGAATTTCACGGTACAGAGTATCATTTTAATTTATTATAGTTAATCGTATAGATAAATTTATATTTTTGATGTGATAATCTTCACAGAAATGAATCGGAAGTTGTTCAGAATGTAAACGATGTTTACTCAATTGGAACCTTCGCACAAATCCACGAAGCACAAGATTTAGGCGATCGTTTAAAACTGGTTGTAATGGCCCACAGACGAATTAAAATCGTTGGCCAGATTCTAGAGGATCTTCCTGTAAAATCTGCCGGTAAGAATAATAAAGAAAAAAAAAAGAAAAACACGAGTTAGTATCTTTTTAAGGATCTTTACTAAGTACAGCTCACTTCAGTATCAGGAAATTTTTAAAACGATTTATAACATCGAGAAAAATAAACTTATTGCTAATTGTAATTAATTTTCCAAGAGATACTGAAGATAGCTTGAGAAAAAAATAAATCTGATTAAAATTTTTCATTTCACAATAGTTATTTGGATTTTTGTGTTTTGAATTTCGTTGCAAAAAAAAGTCGCAATTCTTATTGAATGTTGTTGATCAGGGGCTGATTTTATTCTTGAAAGATTATTTACAACTCTGCTTGGTTTCTATTGGATTTAAAATTATTTAGGAAGAAAAAATGTTTCACAATAATAATAACTGTATGATAAAAAAAAGTTTCAATACAAAGTTATACATAATCGTAAGAAAAACAAAATCAGATATTGATATTAGGATTGAATAAGAATTGCATCTTTTGCCAAGAGTTTAGACTAAAACATACAAATCCCAATAAGTTTAATTAAATAGAGTGTACGTAGAGTACATTCTTAACAAACCGTGTTCCCTGAATTTACCCAAATTTATTCCAATTAAAAACTCGTGATATTTAAGGTTTCGTAGCCCCGGTCTGAAACCCTTGTAGTTTCGGTCGGTGTCCTTTCGTCGTACGTTTCATCTCGCCACCCCATATCCCTCTAACCCTTCCTATCCCATGGAACCCAACCTGTCCTCGGGCCCCTTTCTATCTCTCGGGACCTGCTTAACCTACGGGACATTAGCTATCCCAAGAGAACCCCTTAGCCCACACTTATCCTGCGGGACCTCACCTTTCCCTCGGGGCTCTTACTATATGATGGGATCCAAGTTATTCCACGGGACCCCTATAACCCTGAGACTCTTTCTATCCAACGGGGCAGGGGTCCGTGTCCTCGGGATCCTTTCAAACTCTCGGGATAGAAACCACGGGACCCCGCCTAATTCACGGAATATCCTTCAGACCCAATCTAACTCACAGAATCCCACTTATCCCTTAAGGCCCTTACTATCCAATCCCTTGGGACCTCGCTTATCCCACGGGTACCCCTTCCCTTGGGACCTACCTAACCCATTGGACCTAACCTAAACCACGGGACTCAATTTAACTTGCAGGACTCAACCTATCCCTCGGGGCCCTTACTATCCAACGGGGCTCACGTATCCCTCGGCACCTCCTTTATCCCATGGGACCCTACCTTTCCCTCGAGACCCTTACGATCCCACGGGATCCCTCTACCCTTTAAGCCAACACCTAACCCGCTGGACCCAACTCATCCTTTGGGACCCCAACCATGCCACGGGACTCAATATAACCTACAGGACTCCACCTATCCCTCGGGCCCCATCCTAACCCACGTGACCCAAACTTTCTCACGGGACCCCACCTATTTCACGGGACAACCCCTATAACTCGGGGCACACCCTATCCCTCTGGACCCCCTGATCCCTGGAGACCTCTCTTATATACCACTGGCCCCTCTTTCTTTTGTTGATTAAATAGGCTATGAAAACATTTTTTTGTTGGCGTATGTCGCCTAATTTGAATAATTTTTTTAATGTAGACCAGTTTAACTTTAACTTTATTATTTCTCTGTCAACAAAGAAGTTGAAATAAATAACTTATTTCCACTATTATTATGTATATTTTTGGCTGCTCTACTTTATACAGAGATGAAATTGACGTTTCCTCTATTAAACACGACAATTAACGTCCCTGTAGACGATACGGTAGCTGGTGGTAAAAAAGCACGTAGGGCTTTTCTACGTAAAAAGGTCGAGCAAAAACCCGCAGTATCTACTGAAGACATTAAAAAGACTGAAGAAACTGAGCCGGCTGAAACAAGTACTTTAGAAATGCCTAACATAGAGGAAAAATCTGCTGATGACGTACAAAAAACAAGTTCGCAGTCTTCAGAATCGTCTACGCAACCGTTATTGATGGCCGAGGTTGTGAATGTCACACACGAAAAGTTTCGGCAAACTGAAGAAATAAAGGTGTGATATTGATAAAAAGTGGAATTTAAATGAAAGATTTTGCAGAGATGCGGAAACTGTCGATAACATTTTCCATTAATTAATTAAACTGAAATTTTTAATTATAACTATCATTACAGTCATAGATAATCCTTTATTAAGAATTATGCTTTACAGGCTTTAACCCAAGAATTAATTAAGACGATTAGAGATATAATTGGCATGAATCCATTGTATCGTGAATCCTTGCAACAAATGTTGCATCAGGGTCAAAGAGTTGTCGACAATCCGGTCTATCTTAGTGATTTAGGAGCTGCATTAACAGGAGCCGATGCACAAGAACTCCAGCAGGTTCTGGAAGAAATGGACGTAAGTTTAGTTAATAGTTAACAAAAGCTTTTACTTTTATTCTACAACATTTTCAATTGATTGTTGATTGATTGTCCATTTTAACATTCTATCTCCACAGATTTCGAAAAGATTACGATTGTCCTTGGCGCTTTTAAAGAAGGAGTACGAGTTGAGTAAACTTCAACAAAAAATTGGAAGGGAAGTTGAGGAAAAAGTGAAGCAGCAACACAGAAAGTATATTCTCCATGAACAGTTGAAAGTGATAAAAAAGGAATTAGGACTCGAGAAGGATGACAAGGATGCTATTGAGGAGAAGTATAGAGAGAAGATTAAACAGAAGGTTGTTCCAAAACCAGTTATGGATGTTTTGGAAGAAGAATTAAATAAACTAGGTTTTTTAGAAAGTCACAGCAGTGAATTTAAGTAAGTATTATATTTATTAAATACATTTATTCAAGTGCATTAATTTACATAGTTTTTGAAAGGATTAGTTCATTTGATAAAGAACAAATTTTTACTGTGGTAATATTCTAGCGTTACGAGAAATTATCTGGACTGGCTGACTTCCATGCCATGGGGCATGACGAGTCCAGAAAATCTAAATCTCCAGCAGGCTGATGAAATTTTGGAGAAGGATCATTACGGAATGGAAGATATCAAAAAGCGGATTCTTGGTAAATCTCAAATTTTAAAAGCTTCCTGACTTGAAGCACTGTAAATGTAGGCTCTCCAATTGGAGAAACTAATTGTTGTTCTTTGCAGAATTCATTGCTGTTAGTCAACTGAAGGGAACAACGCAGGGAAAAATTTTATGCTTTCATGGACCACCTGGAGTCGGAAAGACGTCGATTGCGAGATCGATTGCTAGGGCATTGAACAGAGAATATTTCCGATTCAGTGTCGGAGGCATGACGGACGTTGCCGAGATCAAAGGACACAGACGAACATACGTAGGCGCCATGCCTGGAAAAGTGATACAATGCCTTAAAAAAACAAAGACTGAAAATCCTTTAATCCTTATCGACGAGGTTGACAAGATAGGAAAGTACGTACTCTTAAAAATGACACTATTGACCATTTATTGTTTTATTTATAGATTCGTGACTAACTGTTAAGGATATTTCAAGGTTTCCGTAACGCACTTGATGATGGGCGGGGGGGGGGGGGTATTACACAATGGCACCTCAATGAACAGTTACATAGTTTTTTGAGTTTAATCATTAAATTTCTTTTCAAGAGGTCACCAAGGAGACCCAGCATCGGCCCTCTTGGAAATGTTGGATCCAGAACAGAATGCAAACTTCTTAGACCATTACCTCGATGTGGCCGTCGATTTATCAAAAGTCCTCTTCATCTGTACAGCGAATGTAGTCGACACAATTCCAGAGCCTCTCAGAGACCGAATGGAAATGATTGACATGTCTGGTTACGTTGCCGAAGAGAAACTTGCTATAGCGAAACAGTACTTAGTTCCCCAAGCTATGAAAGAATCAGGTCTCACTGCCGAGCAGATAATAATTCATGACGAAGCTCTACATTCATTGATAAAGTCCTACTGTCGTGAATCTGGGGTCAGAAATCTGCAGAAACATATAGAGAAAGTTCACAGGAAAGTTGCGTTCAAAGTAGTGAAGAAGGAGGCAGACAAGATAGATGTTGTGGCTGATAATTTGCAAGATTTTGTAGGGAAACCAACGTTTACCCACGATCGAATGTACGAAATTACGCCCCCTGGTGTTGTAATGGGACTTGCGTGGACGGCAATGGGAGGTTCGACTCTCTTTATAGAAACAACTCTAAGGAAACCGGTGGAAATTTCCAAGAAGAACGAAGGTACACTGGAATTCACTGGACATCTTGGAGATGTCATGAAGGAGTCGATTAAAATTGCTAGGACAGTGGCAAGAAACTTTTTGAGAAAAATAGACTCCTCGAATGAGTTCCTATATGACGCGCATCTTCATTTACATGTACCTGAGGGCGCCACTCCTAAAGATGGACCTAGTGCTGGGACCACTATTGCAACTGCTTTTATGTCTCTGGCTAAAGATCAGGCGATTAGGCAGGATGTTGCAATGACTGGAGAACTGAGTTTGATGGGAAAAGTCCTCCCGGTTGGAGGTATCAAGGAAAAGACGATTGCTGTAAGTTTTTTGTTCGAGAAATTAATTTGTGTTTGGTTCATTCGAAAGATTTTTTATTTTTTTGGGGTTTTTTTTGCGTGTAAGGGATCGTACACATATTACGTAATGTGTTTTCCTTTTGCTTATATCGTTGTGTCCTTTTTGATTTAACGGCAACTTTATTCTCATCTTTATTCAAACAAAAGAAAACCGCGTTACGTAATACATGTACGACCCCTACATGGGTGCTAAAAATATTAATCCAATAGATATTTGGACTCAACTTTGAACTTATTCTCTGACTAATTCTGAACAATATATTGAAATACGGAATTATTTGTAATATTTCATCATTTTCAAATATTAGATTTATAAAAAGCTGACTTTTTTCCATGTTAAATCAATGGAAGACTTATGGTCTTTACGCGACCCCTAAATATTAACCGATTTCGCTCAAATTTGGAGATTTTTTTGGACATTCAAACAAAACTGAGGGGGTCAGGCCAAAGAAATTTGAAAAACTATTTCACAACGTATAAATAAGAACCACCCTAATGTCTGTACTTGACTTGGAAATCGGAAATTTGATTAAGTGATCGGGATTTTTTTCTCGATTGTACGAATCACGTTTCGTGATCTCAGTTTTCTCGATCACGAAATATCGCGAAACGTTGAAGTGGTTCATCCAAGTATTTAAATAAAAAGCTTTTAACAGTTTTTAATATTCCTTGAATCTATGATGGTAAATTAAATAAAACGTTTTAAAACATAATACACTACAGCCACTTAGCTGTGGTTGAAAGCTTTATAAATTCTGAACACAATGACGCCAGGGTAAATTTATTTTGTCAATTTTTTAAGAAGCTTTTGCAAAAATAAGGCAAATTGTAATGTTTTCCTAAATTTGAAATAAAATCTGAAATTATAAACATTTCTAATTATTCTTGGACTCATTTTAAAGGTAAATTTTTAAAGAATTGCAGCTAGTTGACGACATAAGTAATAAATTGAAATAGGTGGTACACCAAATTTAGACAAATTTAGTCATCTCATTTGCAGGAAAGCAATAAAAATAAAATTAATCAATATTTCATATATTTAACAAAATTTGTTTCTCAGCAGAAAAAAATTTAATTTGTCCATGTTTGTAGCTCCAAGTTCCAACTTGAACTTCTTGCACCATGCAAGGAAAAGTTTTTACAATTATTCTAACAATTTACTGCGATTGTACAGAAATTTTCCTTTAAAATCAGCACAAGAACATTGAAAAATGTTGATTATTTTGGGTGCTATTTAAAGCTTAGGAAAACATTACAATTTGAACTATTTTTGCAATAGCATCTTAAAAAACGGTCAAAATGACTTTATCTTGCTATCATACTATTCATACTTTAGATATCTTTCAATCTATTTAAGAGAAAAAATTTAACTCAGGATTCATGAACTTAACCATTCAAAATTAACAAATTTTAAATACTAAAAAATGCATGTCCACATATTAAGTGGCCGTAGTGTATTTTCATTATTTAAAATCACCCGTCAGGTAAACATACTGCATTCGAAAGTCTTTTTACTATATTGACTCGGATCCTTGTTAAATTCTATTTCGTTTTTATTCTTGCATTTTTTAACATTTGGTGTTTATTATTGACTGGTTACAAGAAAATTAAATTTTTTACATATTTCACCATACGCCCAATATTAAAGTTAGGTACAATACTTCCATTCTCGCCACCAGTTGTTGATATTTGGAATATATATCATCTATAAGTTTTATTCTTCGTTCTAGTCTGTTTACGTTCTCAGGAACAAATCTTCTTAAATAGCTCATTTTCTTATTTAAATTTCTAGGCCAAAAGAGTTGGAGTCACGTGTATAATTTTGCCTGAGGAGAATAAAAAGGACTTCAACGACCTTCCAAAATACATTACGGATGGACTGGAAGTCCACTTTGTCTCCAACATCGATGATATTTACAGCATATGTTTTTTGGAGGATGGTAATGTAAAGCCTCTTGGTACAAACACATTCCATGTAGCTTCCCAAATTCCATCAACTCAACAAGCATATTTTCTTTCGAGACAACATAGTACCTGAGAGTACAAAAGATCCTTAACAATCGTGTAACGCTGCTTTGAGTATCAGTTTTCCTTGATTTAATTTAAACCTTTTCGTATCGTTTAAATATCCCCAAGATAAAACTGAAAACGATTTTAATAATTTTGTATGTACTCATTTCGATGTATGCAAGAGTCTTTTTATACTTAACGGTATTAAAGAAAGTCGATTGATAACAGAATTTATTGTAAACGCAGTGTCCATTAGATCGCAAAAATTGCTGTCTATTCGTTTGAAATCTCTAGAGCAATAGTCAAAAAGTGTGAAGAGGACGCCCTCCTTCTCATTTTTGTATTTTATTCGTTTAAATATTCCAAATGAATATCTAGATATTCTGGACGAATAGACAAGGCCTGATAAAAAGTCCCCTTTAATCGATGCATCTCCAACATGCATTTGAGTCATTTATTTTAAAAGACATAAGAATGATTACAATTGTGTATAGAAAGTTAGCTTACATAGCTGTTGAAGCGCTGAGAAACTGTAGGTACTTCAGGGTTGAATCCTGATAAGATGGCTACAATGTAAATATGTATAGCACTTGATGTTGACTTGCGTTATTTCTACAGATTCAAATTAAAAATATGTAGATTTTCTGTTATGTACGTACTTCATATTCTATTTTCATCCAAACATGAGTTCATGGTAATTGGTTAGAAAGATTCATATCAGCGAAACTTTACCATTAGATTAAGAATACCTTGAATTTTAAAAATGTCGAAGTTTAGGAAAAAAACTGCAGAAAGCATCTTTGCAAGAAAGCTTAGGAGGCCCTCCATAAATTACATACTGTAGGACCTCTAGGATTGGACCTCGAAACTTCAATAATTATAAGTTGAAAATTTTACATATATGTGGTAATAATTATAATTTTTGTAGCCATTTTTATTGTCTTATACAAATGACAAATTTAGTAATTATACTAAACTTTAAATACGAAAACGAAAAAATAGAGATCCGATCCAAGAGGTCCTACTGTACCTGTTTTTAGGAGGTAAGGAGTTTCGAAAAATGTCAAGTTAATACTATTGAAGTTCACAGTGTGTGACTTGAAGCTATCGCATGTGGAAAAAATTAGATTGTTAACGTAGTAAAAATGAGTTCAGGAGAGCCAATTCGTCGAATGAACTTTTTATTAATTTTGTTCGAATTAATACTGCGACCACGCATTTAAAGGCATACAAATGGCTTTAATTCACGTTGCCCAGAAAAAAAGAACAGATTGGGGAATTTAAATCGGTCTGAAGCCTTAGTGAATCCGCAATATAAATTAATCATTTTCGATAGCGACCGATTCATTACGATTTAAAATTGAAAGTTTTATTTATTTATTAAATATATATTTCACGGATATGCCTTATATTTGTTAAAAATGGAAATGCCCGACAGAATCTGACACTCTGGTACATGTATAATTTATTCCACTGGCTTGCTGATTTACAATTTTTTGTGTGAAATATGTGACCATAACTTCAAAAATGTCGAGCCAATTAAAAAATGTCAAAAAAGAATGCACAAATTTCTGTTTAATCGGAGTTTTCTTATTTATGGCGTTTGAATCGCGGAGTCGGCAGATTAAAATCATTTAAATTTTGAGGTCCGATTCGAACGTGTCATTTCAATTCAGAAGACGATCATCCAAGCCGCTTTCTTAAAAGAGTGTCTGAATTCGTTTTAATAATAAATCAAAAAGCAACATTCAAACGAATTCGAAAATCTTAATTCGCTTCAGTCTTTTTTTACTGGGAACGTTCTTGTTAACGCTATGATCCTTATTGTTAGAAAAAAAAGAACTTTCGGCCTTAAGCCAGAAAATTAAACCAGATTTTAATTGCGTGGATATTTACAATTATTCTTCTATATGATAAGAAAGTAAAAAAAAAAAGCATTGGACTTACCTTTTTGATATTTGTTTTCTTTCTCAAGTCCTAGATAATCTTTACCGCAAACAGCTTGTTAAATAATTTTTCTATTTAATTTACTTTGCCATTATTACTTCAAAATGATGCGTAACTACAAAAAGTATCTTGACGCTTTTTGAGAATAAAACCAACACTGATATTTTATCGAATCTCTCGTCTATCATAATGGCAGCAATGAAATCTGGTATACCAGTTATTCCATACTCGCCATAGCATAAGATAAATCATTGTCTTAATTGAACGCAGTCTGTGATTGTAAAATATACTAATAGAGTAAAGGAACCAATTGTTGAGGAAATAGTCAACCTCCATCTTATTATCCTTTTTCTTATGAACGAAAATTCCTACAACTTTGAAACTTGTTTATCTAGACATAAAATTTATCTAACTTAAATTTCTGTATGTATTTTTATACATAAAATTAAAACTTGAGATATAAATGGCGATCAAAAGACAATGTTTCAAGAACTCCATTTCTTGATGTGCATTCCCCAATGGCACGTAATAACTAAAAATACCACTCAATAGATAGAACGCTGGTAATTAGGTAATTAAATAAGAAATATTAAATGCGCAATTGAAATTTAAAAAAGTATAAGAAGACTTTGTTCTGGTTTCCTTTACTTAAAAAAAGGAAAAAAACAGTAATGCTCTGATTCACAAGCCCACAAAATCCATGAATTAATACTTATTTTAAATTTAATAATCCTTAGATATAATATTGAAGCTTAATTTTGAAGTAACCTAGACCGTGCTCTCACCATTTATGATCGACAATTGGTTCGCAAACGATAATAACGAAGGCGCTATTCCTCGAGGAACACAGCATGGGAAAAAGTTGTCCCCAATTATCCGGTGTCTTATTTAAATAAATACTAAACCCACCATTTTGAAACAGTCTACTTAGTTTAAAAAAATGCTTGATTCTTCCAAATCATTGTAGTAACAATTAGATCTAAAGAATAAATCAAGAAGTAACTGAATTTGTGATTTAAAAATGTCGATCTAACCAACGTAATATATTAAGAAAATATCAACTTTGCGTAAAGTTCATGATATTAAATTCGAAATGATTTTTTTTTTAATGTTGCGTTTTTTAGAGTTTGTAGTTTAGAGTACCCACATTATTATAATATTGCTTTGTTGCAGTACTGATTATGATCAACTATTTATCGTCAAAAATATCTGGCAATCTTCGACAACCGGTGCACACTCGGTAATTGGTGCCTGTACCCTATAGGGTCTCAATCTTAAAAATGGTTGAAAGAATCTAAGGTTAAGGGATTTGATGAAGGATTTTAGAAAATTGTAAAATTCCGTTTCATTATATTTTATCATCGATTGTAAATACAGCATCCGTTCTTGAAAAAATTTAGGTAAAAATTCAATTTTAGGTCACGCTTGACGGAAAATCTAGATGAGTACATAACCAAACATACGGGTTATTTTATTTATAGTGCTTTTCAAAATTAACTTGCGAAACTTGAAAATTTTGAATAATTTTGTAATAGTAGTACTTGCAAATTTGTTTAAAAATTCAGGTCTCGCGAATACTTTTGTACATAGGTTCGTTTCGTATTTCTCGCTTTTTAATTTTTAATACACATCTGAACTTTTAATCGTATTTCTCGTAGTAACTAACTTAATTGTATATAATGCAACATTGAACAAAATATTTGAGAAAAGTAGATTGCAAAGAGGAAGGGATAACAAATTAGCAGAAATGTGTTACGTAATTTATGAATCGTCACTTGAATTAACAAGTATTGATTTTTATCAGAAATAGATTAACTATTAATAATGTGACAAAATATAAATTACAAGAGTTTAGAATTGCAGCAGTAACATTATAAAAAAGTTACCATATAATGTATTTAAAAAATTGCGACAATAATAAAAAAACTATAATTAGTTCCTATTTTCCATTATTTCTAAAGATTTCTTATTAATAAAAGTAAAACTATAAAACATATTTTTCTTTTTTAAATATTTTTTTAAGACATCACAAAATTAAATTAGAAAAAATATGTAGCCTAATAATAACTTTTATATGCAGAAAATTCATACTGTTTGTATTCTGTTGTTTAAAATTGTTTATTTAACAACAGCTATTTAGAGTTTTATGTTCTTGCTTTCTCTTCAGGTTAAAGTTGCAATTTTTATTTAATTATAATGCTGTGGGACGCATTTGATTCCTTAAAAGATTATATACAAATCTCTTCGGTAGGTTTTCATTCAGGAATAATACGAGTACCATTGTTATTTTTATAAAAAACATTTTTCTGAAAATTTTTTTAAAAATAAAATTGTACCGAAGAGATTTTTCGAGAATCTTTCAAGGAATAAATTGAGCCCTACAATATTATGATTAAATAAGAATTTTAACTGTTACCTAAATAGAAAGCAAAGACATAAAACTCCTTATAACTATTGTTAAATAAACACGTCAGCCTAAAATATTTTTTTTAGTCTCCTTCACCTCTCTTCCAAAATTAGTTACAATTAACGTAGTGTATACAGATACGCCATTTTTTTGCCGTATTTTAATCTTGTAGTCCGGCGTTGCTTCAAAAAAGATTGAAAACTTTATTGGTTAAAGTCTCGTGATCTATCATATCTCGAAGCCTTTTCCAGCTATCCCTTCAAAAAATACTTTTAATATCTGGTCACAGAAAAGTGATTTTTCAAATCTCGAACCCCTTTTCAAAATCTCCCATTAAAAAATACGCGTGTTAGTGACTGGTCACAGAAGAGTGATATATAAATCTCGAAACCTTTTCTAGCTCTCCCTTCAAAAAATATTTGAGGGTGACTGGTCACAGAAGAGTGATCTGTCACATATCGAACCCCTTTTCCAAGTCACCCTTTAAAAAATACGCGTGTTAGTGACTGGTCACAGAAGAGTGATCTACCACATCTCGAACCCTTTTCCATGTCACCCTTTAGAAAATATGCGTGTTAATAACTGGTCACAGAAGAGTTATCTGTCACATCTCGAAACCTTTTCTAGCTCTCCCTTATAAAAAATATGCGTGACAGTGACTGGTCACAGAAGAGTGATCTGACTCATCTTGAACCCCTTTTCCAAGCCTCCCCTTAAACAACACGCGTGTTAGTGACTGATCACACAAGAGTGATCTGCCACATCTCGAACCCCTTTTCCAATTCACTCTTTAAAAAACACGCGTGTTAGTGACTGGTCACAGAAGAATGATCTGCCACATCTCGAAACCTTTTCTAGATCACCATTCAAAAAATACTTGTCGGTGGCTGTTCACGGAAGAGTAATCTGTCACACCTCGAACCCCTTTTCCAAGTCACCCTTTAAAAAATACGCGTGTTAGTTACTGGTCACAGAAGAGTTATCTGTCACATGTTTTGGATGTCTCTTTCTTTTTCTCCCTCTTTTTTCAATTGTCATATATCCGTCTCTAATGTGATCCGTTTTACGATGTTTTTTGTAAACATATTTCTCTAATTTCAAATATTGTTGTGCAATTATTTTGCATAAATTGAATTTCTCGAGTATTTGTTTAAAAAAAAAGTTTTTTGAAGAACATAATTCTTTTTAAGCCTTCTTGTGCAATTTTGTTGCGCAATTTGTTTTTTTTTTTAGTTTGAGTTGATTTAAAAAATGTACTTTCAAATATTAAACAGAGTCATTAAGCCATTAGACCCTGAGTCGTTCTCTAGCGTTCGGCTCTTTTGCCGTTCTCATGAGTTCGATTCTTGGTCAACCAAAAAATTTTCTATTTCATTCTAAAAAAAATTGAAAGTCGATTTTCTCAAAAAGCACACACTGAAATTTTTTGCCAATCTTTTTTTAATTTGTATTTTGATAAGAAATCTTGTAAGTTTGATGCTGGCTAAACAACTTTTGTTGCCAGGAAAATTTTGTTTCGTACAATCAAATTTTCTACTTTTTCTCAGAGACAATGTCAGATACGAAAAAATGTTAAGATAAAAGTGTGCATGTTTAAAAAAGTTCTATAAAAAATATCTCTTGTTCTTTTGTGATATCTTTAATCTTTTACGAAAAAAATTCAAAAATTACATTTTTAAGGAAGAAAAAATTCTCCTGGTCTCAAAAATAGTATAGCCAGCATGTTTCTGATAAGATGCCTTTCTTCTATTAGCAGAAACTTGTCAAAAATATGTTTTTTCATGTTTTCAAAAATTGAAGAAAAAAGTAAAAAAGATTTTCTGAAAAACCCCACCTTTTTTATTTGTTCGCATATTTTTTTACAATTTCTGCCAGCATCAAACTCAAAAAATATCTTCCTTATCAAAGTACAAATTGAAAAAAAAATTGGCAAACAATTTACGGGTTGGTTTTTTGAGAGAATTGACATTTAATTTTCTCAGAAAATAATAAATATCTCAATTAGGTCAAAAGTTATAGAGGCTTGAAGAAAAAAGTCGGGGTTTTTGGAAAACCTAGCACAAAATTCAAATACGAATAACTTCTTAGAAATTATTTTTTTTGCAAATCGGAAAAATACGTATCGCCTCTAAAAAACAGCATATTTTGTCCCTGAGAGATTCTCCGATTTCAAGTGTAGAACCCTGTCTGATTTCAAATGGATTCGGTCACTAAATTGTTGAATTTTCAAACAAAAAAGACGAATTTTTTACAAAATAGTTGCATTTTCAAACCGAAAATGTAAATTTTCAACAAACAAGTTACTTTTCAACCAAATAGTTGAACTTTCTACCAAAATAGTAGAATTTTTAACAAAATACATGAATTTTCATCCAAGTAGTTAAGCTTTCAACCAAGAAAGACTAATTTTCAAGAAAATAGCTGAATCCTCAACCAAAATAGATTAATTTTCTACCCATAACTGACTCATAAACCTCTCTTAGTAGGAGATAATAAACAAAAAAACAAAGTTATTTCAAAGTAAATAAAGTTAAAGTTCCAAGTTACTGTAAAAATCGTAACTAAGTTTCATTATAAGTTACTTTTTAAAATAGTAACAAAGTTACCATTAAAGTTACAAATAACGTAACTTTTCAGTAACTTAGTTACTTGTGATAAGTTACTACCCAACACTGAAATATACCTACGGATTTTAAAGAATTTTAAAGGGATTTCAAAAATTTCACGATATTTCATAAAGTTTTGTAAGATTTTGAAATATTTCACGGAATTTCACAGAGTTTTACCGTTTTAACGTAATAAGTACAAAAAATAGCGATGTTGCAAAAATAAAATTTACAATCTCTTAAAATTCAATTGAAATCCACATGAAAACTTTTTGGAATCTCTCCTTGAATTGTTGAAATTTTTAGAAATATCTTGAAATAAAATTTAATTTATTTCGTAAAGTATAAATTATTTGAAATCATTGAATATAACTTGAATGAAGCTTATTCATAAAAGTTCTCTAGAAAAAACTTTACAATCCCTAGATTTATTTAAAATCCATAGGAATCCTTGAAGATTCAGTAAAATCCTTAAATCTTGTGAAATTCCTTGAAATATTTAAAAATCCTACAAACTTTTTTAAAATCCGTTGACATCTTTAAAAAACGTAAAAATGATCTAAAATCGCTTGGAATGTTTTGAAATCCCTTGAAATTCGGGAAAATATTTTTAATCTCTTGAAAAGTCATGAAATTGTTTAAGATTAGTTAAAATATTTATAAATCCCATAAAATCCTTTTAAAAGCTTCAAAATCCATGGAAGTCCCTGAAAATTGGTTGAAATCCTTTAGAATCCGTTAAAAGCCTCTGCAATTTTTGGATATCTTTAAAATCCTGTGAAATCGTTATGAAGTCTGACAGAAATCGCTCAAAATCCATGTAAATTTTCTGAAATTCTAACTTATTTAAACTTATTTCTTAAAATTCTTTTAAAAAAGGGTCTAAATACCTATAAATCTTTGAAATCCTTTGATGTTTAAAATCTCTAGAAATCTTTTTAAATTAAATTAAATTTATTTTTTAAAGTTCACTGGAAATATCTTGAAATCTTTGAAAATCCTACAAAATTCTATGGAATCCCTTAACATTTTGTAAATCTCTCGAAATCCCTTAAAATCCCCGGAAATGTTTGCAAATTGCTTAAAAATCGGAGAAATATTTTGAATCTCTTGAAAACCGATAAAATATTTTCAAATTAATTAAAATAATTGGAAAATTCTTAAGGTCTTTTTAAAATCCTTAAAATTAGTGGGAGACCCTCGAAATTTGTTGAACTCCTTTGGAGTCTTTGGACTCTATATTCATTGGACGTATGTAATATGAAATAAAATAAAATAAATAATCATATAACGTGTATCATAGTATAAAAATAAATTCCAACAGACAATCATGTGTTAATAAGCATATTTTTAGAAAATAATTAGAAAGAGGAAACTTGTCTCTGAAATCTCTTGAAATCCTTTTCAACCCCGTGAAATTTTATAAAATTCAAATCTTCGCAGTCCTATTAAAATCCCCTGATATCATTCAAAATTCGTGGAAGTATTTCGATATCTCTTGAATTGAAATCACGTGAATTATTTTGAAATATTTCGAAATTTCTTAAAATTTCTTAAATTCCTTCAAAATATTTTTAATCCTCAGAAATTGTTCTTAATTCCTTGAAATCGATCAAAATTCGTCGAAATCCTTTGCTATCTCTTAAAATCCCGTAAAATCTGATTATTTTCCTTAAAGTCACTTAAAATTCTGTAAAATCCCTTGAAAAATTGAGATTCTCTCGGAACGTGTACTAAGGTAATATCTTCAAACTCTGGAAATATTTTTAAATCATTCGTAATCTGCGAAATCTCGCATCCTTTGGAATCTTTTGAAATGTCCTAAAAATGTTGTAATCCTTTGAAATCTTCTGAAATCCCTTAAAATCTGATGAAATGCTTAAAAAATTGTGAAAATCTCGTTAAATTCGGTAAAAATTTTGTAATACTTTGAAATAATTTGTATTCATTTGAAAAGCCTTAAAATTCATTGAAATCTGTTGAAATCATTTGTCATTTTTTTGTTTAAAAAATTTGGTTAAGCCAGCTTTAAAAAATCTATTGAACACTTTAGCACCTTTTACTGATAAAAAAAAGTAAAAAAAAATGAAAGAAGATCGAAAATTCTTCTTTTTGGCTTAAAAATTAAACAATTTAGTTGAAACTTTTTTTTCCTTCATCATTTTAGTTGCAAATTCATCTCTTCAGTAGAAAATGCACCATTTAGTTGAAAATTTTTATTTTTTAATTGAATTCAATTTTTTTTATTTCAAATTAATTTTTTGTTGTTGAAATATCGAGCATTACATTTTTCATTGAGAATTCATCCTTGTTTGTTATAAAATTTGGTAGAAAAGTTAATTATTTTGTAATTCGTAGAAAATCAAACTATTTGGTTGAAAGTTAAATTTTTTGTTGAAAATTCATAATTTCGGATGAAAATTCAACCGTTGTATAGAATATTCGTATTTTTGCTTAAGAATTTCCAAAGTTGGTTGAATTTCTTTCCCTTTTTAATTGAAAAATCTTTTTTGGTTGAAAATTCAACTACTTGGTTAATGGTTGAATTTCTTTGGTAATTTTTGTTGTTGTTGAAAATTCAACATTTTTCTAGACAATTCAACTATTTGATTGAAATTCCGACGGTATTAATATTTCGTACCTTCCGAAGTAAAAATTTCTTTGATGCAAAAAAGAAATCTGGTGTGTTTCCCAATAGACACTTTGAAAGAATCTTGTTCTTGTAAAAACTCATCGTTTATCCGGTGAAATAAAAGGTTTAGAAAACCTCATTCAAACTTCTAATTTTAAATATAATTCGTAAACATTATGAAAACATTTAATAACATTTTATAAAAAATAAATTTGTTTGCAAAAAACATGATAAAGTTAAAAAAAAGTTTTCCCTTTAAAAAAGGCATTATAAAAATTATTAGTCTAATTTTTAAATATTATTGGCGGAAATTATAATTATAAACATATCCATGGAATTTAAAGGATTTCAAGGAATGTATTACATGATAAATAATCAATAAAACAAATAACGATTTAATGTGTATAATAGTATAAAAAGTAATTTCAACAGCCAAATAAAGTTTTTAATTAGCATATTTACAAAAAAAATTATAAAGAGGAAACTTACGTAAGAAATTTGTTACCCCCCCCCTCCTCCCAAGTAATGATTCGTAAGATTTTCCGCCCCCTTCCAAAAAAAGTCTTACACGTAATTAATGGACGCTCCCTGTACAATAATACAACATTTTTTCCAGCATTACTTGAAGATTCATGCAGAGAAAAAATTCCCTTGCACTAAATGTTCCAAAAGTTTTTCCACCGAAGCAGCAAAAGATGCTCACGTAAAGGTTTGCGGTACCGATTTTAATTGCAAAGTTTGCTCAAAATCGTACACCACCTACGAAGCACTTTTGACTCATGCCAAACGCAATTCGCACGAAGTGGACCAAAAGTTCAAAAAGAATTCCAGGTAAGTTCAGCACTGCAATACGAGTTTGAATTTGAACAATAGACTGTAAGGCCTCACCTTTGATATTTATCGCAGGCAACCAAAATTGAAGAAAAAAGTGGGCATCAGTCAAGTTCATATTCCGTTAATTCCAAAACTGAGAAGAATGACTTCTATTTTACCAAATGCACCATCTTTAGAACCTGAAGATAAAGAAAAGGACAAACCTAAAAAGAAAGCCGTTATAATTTCAATTCAAATACTACCAAAGTTCACACATAACGTTGCTGTGCAAACCCAGGAAAGAAATGAGTCCAAGAACACAGAGGGTTCTTCACAGAGTGCTAAAGTGAGAAGCGAAATGACTCAGGAGACACAAACGAATGAAGTACAGAAGAAAAACACCCTGCAAACTTCGAAAGAAACGCAGACCTTGAATACAATTAAAAAGATAATCAAGGTCACTCCGAGAGTCAAAAAGCACAGGATGGTTGAAAATCTGAAGATTAAAGCAACGGAGCCGATTATTAATAAGGACATGAGTCTGACTGATAACTTTGCTTCCGAGAATCTCTTTCCTAGTAGTCCACTTCCTCTTCGTCACGACGTTGGTCTTCCGGATTTGTGGGAAGACAAAAGCACCTCTGCTACCCAAACGAGTCCCGAAAAAAATATCTTCGCTGATTTGAATAACACAATAACGAGATCTGGTCTTCAGACCTTTTGTGAGGAAGAGAATTCGAATTCGGTTAACGAATATCCATTTTCTGGGACGAATACAATTACGCGAGCGGATCCAATGCTAACTGATGAATACACAGACAGATTTAGCAGTATAGAGACGCAAACTGAGCAAGCTTACTGCCAATCATTGTTCGATTCCGATTCCTTGTCTAGGACCTTCACTCTGAACTCAAATAACGAAACCCAGACGACGGAAAGCTTTATTACTTTGGAACCTCTTCAACTTTATAATCATTCTTGTACACAGACTTGCGATGAAATCCTGCCTTCCGATTTGGGTTTGTCCAATATTCAAACGCAGACTGCCTGGTCGCATTTTGTTGACACGACTGTTTCGACGGAAACTCAAACGAGAGATTTTACATGCGAACCCGGGTGCGAGGACTCCAATCACGATTGTAGATCGTGGCTGAGCATTCAAACGAATCATATGGAGACTCAGACTGACTTACTTTCCATGTTAGAAGATTTAGTCTAGCAGAGCGATTTTCTCTTGGGAAAAACGAAATTCTGAAAGACTCGAACCGAGGGGTGCATTTTTTAATTAAAGGTAAAGGTTGAATAGCTTTATTATTGCAAATAAGTATGCTAATTTTCTATTTAGGCTAAGTTCTAATTCCTGACTTTTAATTTGAAATATTGAATATTTCGAATTTTATTTACCCCTCGGCTCGAAAACTTATTTTATGTGATTCTCGAATGAAGTGAGCACGAAATTGCTTGCGCGATACTCATTTGATTAATCATTATTTTTTCTTCCAGGAGAAGAAAGATTCTTTAAGTTTAGTTACTTTTAAACTAAAGTCCGATATTTTTAAACATATTTCCCATTGAATGGTCGCTTTCATTCCAGATTTTTTTAATTCAAAATAATTTTTTTGATATTTTATTGATTTTTATGACTTGGTCCTGTTATTTAATCGGGTGCTATTTATAAAATAATTAATCCACGGTATGGCTGAACCAAGTCTAAATGAAGGTTGAATCCTAATGCGATTTTCTTATTGATTATGATTGCCCTTATTGAAAAAATCGAGTTTAATATTTAATATGAAATTTTAACATTTTCCTAAAAATATAATATGGTGAATTTTGCCTAAAAAATTTTTTCATTCCATTTTGTATTGATTATGATTCTGTGACATCTGATGAATATTTGAAGTCGAAAATAAAAATAATCCATCAGGTCGTTTTTGAAAAAAAAATCAATTTTTGTATTCAAGACTCAAAATGCAAAACGTTTTTAGAAACAAACATAATAATATTTTGTATGTTTTAAGTAAAATGTTTGCAATTCGAATTAATTAAATCCAGAAATTGATTGTTTTCAAAAAACGGCCCGATCGATTATTCTTTCTCTTATCTTAAAATATTCTTGGGATGGCCATAAGCAATTAAAAATTAGATTTTAGGAAATTTTTACTTTTCAAATCAATTGAATACAAAAATCGACTTTTTCCAAAAAGGACTCGATCTATTATTTTAATTTTTGTCTTTAAATATTCGTAGGTCAAAGAAACGCAATAAATAAATAAATCTAATTAGCAACAAATTCAGGCAATATTTGGCATCTCTTTTAGGACTTTGGATAAATAATTCAATTGTGAAAATAAAGAAACGCGTATTTCACAGTTTGATCAGAATTTTTTTTTCATTTGTTAAAATCATTCGAAAATTATCTGCAAATTTTAAAAAATGAAACATTTTTGTTTCAAATGCAGTATTTTCCGAAGGAGCATAGATATTCGAGCTTTTCTTTTTTATTCGACGCGGGAGTCCTTGCTGTTTCAACTGATCTTAATAAAATTTAAAGAATATCAAAAATGACAAAATGGCGTCTGTTTTTTCTAAAATTCTTGAAAGTGGGTTTTCTCAAGAATTTCACTTTAATTTTTTTTTTTTTTTTTTGAAATATGTAGATGGTAATACTACAAATCGCAAGATTTTCGTTCTTAGTAAACCACTGCTTCACATTGAAAAAAATTATTTTTGAAAAATAGCATTTTTGCATTTTTCTCTCAAACAACGGAAGGTACAAGAAAATGTTTGGATAAAAGCTTACAAATCTAGAAAAGCTCTACAAAAAAGACCTCTTCCTCATTTGTAATATCTTGCATTGTTTACTAGAAAAAAATATATTAAAAAAATTTCCTCTTCTCAAAAATTGTGTGAGCTCCCATAAAACTGGTAAGCAAATATGAAGAAAAATAAAAAAGTTGGGGCTTTTTAAACCCTCTTCTTTATTTTTTTTCATCGAATTTTGAAAACATGAAAAGAAGATTTTCAGGAAAAACCCCAACTTTTATGTTTTCCAATATTCAAAAAAAGTTTCTGCTGATATAAAAAAGGTTTCCGAAAAAATTACTCCTCAAAAATAAAGTTCTCAATTTATTATTTTTATCATCAGTACCCCGAATATCTACGCTCCTTAGAAAAATACTGCATTTTGAAAAGATGTCTAATTTTTTGAGAATTCGGAAGTAATCTTCCAATGATTTTTAAACTGTAAAATATGCGTTCCATTTATTTTCACTTTAGAATGATATATCCAAATAAAAAATCACTTTGCCACAATGACCTAGACTTTTCTTGAAATTTTGTCTGATTTGAAATGGAATTGGTCATTTAGACTTGGTTCAACCACACCGTGAATCGTGAACTTACCGATTACCTTTGACATTATTCCGGAAATAATTCAGCCACTCTTTTATTAATTTATTCTTAGTACCTTTAAGACTTAATGTCATAACGTTTAGACTGATTTTTTATCGTAAGTCGTAAGGTATCTATCAAAGAGACTAGAGTGATAATTAAATAAGTGTAGACATACACACGGTTCCGTCACGAAGTACAAAGTGTGTTTATTACGACTGTTTAACGTGTATAAATATATTGACAGCATTGAGAATTCATAAACTATCCTCGGCTATTTAAAAGAATCGCATTTTTGTCAGTTTACTGATCACAGAGCTCACAGAGTCATGCTACCGATGCGAAACAATTTTACATTTAACTGCATGTAAATAGGTATATAAAATTATTCCTCTACCTGAAAGATATTCCACACATCTCTCTCTACAGGTTTACATTTTCTCATTTAGACAGACAAGAGGGTGTTGGAAAAACTTATAAACTTATAAATCCTTGGGGCCATATTTATGAGTTTCTCCAACACTCTTAATATAAACTGAATTTACTACACAGGTAGCAAAAAATTTCTGCGATTTTAAACAGGTGCTTAAAGCATTCTATTAATATGTACAAAATGTGTCGCTAATTAAAATAACACGCTTAAAATAGTTTCAATTCGACTCGAAAAGTGTTAATGATGATCAATAGGATCAGTGATGTTTCAAAACATGATTAAAAGCTGGATAAAGAGAGAGAGAGGGTTGACACAAATGTATTTTCTCTCTGTATCCAGTATTTTAATTAGTTGATTACAACGCTGGCCCGGTTGCGTTGTCATCGTCAGAGTCTGGCAAGAAATCTTTGGTTCTGTCCTCTATTCTGTCCACATTCTCCAATGCCGAGGCTAATACTCTTAAATTCCCCACGCCGGACATTAATTGCCTGGAAGAAATTTTTGGTTTATATTGGATTATCAGATAAGGCTTCAACTTAAAATAAGGTAAGGGAATAATCTCAGGATTTTAATTTGATCTTAAATAGGAATGAAAATCGAAAAATTAAATTGATCTGAAACTGATGAATAGCAGGGCTGCCACCGATTAATGTACTCCCATTATACATTTAATTTATCGAATTGCATTTACAAGATTAGGTGAAATTCTATTGTGAAATTGGGGGGGGGGGTGAAACCCCAAGGTCATAATTTCTAAAATAAAGTTTTCACGTAATGTTTAGATAAATTGTAACTCACTTTATTACAAACTAAATAAACGTTTGACACTTAACTGCCATATTTATATTTCGATCTTTTATAATAGGAACTAGAAAACCAGAAAATTATAAATTAAAATAATTTAAATTTTAATATTGCAATTTTCACGTTCTAAAATACTCTCAAAGCAGTTCAAATATAATAATTTCTCGCGAAAATAGGGAAATAATAAGGGAATAAATTCTATTAAATAAAATGAATGTAGATGTCATATTAAATTCAATATGAAATGATTTAAATTCCTAACGTTTCAATTAAAAATATTGCAATTTCAAGCAAATAGATTAATTCTTAACCTAAAAGTTGAATTTTCAGCCAACAAGATTAATTTTCTACTAAAAATATCAGTTTTCTACCAAAAATGAAACTGTTAAATTTTCATTTGAAACCATCAATTTAAAAAAAAAGTTAAATTTTCAACTGAAATTATGAATTTTTAACCAAAACAATTAGTTTTTAGCCAAGTAGTTCAACTTTCAACCAAGTAGTTAAATTTTCAATTAAAAAATATACTCAGCCAAAACAGATGATTAATTGTAAACCAAACAATTGCATTTTTAAACAAAAGAGGTTAAATTTCTACCAGAAAAGAGATGCATTTTTAATTTAAAAAAGTTATTTTTTAACAGGAAAATTAAATTTTTAAGTAAAGAATTACATTTTTAACCAAGAAAGATTAATTTTCAACTAAAGAGTTGATCTTTCAACCAAGAAAATTAATTTTCTACCGAAAAAGACGAAATTTCAATATAATAGTTCAATTTTGAACCAGAGATGAATTTCCAACTAAAATGACCAACCTACAACCAAATGAAATGTAATTTTTAAAGAAAAAGTTAAATCGTCAACCAAAACAGAGTATTAATTCTCAACTGAATCGCTAAGTTTTCAACGAAAAAAATTATTTTCAACCAAATAGTTGCATTTAAAACCAAATAGTTGTACTTTCAAGCAAAAAAGATGAATTTCCAACAAAACAGTTGAATTGTCCATCAACAGGTCGAAATTATGAACAAAAAACATTAAACTGAAACCAAAAGCAGTTGCATTTTCAACCGAACAGTTGAATTTACAAGCTAAAAAGACGACTTTTTTAGAAGACAGTTGAAGTTTAAAAAAAAAAAGTTAATTTCCAACCAAGAAAGATGACTTTTCTACCACAAAAAAGATGAATTTTCTATTCAAAAAGACAATATGCAACAAAACAGTTGAATTTAAGACTAATAAATATGACTTCAAGAAAAGTTAAATTTATAATTTAAAAGTTTTCCACCAATAAAGCTAAATTTTCAAGTTTTCAAGCTATAAAAATCTAATGTTTTGGAAAAAAGTTGTCTTTTAATCCCGAAAAGATTAGTTTTTTTAACAAAAAAGTTAATATCAACCCTGAAAGATGAATTATTAAAAAAATAGCTGAATTAACGAAAAAAAAGTTTAATTTTCAATCAAATGGTCGAAATTTTGAACAAAAAAGATTGAACTGAAACCAAAAGCAATTGTACTATCAAACAAACAGTAGAATTTTCAGGTCAAAAAGACGACTTTTTTAGAAGACAGTTGAATTTTCAACAAAAAAGTTAATTTTCAACCAAGAAAGATGACTTTTCTAAAAAAAGATTAATTTTCAATCCAAAAACACCAATATTCAACAAAACAGTTGAATTTTCGACCAAAAAATATGATTTCCACAAAATACTTGAATTGTCAATAAAATAATTAAATTTTTAACCAAATAATTAAATTTTTGCTAAAAAAAGATGGATTCTGAATCAAAAATATATTAGTAGACTTTTAAAACAAAAAGAATTAACTAACAACCAAAAATAGTTGAATTTTTATTTTGGGTTCTATTAATTCAGTTCGCATTTAAACAAAAAAACAAGAAAAAGGGGAAGTTTGTTGAATATAGTAAAAAAAGGGGGAAAGAGTGTGAAGTCTGATAATGAATAGAATTTTAATATCATAGATTACTATAATTTTCTTACACAGATTAATTAAAATTTTGTGTTTAAAAGATAAAATCTAAAATGAGATGGATTAAAGTGACTATAGTGACTTTTTTCAAAAAGTGACTTAAACCGACTTAGTTTACTGTGTGGCAGCCCTGTAAATAGTTTTTAAAATGTTGAGAAAAATCTCCAGACCAAAATTTGTAAACCTACCTGAGTGACACTTCTGCTGTAGAAGCTGCGGTCCGCAAGTCACTAGCCAATCTTTTTATTCTTCCATCGACACATGCATTATTACAATTACTGCAACCTCCTCCAATCGCAGCTCTTAATTCCCGATTTTCCGACCGTAACATGGAGACTTCATTCTAAAAGAAAGGGCCAATTTTTATATCTTTGCGAAATTTGTAAATGCGAAAAGTAGGTCTCGAAAAATTCTACTCACGTTCAGTTCTCCAATTTCTTTTTTCAACGACGCTACCATAGTCTCTGCGTGGACTGCTCGTCTCTGCAACACCGTACAATAGAAATTAGGTTAAATTGAATATCAAATACCTTTGATATACCTTGCATTTAAAATATGCATTTTAATCAAAATATGTTACAAATCAGTTTTTAAAAATATTTTTACGTAAATCTAATTGAACTTACAGTGCTGCGTTTTAGATTATCTTCCACTTTTTCCATTGCCTTTTCAAGATTAACCGTCTCTTCGTGATCCTCTTGTCTTCTAGATAGTAACTGATTTTCTAGAGTTTGTATTCTGTAAATAGTTAAGTTATTTAATGTTTTTATAATAAAAGTTTCAATTTGAAGATACAGATTTTATCATTTTTGTATCATACCTTGAGGCCCTTTCACTCGCTTGTCTTCGTACAATTTTCAACTCGCGTAGCAGTCTTTCATTTTCTAGCGTTAACTGAAAATTCAAAATTAATTCTTTGTTTTCTCCTGTTTGAAGTCTATATACTTTTTTCAATAGCAATGCAAATAAAACCAATTTTAAGTCAAATTATAAATTTGCAATTTTTTCCTTTTGAAGCAAAACTCGACAGAAGTTAGGGGCCGTATAAAAATTACGTAACGGATTATAGCCCCCCCCCCACGGACAGCAAAAAATACTTCTACCCCCACCCCCTTACTGCATGTAATTTATGGTTTCCAGAAATAATAAGATATGGGACATAAAACTAATGAAAATTTTTTGTATTTAAGATAATTCATTTTAATCTTTTAATATTTTCAACATAGGAACTTTTATAAACGGAATAAAACAATACTTGAGATACAAATTAAAAATTTTCAAATTTATTTTAAACAAAACAAAATTACTTTTCTACCATAAAAGATTACTTTTTAACAAAATACTTGAATTTTCAACAAAATAATTGATTTCTCAACAAAATAATTGAATTTTCAACCTAAAAAGATTAGTTCCCAACAAAAAAGTGTAATAGTTGATATTTCAACAACAAAAAAAGATGAAATTTCATTTAAAAAAATTACTTTTGAAACCAAAAAGACGAATTTTTAACAAATAAAGATTTTTCAGTCATGAAATAAAAAAAATTTCACCTAAATTTGTTGAACCTTCAAGCCAAAAGACGAATTTTCTGTACAGGAATTGAATTTTCAATCAGGAAATATGAATTTTCAACAAAAAATTAATTTTCAACAAAATAGTTAAACTTTCATCCAAAGAGATAAATATTCATACAAAAAACATATTTTCAACAAAGTAGTTCAACTTTTACCCACGCAGTTGAATTTTCAACAAAAAATATGAATCTTCAATAACAAAAAAGATGACTTCTTAACAAAGTGGTTCAACTAAAATTTCCAAACAAAATAGCAGTTGAATCTTCAAGCAATTTCCAATCAAACAGTTGCATTTTGATCCAAGAAATATGAAATTTCTACTAAAATAGATGAATTTTTAAATCAGAAAGACAAATTAAAAAAAAATGTATTTGAATTTTCATACAAAATGATTTTAGTTTGACTTTTCAACATCAAAATATGAGTTTTAAACCAGAAGTAAATTTTCTACGAAGATACTTGAATTTGTCACACAAAAAGACGAATTTTTTAACAAAAACGTTGAATTTTTAACCAAACAGTTGCATTTTCATCTGAGAAAAATGCAATCTCTACTAATATAGATTAATTTTTCAATTAAAAAAACAAATTTTTAAATTAAAAAGACAAATTTTCAACAACCAAAATTAGTTAAATATTCCATCAAAAAATATTTCAGTGACTTTTCAATACCAACATGTGAATTTGAAACAAAAAGAAATTTTTCTACATAATAGTTGAATTTTCTACGAAATATTTGAATTTTCAACAAAACCGTTGAATTTATCCAAAAAAGATGCAATTTCTACTAAAATATATGCATTTTTAAATTAAAGACATATTTAAAAAAAAGTTGAATTGATAAAAAAAAGAATTCAGTTGACTTTTCAACACCAAAATATGAATTTTATTCAAAGAGTAAATTTTCTACTAAAACAGTTAAATGTTCAACCCAAACAGATGAATTTTCAACAAAACAGTTGAATTTTCAACCAAAAAGGATGAGTTTTTAACAAAATTGTTCAATTTTCAAATAAAAAATAATAACTAAAAAGATCACCTTCAGAAGGAAGCAACTTAAAAAAAAAAAGAAATTCAAATACAAGGCAAATAAATTACTAACAAGAATGTTATATCAGGGTTACGGCAAAAGTTCATTTTTAAAATTCACTAATTTTTCCCTGACCATTTTTTTATTTTCGCTGACCATTAATATTCAAAGACCAGAATCTTAAACCTAAAATTAAAATTTTTTTAATTTATTTTCCTTATAGATATTTCCTGACTTTTGCAAGATTTTTTTTCGAAACCCCTGACTTTTCCCCAGGGGGATGGCTCTCCAATAAAGGCCTGTAAAATTAATGTGTCATGAGATCTGAAGACGGCCGAGTGGCGGCGCTGGCTATACTTTTAGGCCGACAATTATTCAAATGCATGTTATTGAACAGAATATGAAAACAACCAATTTCACAAGAGGAAAAAAGCGCAAAAACAAGAAGAAAAGTCGCAAAAGCGAAGTAAGTGCATATAATATTTTTCGGCTGTTATGTCTGATACTTATGAGAAACTTTGCTTTGACTCTGATAAAAGGAAAAATAAGAGAATAATTCAATTATTAGTACATATGTAATATTGCAAAATATAATTTGATTTCCATAATTTCATAAAAGTTTTCTCTGTAATGTAGCAGTTTCTGTTATCGCATCAAGAATTACTTAGGATCATAAATTAATCAGTTTTAAAGATAAACACAATGAAGTATATTTGTACAAGGTGGTACGGCAATTAATAACAGAATTCTTAACTCTTTGCTACACGTGAAGCAAATATAACCGATAACAAAACATACAATTTATTGTAGATTCTCTAAATTGTACATGCATATATTGTAAATCTTTCTATTTTTTTGCTGTCGAAAAGGAAAAAACATATTGATGAAATACAAATATCTCAGAAAAATAAGCCTAAATCTTATTCCAAATTCAAACATTTTCTGAAAAATTGAACTGGAATATTATGTAGTCAATTCATTCTGAATTTTTCAGACGAATCGTTCAAATATTTTAGACTAGAGGTCGGCTGAACTAATCAAAAATCTGGGCATAAAAAAGGAAATAACTGTAGAAATCAAATCAAAATTATTCAAAATCATCGAACAAAATTTTTGTGTTCTCTCTACCTGCTGTTTCTAGTTTCTAAAAAAATAGACATTGTGTATTCACAGACGTTATCTTTTCCGCAATTTTTCATCAATTTCAAAGTGCTTTATGCAAATCGACGATGAATTAGCTGATATATCCGGAAAAGGGGCTAAGTGCATATACGGTTCGAGAAAATATATTCGCTGTTTTCTTTTTACCATGCGCTGATTTACTACCGCGAACTTATACTGTCATTTAAAAAAAAAGTGTAAGAACAAAAAAAGTCGCTTAGCCAGCAAAGCAATCTAGTTTTCAGTGTATAATATCAAATAACTGCAAGATCTATTCACATCAAAATTTTTTTCTCGCTTTTTCAGTTTGCGCACCACCACCGATTCCAAATCCGAATCCTCCTTACAGAGTAGTTCGAATGTTAGCAGAATACCTTCCTGATGTTTATGTCGAATGTGAAGTAAAAAGACCCGGATCTGTTCAAGGCAATTTTGAGTATTGTGAAGTGCAAGGATCATTAGATGTAGTAATAAAGGGTGATACCATCATTGGGCACGTGAATCACAGAGATGAACTTGCTCCAATACGTAATAAAGACGGTCAATTATTTCTAAAACTGAAATTGGGATCCATTCATCCGGAAATAATGTATAGTGGACGTGCTGAACTAGGCATGTTCCAAAAACTGCCGGAAAACACTATATACGAACTTCCTGTAAAGAAGGGGGCACCTCCTCCTCATCGTATGATCATCCACAAGGACGAAGAAGGTAACGTGCTTTACACTGAATTGGCTCCATGGCAACCATGGCGGATGCACCTCGTGAAGTCATCCAGTGGTCGTTACGTCTTTGAGCCACGCTAAACAAGGTATGAAATAATCTTTAGACCGTAATTCGGTACCGATTTCAGATTTTTTTACTCAGGACAAGAAACAGCATTCAATTTGAAAGAGATATGTGAGATTGGTCTTTGTTTTAGCTTTTATGTTAATGCAAAAAGCGAAAACAATGTCAATTTCTCAATTTTCTTTTCCAACATTCTTCAAAAAAATGTTTTATGCCCGCCTTGTTTGGATTTTATGCGCATGAAAGTGTGGTACAAACAATGTATTGACTTGTCAACCGAATGTATTTTAACGGCAGAGTGATTTTGGATGAATTTTATTTTACAGAAATAATTTTCAATGCGAACAAAAATTTCATTACATTTTGATTAAAAACATAAATATTTTATGTATAATTTACCAACCGCTAACAGATACTATTTTCTTATTGTATGTTGTAACCCTACGAGAAATGATGTTATTTTGTACAGAGGTAATAAAATTGTTTTCTGAAACGTTTCAAACAATTCAACTGTATTTAGCTAACCTGACCCTAAAGCTAACAACGAAGATCAAAATTCTTCGAAAAAATTATTTTCTTTTTTCAACTTCAGTAAGTTAGTGATTTAATTCAGATAAAATTAATTAAGAATTTGTGTCTATCAAAATGAGCTAAGTTTCTTAATTTTTTAATGATACAAAAGAATTTTTATTTTGAAAAAGCGCGCTAAAGTGTTTTTTTACTTTGATTGCCTAATAAATTAAAATATATGCTTCAAATAAAAGTGCTACAAAATATAATTAAAAGTCATAAACTAAAATAAATAATAAAATAAGCACATTGGCTATCATGCAATTTCTTTTTTATTTTGAATTTTCATCGACTTCCAGTAATCCGTCACTATTATTTAAATATAAGATTTTATACCAGCGGTTATTGAAAGCAAAGGGAAAAATAATATGTTATTCAGAATGCTGATCCATTTCGAAGATGTTCACAATATAAAATTGGCCAACTTGATTAATTTTATATCTTTACCTTTTACAATCATGAAACGTTGAACATTTTTTCAAATAAATTTACGGTAGATGTCGCAGTAATCGTGACTCGCAATTTTAATTCGCATATATTGTTAAGAATATATTAAAATTAACATTCAATGTTTATTTCCATTCATTTTCAGCATTTTATATTAAGAAATGGAATTAAAATTAATTAAAATTAAATAAAAAACAAGAGATTCGGCGTCTTGATTGATGGGCCCTTTACCTTATCTTGAAGATTTGCAATTGAAGACCAAATAATTTTCAATGTGTATAATTTTTAATGTTTTTGAGAAATAGTTTAATTTTGAAGATGTAAAATTGAAACTTCTTTCATTTCAAATATGCATAAACATGGTAGAAGAAAAATCAGTACACAATTTAAATTTTCCAGACTTGATGTTAGACTGTTTTAGGACGGGAATTGGGAAATAAACTGTAAAATATGGATATCTGGAATCAACTTCAGGAAACAAAATCTTACGAAACCGTAAAATCAGTTTATAATAAGAGAAAGAGAAGGAGGAACTTGAGAAAAAGGTCAGACAGATAAACAAATATTTGGAAAAGAAAACAGGAGAATGGAAGAAATAACAGATTTAAGACGTGGATTAGGTGAAACAAAATGAAAAAGTGGTGGAGATCGTAAATAAAATGAGGTAAGAGAATGAAACAAATCGAACGGGAAAGTCAATTGTTGACAGGGTAAATAAGGAGTAGAGAAATAAAATAGACTTTTTGGGAATAAAAAGAGCATTTGGAGCTCAGGAGGGAAGGGAGGGGAAAACAATTCATTCATAAGAGGTCTATACTGCTGTCCAAAGTAAAAAGATACGCGACTTTACGGTTTAGAGTTACTCTCATCAACCTGACGATGGAAAAGTCGACCGAAGCGACAATGTCTCCTGTGTATCTTTTTACTTTAGATGGCAGTATAAATATTGTAGAAGGTACTGACAAAAGACAGAGGTGAAGGCGTTTTTTTAAAAAAGAATGAGACGTGAATGCGAAAATTGTCTGGGCCACAACTGTAAGTATTGGAGAAAAGAAAACTACTATAGCAACAATAGGCTGCTGGGAAGAAAAGTATTTGATTATAGAAAGAGAAAAAATATTGAGCGGTAAGGAAATTAGTGTAGATCAGGATCTTACCAGAGAACAAAGGTGGATACAAAAAGAAAATTATTAGATATATAGCCACAATATTGTTTAAAACCAACCAATGATATTGTGAAAATCTTTAATATAAAGATTTACAGCAAAAATGATTTTGTCTATTATTATTGATGAAACATATTTTGAATCACTTAAAGCATAGATATTTTGTAGCTGAAATTCAAATACTAGATGCCTGAATGTAGCGCTAAATTAATAGGAACGATGTTGACAAAGGTTTGAAATTTATAATTTATTTCACATTCTACGTCAAAATTATGAAGATTAGGCCTAATTGAAATGAAATAAAGTGGAATTATTCTCCTAACTAGTTTTCAAATTGGTTCAGTTTTCCAAAACTTGGATACTTAGTCATATAATTTCTCCGTTTTTCTTATTTTTTAAAAAATCTGACGTGGCGTTTCAATTTCGTATGACATTTGAAACTCACGAAGTCACGTAGCTAAGTGAAAGATATGAAAATCCATGAATCGGGGATACAGTTGGCTGTCTCAAAAACCAAAACTACTTTCTTTTTTTAAAATATTCTTGTTATGCTGATTTGATTCTTCAGTATTTTTCTCTATGAACTATACTTTTTTCCGTTTAAGGAAGTAACAATAGGATACCAAAACATGCGGGTTAACCAAGTTTGGACAAGCTGGAGGAATTTGGAGAAGAGCACTAGAAGGGAAGATTAGGATTTTCAGTAATCCCAACGACCATGGGCAAAGGGAAAAATCACGGAACGACAGCGAGAGGGTGCAAAGTACTTTTTTCATGTAGTAGCTGTCGGGGAAAAATACGGGAAGTTCTGAAATTTCGTTTAAAGTTTTGATTCTATCGGATTAATGAAAACATGAACTAAGGAGAAAGATTGGAAGAGAGGCATGCAATTGTTAACCAAAGGTTTCAAATAAGTATGCCAACTTCCAATAACGACAGAAATAATATAAATAGAAGAAACAGCCAAGGATCTGGTCAGAAAAATTCCAATGGGAAACGAAACATTGAACATCTGGACAAAGGTAAGATTAAAGTTATCACAGTTATCATGATTTTGTTAAAGTTTGTTCCGTAAGGTAGCTGTTTCCGCTATCGCAGCACTAATTACTTATTGCAAATCATTCACAAGCTTAAGGATAAACACAAGGACGTATTCTTTACAAGGTTGCTGCTGTAAAATAAAATTAAAGATAATAAAAAATAGATGGTAAATTGTTTTATTATTTAATATTCCGTAGTGGTAAGCTTGGTGAATCATCATCATCGAAATAATCAATCCAATTGATATAATAAAATAATTAAGCTCTCCTTCCATATAATTATTTTTTAATTCCCACAAGACATTTCAAGTTATGTAATGTGTAAAACATGAAAAAGAAAAAATAGAAGGTAATTATTTTTTTGAAGAAAAAATCTGATTTAATTTTTCCCATAAGCTATGAAATGTAGAAGTTGTACTATTGCAGAAAGATATTTTCAAAAAATAAATCAAGAGCAAAAAATGTAGGCCGCAAAAAAACCAAAATCATTTCGTTGAAAAAATGTGAGTTCTAAGTAACATTAGACGCATGGGATTAAACTTAACTTTTCAAATATTCCGTAAAAAATAATTTTTTACCATGTGCTTTTTTTGTATATTTTATATTTGTAGTGAAAATTTTTTGTAATTCAAACGAAAAATCGGTTATTTGCCTAAACTGTTTCAAATGGCTTGACGAATTTCCAATGTTTTCAAACAATGTCAACGATTCGAAATATTGTAGGGTATTTTTAAAATTTCAAGAAATTTTCAAGAGCCTTAAAGAGTTTCATGGAATTTTAAAAGATCTTCAATATTTTCAATATTTAAGGATATTTTAAGAGATTACAATGCTTTTTCAAGAGATCTAGAAAATTTGAACGAATTCTAAGGATTTTAATAATTTATTTCATTTAAAAGAATTTATCATGTTATTTTCGTGAAAAATCACCCGATTTCTCTATTTTGAGAGCACTGTAAAAGTTTCTGCTGTTACAGGAAGAATTGCTCAGTACAAATAATTCATAGGCCTAAAGATAAACAATGACTCTTGGAAGACGCTTTCACGGAAATTATTAACAATATTTTAAGCTCTTTTCAACACGTGAAGCAAATAAAACTGATAACACCTTGCGACTTGAAATAATTTGGAAAGGGAAATTTGATAGCGACCATATATATAATCTCAAAAATTGCTCTGCACTTCCTCCTTGAATCTGGACAGGAAAGATGAGGGTCGTTGATATTTTCCTCTTCGCTTCAGCGTATCTCGTTGATTCTATTGGTAGATATATATAATTTGTTAATAATATATCACTTTATATTTTATGATTGTATCTTAAATTTGAAAAATTTCAATTTGAACAATCATAGAAATCCTTATGTAAATTAAGAAACATATGCCTGCTTTTTAATACTCTTTCACGGTTAAATTATTTAAGCCTTCAATTTATCTAATAAATTCTTGAAAATATTATAAATGTTTTATGTTAGTGCTTTCCGCTGGAAACAAGTATTTAAAAAAAAGTGTATTTGATATAAGATAATAAATGTTTGAAGAAGAAATACAATTTCTAAAAAAAGAAGTTAGGTTGTGTTACTTTTTTCGCCGGAAATCAGCATTTTTAAATAACGAGTATTGGATTTTAAGGATTTATAATTTTTAAACTGGAACTAGTAAAACTATATCAAATAGCATTCATTTCAAATAAGTTTTAAAGTGCTACCGTTTGTAGGTTTTAATGTTTTTTACCCTTTTTAAAGAGAGTGGACATGCGTATATTATATTTCATCAATAAACTAATGATTTTTATAATGGAAAGTAAATTGTGACTTTTTTTTAATTAAATATTTGATTTTTTGTCGCCATTCAAAGTTCCAAAGCTTGCGTCACGAGTGAAATAACTTTAGAAACAATAAATTAATAAAAAAAATCCCAGAAATTGCAGTCAAACTTCATCTACTCACTTTCTCCTGAAAGTTTTAGACAAATCGGTTGAAGAATATTTTACACTGCTACGGGTCGACTGAACTGATGAAAAATAGAATTTCGGACATAAAAAGTAAGAGAGCTCTAGAAATAAAAAATAATACAACATTTTCATATTTCCACATTTTTCATGTTACGTTTTTTTTTTAAATTTGTTTGTTCACGTTCTTTTTACCTGCTGTGTCCAGTTTCTAGAAAAATGGACAATGAGCATTCACAGAAGTTTTTTTTGAGAGTTTTTGCAGTCATTCCAAAATGTCTAATGCAAATTTTGCTTAAAACATTTTTGCAAGTATTTCATTAATTATTTATTGAGAAAACAAGTTTCATGAAATCATGTTTAGCATTTCTGAAAAAAAACATTTTTGCCATTTAAAATTTTTTTCGTAAGATAAACCATTTTGCAATTTACAGCGTTAGAAAAATGATTTTTCAAGAAAATTGATATATTTGCACAGTCAGGATTAGAACAGTTTTAAAACTTTTAAATGATCTATATTCATGTTGGGCCTCTTGGAAGCAAACTGAATTCTTCCGATCGAATGAAAACTTTTCTCTGTATATTTTTGTTAAAAAATTGCAATTTTTAAGACAAGATCGTCTGGACAAAATGAATATCCTCAATAAATAGAATTGATTTTTTACACATTTTTCTTTTTTAATAATCTTTGACACAAAATAAAACTTTTTAGTCTCATGACATTTTCTCGCACGATGAACCATTATTTATTCACAGTATTTTTTAAGAATATATTATTCACAAATGCTCAAATCTCAATTTGGTCGTTTTATTGTCTAAGTTGGGTTAAAAATCTTATACCGCTTTTCTAACTTGCGGTGAAAATTATTATTTTTGGGTTTCAGTGGGGGATGATGCTGAGACATATAGTGAATTAATTGGGACTACACTCATATCCATATAGTAAATGGAAGTAGGTATATTTTATGTTCGAAGAAAAAATATAACACGTGTGTTTATGGCACTCGCCAAGCTTAGATGCGTATTCCTCGAAAAACCGATTTTTAAAGTTCCAACTTCAAAAATGCCTCGATGACTCGTTTTTCAGCTTATGTGATTCATTTTTCGACTGAAATGCCGGGGATTTATCCGGCTATATGCCCCTATACGTAACTCCATACCGACCATAAGGTCCGTTTTTATGCGCGCGCCGACATGTAGAATCCTAAATAAGTTTAGATATTTCTGTCAAGCAGTTACTTCTTTTCACTATAGAATTGGGAAATATCTTGAATAACAAAATTAAGAATTTTTTACTGATTTTTAGAGGCCCATTTTTCGCTATTCAAATCTGTAAAATTTTACTAGTAATCACCAGAGTTTAGACAGTTTTGATTCAAGGAGGCAATAAAGCTGCAAAATAAATAAAAAATTTAACACTAAAGATCATCCCTATTCAAGGCATTTAAAAAAATTCATATTTTTCTTAACTTTGTAAAAACAATCAGATGGCAGTCTTTTAAAAATAGATACAGACTAGTTCACACTCACAGTTTGTCAACATGGCCTTTTTGTATCAATAGAGATAAAAATGAAACAGCATGCCGTCGCTTTATTACTCTTTCTTATTTTCACATTTCCCATGCTTATAACTTTTTGTAGTTATTATATAAAGTTATAAATAATTTTTTTTTACATTAAGCAATTAGGTTTCCCCTATTGAATTAGGAAATACCTCGACCACTCGAATTAGTAATTCTCTACTAATGTTTAGATTTTGCCAATTTTTATTCAGAGAGCGAACAAGCATAAAAACTAAAATATACATCTTCAAGCACTCAAACCGATACTTATTCCCCCCGTGTCTGATTGGAAAAATACATTTTTTTAATCTCTGTGATATAATGAAACTTTTTCTCTCTCTTTTTTTATTGTTTTTTTTTCGAGGAAATGATATTTAGAGATTGCGCAAGCCCCATGAAGTTTAACACGTATTTCCCACAAGGGAAAAATACACATTTCTCTTCACAATTAGTCATGAAATACGAGTAAAATATTACATTTTAAATATTATCCCCATAAGTCGGTTTTATAGAGCCCCAAAAACCCCCATGAGTGAAAAATTGGGGTTTTCGAAGTTTTGGCGCTAATTGTAATTTTTATGCGATTTTTCAAATAGAAATTGTTTCTAGCACATTCAGGTTTATTTTCTATTGATAATTAGATGTTCAAATAGATTATTGAAACACATTCCCTTTTGTAGCAATTTTCTTTCAGATTAGACTTAGAAAGAAGTAATTTTGTTCGAATTTTTCCACCGATTTTCAACTCTTTAGTTAAAGCGAGAAAGTAGTCAATTTTCTCACTTGGTGTGAGGTAATAATTAATCCAATTCACCAAACCTAATTTTGTAAATAAATTATCATTGCTTATAACATTTGTTTACTTTTTGATGATGAGGCAAGCACCCCAGATGTACCTCACCGATATTCTTTATTGTGTAATATTTTGTAGTACAGAAAAAGTAGTAGACACACGTATTTTTTACGCGCTATTAGGTTAATTTATGGGATAAAAATCACCCTGAAAGTTGACATTGACATTTCACATTCTTTTCATAAACTATTTGTCGCCACACTTTTTTGTCCTGCCATACCTTTCAAGCTTCCTTCACGTCCATGCAGTTTTTCTGATGTCTCTTCGAATTATGCCTACAGGTCATTTATTGCTTTCGGAAAATTAATCACAACATAAAACAAAATAAGCACCCTTATTTTTATTCGGGTTGATTACCCCTATGAAAAATCATTATTAGATTGTGAATAAAACCTGTTTTTTCAAATTTATTTGTAGACTGATATCTCATCAATATAATATGTGAATTTCTTACCATGACACAATTAACAAGTCCGCTGTATTCAAAATCACCCTTTTTTTCACCCATCATATTTTCGTTTTTGTTTGGATACAACAAAATATTATTTATTGAAAAAAGTTTCGAAATTTTATATAATACTGAAAAAATATCTGCATTTGAATGGCTATGTTTGAATTCGGAAATTTGAAGGGTTGAAGCCACCCTTGAAATTAACACCCCACAAAATTTTTGTTCTCAATTTTTAAGAACAAATCTGAAATTTTCAATTAAACCAACGTCAACTTACTCCCTGCAAAAAGACACTCCTCGGGACGTGTCTTTCATATTAAAATCTAATGAATTTACTAATAAATCTACTGAAAACTATTTTCTGCAATTCACTAACAGTGTTTAAATTCACACATTTCAGGAATGAAAAACACCCTTAAATTTCACCAATAAAAATAGTTATTTTTTCATATCTCTTTACAATTCCATTTTTTAAATTTCAGTCTAATATTGAAGTTTGAAACAATAAAATAATATGCATATAATTTTACAATTTTATGAAAATTAATAAAGTACATAAAATTAAAAGTAAGATACTTTCAAGTGAATCTTATTATCTATCTCTTAAGTTTCAGATCAAGGATTTCTTGTCATGTGATGAGTCGCTCACAACCTTTAGATTTTCTCCTATGCATTTAACATACCATAAAATGTATATTTTGTATTAAATATCTCTTACAAGCACAATTTTTATATTAGACTTACATGATTTAATATTGTCTATATCAAGAATTCGAACGCGGCCTGTAGAATGCAGATATTTTTTCAGTATGATATACAATTTTAAAACTTTGTTCAATAAATAACAGTAAGAGTGCTTATGTTACTTAATCTTTAATGCAGAATATATGTCGCAATAAGCGTTTCAAGAATCAATATTAAAACGTATGTTGTGATTAACTTTCCAAAAGCAATAAACTATATTTTTTCTGACCTCTTCAGCTTTTCTTTAACTTTTTAGTTAGTAGCATGTACTAAATGTTAATATTAATAATTATAGAAACAAAAAAGCTCTCAATAACTACTTCAAGTAAAATTGACATCCAATATGTTCCATATAGAGATATTGAAGAATATTTCAAATATCTGTTTTATTTCGGCAAAAATATATTCACAAAAAAGAAAGAGATTGTTTGAAAAATTATTCTCTGATGTTTATTAATTTAGTATTCATAACTCAAAATTGATAAGGAAAAAAATTGCTCAAACAATTATTTTTGGTAACTTGTATTAATTATTATCACACTCTAATTGAAAAACTGAAAATAAGTTTAAAAATTTGGAAAAAAACCGCGACTACCATCGACCATCCATCGATATGTGGATGCAATTGTCTTCCACGATTTACAACTATTTTAATAACAATTACAAAAGTGTAGTCCTAAAAATTGAAAGAAAAATTGAACACCCTTCAAATCTTGGAAATTTTATTAAAATTTCTTTAATCTTATCTAATTCCTCTTGATACCACTTGAAATATTATAAAATCACTTCAAATTTTTACAGTCTGTTGAAATTCAATAAAATGTCTTCAAAAATCCGTGAAATTCCATGAAATCTGCTCATATTTCCTGAAATCCTAGATAATTTATTGAAATACCTTGAGAGCTTTTAAACTCCCTTAAAATCATTTAAATCTTTGGTAATCTTATTAAATTCATTAAAATAATTTTTAAATCTCTTAGAACCTTCTAAATATCCTTAAGCCTTATGGGTCCTACAAAATCCTTCTAAAACTTCCGAAATTCTGGGAAGTTATTTAAAACGGCATACAATTTTTTTCCAATTCTTTGAAATCGTTATTTTCCTTTGAAATTCATTTACAGTTTTTAAATACCTTGAAAATTCTTTGAAATCTTTGGAAATACTCTAAAATATTTCAAATCCTTTGATATTTTTCAAAATACCTGGACATTTTTCAGGTTATAAGAAATCCCTTTGAATGTTTAGAAATTGACTTTTCTGCAATTTCTTATACTTTATATTATATAAAAATTGATATTTCATAAATTCCCTTGACATATATTAAAATTCTTGAAAATCTTTCAAATATTTTGAACTCTTTAACAAAAATTGGGTTAAATGGATTTTAGACCCGGTCTGCAAGACTTACATGGGATCGGTTGGTGAGTTCCAGTCCGCTTATGAAGGCTAATTTTTACAAATAAATAATAACATGTCCATTTTCCTAACCCGAAAAGACTTAAGGGACAGAAACACGGCTATTTTCAGACAAGAAAAAAGAACCGTAAGTTCGAAAAAGTCTGACAAAATTGTTTAATGAATCGCTGAATTGAAAATGATTCAATATTTATTTTTATTACTTCAAATCCCACCCTCCCCCCCACAAATAATTTCAAATGGAAATTGGGGAAGGTGCCGAAAAAGTGTCCGCCCCAAAAAGCGTTCGTCCGAAATAGGAAAACTAACAAAAAAGAAGCAAACCTCCAGCTTGCGTTTAACTGAGGCTGACTTTGCAGGACAAAGATTCGCGGTAGATAAAAAAAGAAAGAAAAAAAACGCAAGAAAAAAAAATATACTCCCCATAATCCATTTTTAAGGTAAATGGTCCTGGAAACCCTTGAAGGGAAAAATGAAGGCACAAGTAGATTTCACTGTAAATGTCGTTTCATTCTTGTCACTTTAGACTTGGCCATTTCGAGTCATTCACCTTCCCGCTTTTTATGACGAACAACGCTTTTGTCAATTAAATCTTGATTATACGATCTGATGACTATGCATAAGAAGAGCAAGGTGAAGAAAGGGGTAGAGCCTTCGTGGATTGAGAAATCGAGTCGCAATTTTGATATGAATATGGCTATTAAAAGTAAAAAAGAATGCGGGAAGGTGAGAGACTCGAAATGGCCAAGTCTAGAGTGACAAGAATGAAACGACATTTACAGTAAAATCTACTTATTCCTTCATTTTGCCTGTCGGGGTTTCCCAAAACCATTTAAATTAAAAATTTATCATAGGGAGCATATTGTTTCCTTGTTTTTTCTTCTTTTTTTTGCGTTTTTTATTGTTTTTTTAAACCTACCGCGAATCGTTATCCTGCAAAGTCAGCCTCAGTTAAGCGTATGCGGGAGGTTTGGTTCTTTTTTATTAGTTTTCCTATTTTGGGCGGACCCTTTTTCGGCACCTTCCCCAATTTCCATTCGGAATGTTTTGTGGGGGAGTTCTGGATATTTTTTGGAACCACTACGTTGTGATGTCACAATTTCAGTATGATATTGAAATATAAAGCCGATGATTTTCCCTCGAAACGATATATTCACGCAGCGCCTCACGGAAGTAGCGTACAATCATGAAGTACAAGTACATGTTACTGAAATATTTTCATTTTTATTAATTGTATGACGTCACAAAAATTTGAAATTGTAATTACAAATAAATATGATGATTCAGTGATATGTAAGAATCTGAATGGGACGAAGTTCCCGCTAAAATGATAATGAATGGAAAAAAATCAAAGACTGAACTTTTTTACCAAAACAAAAGCACTCGACTAATAATTGTTGTATGGTCTGATAGTTGGTCGCATTTTTCTCACTTTTTCCTCAGCATATGGTGCATCTAGAGGAAAAAGAGGGGCTTTTCCGATAAGTAATAAAAACTTACACAAGCCGAAAAAGTGCCGCTTCCCCTTGGCCCATATGATATTTTTTATAATAAACGGATGATTTCAGACATTTCTCGATATAAAGTCATGCTTTCAATCCATATTACATTTTGAATAAAGAAGCATGAAATTTATATTAACTCATTCCAAGTGATCAAAAATTCAATTAAAAAATTGCGGGAAATTTGTAGTAATTTACGATAATTTTAGAGGTGATTAATGGTAACTGACCATAAATTGCCCAAAATTCAATTAAAATTTCTATAAATTCGCGGATATTAATTGACATATTTAGTAATTTATGGTAATTTTACCGGTAAATATTGTAACAAACGATAAATTAGCCAAAATTCATTTTTAAGAAATTCCATAAATTTCCTGAAATTTATAAAAATTTTCAGTCTGTTATGGTCACTTTAAAGGTAAATATGGTGACTTGCAAGTTAGCCGAAATTCATTAAAAAAGATTTCCGAAAATTTTGAAAATTGTTGGTCATTGATGGTAATTTTACAGGCATATCTGATAACTTACCATAAATTACCCAAAAATTATTTCAAAACATTTCAATTTTCAGGAAATTTATGAAAACTTTCAGTCATTTATGACAATGCTACAGGTAAATATGGTAACTTAATATATATTACCAAAGATATATTGTTAAAAATTTTCATAAATTTCTGGAAATTTATGACCCATTTTCGGTAATTTAGGTAATCTTACAGGTGATTCATGGTAAATTAGGATAAATTACCAAAAATTCAATGAAAAAACTTCTATACATTTCCGGAAATTTTTCGGTAATTTACGGTAATTTTATTAGTTTTATATGGTAACTTTCCATAAATAACCGCAAAATTCTATTATCTTCAAGCAAAATTTCTCACAGTTTTATACGCTGAGTGGGCTGATAATCGTAAAATGCGAGCTCATAGATGCATAATTTTTATTATTTACCTCTGATGTCACTTTTCAGCCCATATGGAGTGAAAAGTAGAGCTTCAGCCCCGCTCCATAGGCGTCGACAAGGGCTGAACTTAGGCAAGTGGCATAAAAAAATATATTCAAATTTGAATTATATGGAGAAACCCGGATAAATAGATTGTTTTAGTCGGTAGCAAAAATGGGTGAGTTAAAGACTGTCGATGACTGTATGCAAGTTTTAAATTCTCAATTTGTACAAAAGATGTGGTGCCAATATGTTAATTTTGTTCAAAAATCATTTGTTTGCAACGCTGAGAATTGCAAACGGTTCCTTCTACGAGAAAAGTGAAAGAGGCAGAAAAGCTTGTTTTTTCTGCGCAGAGATGCTCAACATGATTTTATAAAACTTTTTTTGTCCGACCCCCCTTGAAAACGCGCCATTGCATGCACGTGAAGCAGGCGTAATGTGGCCGCTTCCAGCCCAGACCCTTTATGATGAGCGATTCGACCCTTTATAATGATCAGTCCGCCCTCTGTGATGATCGGTTCGACTCTCTATGATGCTTGAGTCGACCGTTCGAGATGAAACGAAGTCGACACTCTCAGATGATCGATTTGAACCTCTTGTTTTAACCTTCTAGAGATAGTCGCGTTAGCCATCTTCAAGGGCTGTCCTATAGTTGACCCTGCAACATAGTCTGTCTGCAGATCTAGATGGCCCAACTGACCTTTCATTTTTCTATTGTCGAGATGCTGTTCGCGGAAGTTATTCTCCTGTGTTTTCTTAACCCGGGCCTTCAGGAGTGAGTACTCGAGATGGATAAGATTTTATGCATTTTTCTCACCCCTGATACTGAAATCAAGGCCAAGTGTTTCAGGAGCCTCCTCCGCTGCTTTGTACAGAAACGCTCCTTTGCCCACTTTTTTGTGTTTCGTGACCATTTTAAGAAGAGGGTCTCGTATATGGAGTTGAATTCTTTTAGAAATGAAATTTGTTTGGTGGACATTTTAAATTCAACAATCTGAAATCGGAATTATTTAGAATTAATTAAATTTCAATACAATTCGTGTGAATATTTCAGAAATTAAACTTTCAGTATCCAACAAAATCCAAACATTAAACATTTAAAATTGAATTATTTCTTAATTAGTTTCATGCGAATTCAAAATATTTAAATTTTAAAAATTGGATACATACTCAAAAGTATTTAAATTGTTAAGAGAAGCGTTAATAATTGATCAATACTTTGAAATGATTGAAAAAACTGAATTGTTAAATATTCTTTCAGCTACAAAATTCAAAAAAAAAAGTTCTGCAATAAGCTACAGCATTCATAATAAAAAATTCCACAGTGGACTTTTTTAAAAATAAGACAGTCTATTTCGGTTTGAATAATTTAAACATGAAATCCTTTAAAATTTAAAATTTTAAAAGTGTTGTTTTTAAAATTATGCGATTTCAAATAAAAATATTGACAAATAAACAATTTTGAATTTGAAAATTATAAAATATAAGACTTAAAATAGTATTCTTTCATATTGACCAATTAGAAATTTGAAAACTTTAACTTTGAAATCGAACCCATTTAGAATTAAACAAAATGAATATCAAAATTCATTAATTTTATGTAGAGGTATTGGAAACTTATATTTTTAAGACCAATCATATGACTTTAAAAAGCAAACAAATGAAAATGCCCTGCATTTTAAACTTCAGAACTTCATCATAGAGAAAAATGAATGTTCACGCTACTATCTAGATACTTAGGTTTAACAGATTTAATGTATAACGTTTAGACACACACTTTTATCAATTATTTTACTCTATCCAAACAATTTGCAGCATTGTTATTCCTATCGTGTAACCAAAATATTAATAATAATCATTTTTCCACAAGCTCACACACGACACGAAACATTGACTATAAGCTTGATGAAGTGAACGGCAGACGTCGACAGCATTTTTCATGAAGTTGACTATAAGCTTTATCAAGCAGCCAATAGAGGTATGGCGTTGACCTAAACTCGGACAACGACTTTAACATCTTCGCTGTTTCAGTCTCATGTCTCGGAATTTTAAGTTTAACATACACACATTTTTACGCCTAATATCTGAAAAAAGATGGCAGATGTTACGCATTAATATCTGTATGTTCCACGGTACTATATTATACTTTATGAAACGCAGGCATGATTGACGCGTTTTATCAGCGTATTTTAGTTCCGACAGTATGCGTTTACTCAATAGGAGGAACGAGAGCGGATACGCATGCGCGCAGTACAATAATGAGTCCATAATGCTCCTGAGAGTATTGTGGGCTCATAAGCGTACTGCGCGCATGCGCATTCGCAGTCGCCCGTGTACGATTATGACCGCGTCAACCTAAACTCAAATTTCAGACGTGATAAACTTGTTAATCATACCTTTCTTACATAAAGTATCGTATGCACCAAGGAGGTTTTGACTCACGCTCGTCTATGCCTCGTTATTGCAAACTCACGCTCGAATAAAAAGACTGTTTCCCTCCTAGGTACACAATACACTATTAAACATATACGTTTGATCAACCATTTGTTCGACGTGTAGAAGCTCTTGTATTGGACCTCGAATTTTTCATATTTATAGGTTTAAAAATTCACATATATGGTAATAATTATAGTGTTTTTAAGCATTTTTCATCGTCATATAAAAATAACAAATTAAAAATATTAATTATACTGAAGTTCAAATATAAAAACGAAAAATTCAAGGTCCGATCCGAGACATCCTACTGTAGGTGCAATTAGCGATGGAAGGTTATTGTTAATAAGAGAACATAACATAATCGGTTTTGAAGCCACGTCGATCTACTGCATACTGATTGTCAGCCTGGCATTCATAATACCCTGCATCCTTTTGCGTCGCAGGATCAATTTCCATTTTAGATTTCACTGTATCATTTCCCTTTGGCCATTCATGAACCTGAAAATTTTTTTATTTAAAAATATAAAAATTAAATAGAGGATTTTATTGTTTTTTACAGAAATGACATCAATAAGTTATCATAATAAGCAATTATAATATCACCTGGAAGAAACTGTGATGATACAATTCGATACCATCTTTAAACCAAGTGATTTCAGGTCTCGGAACACCAACAGCCATACAGTAAAATGTAATTTTCCTTCCCAACATGTAGTCTAATTCAAAATGGGATGATTTTATAATCTTGGCTGCCTGAAATTGAAAAATCTTCAGTTATTCATTAAAATTTTGACATTTTTAGGATTTCGTAGCCCCGCGCAGAAGCCCTTATATATTCATATTCACCGGTAGGTCTGGCAATTGTAAATCCAACTGAGCATTTCTTGTTTCGCGCTTGTTTGCCAAAAGACAGAAATCTTGTCATAATTGAGTAAAAGTTTTAAGCATCCTTAACTAATTGTGCAAGCCTCCAAAATTTTGCTCAAATCCTCCATTCGCCAATACATCGCATTATTTACAAATTAAATTGTGTGCAATAACAGCCTACTTGCGTTTTAAAAAATGTTTTTTTTTTATTTACTAGAACATTGTGCGCGCTACGCTCGCACTAACTACTCTGTCTTTAAAAAAAATTCGGTTTATTTTCTAACATTTTGTTATAGATTTTACAGAAAATCTTATATGATTTGAGAACGTTGTATATGATTGACAGAAGTTTCCTTATTGTAGCAAGACAATTCCAGTAAATTCAATATGAATGACACCATTTTTTGATTTGGACCGTACTTATAATATTTTTTTAACATTTAAAAAACATATCAAAATTTGACTCGACTTTTCTATAACATTCCATTTACTGTATTTTCTGGAAATATTTATGGTAATATTTATGTGCAAGATGTAACTGAAAAAAATTCAAACTCTATGATGTAACATTTTATTTAATCAAGACAGACGCATACAACATTATTTAAATTTATATTTGACATGAGTACAAATAACTTTATTCTTAAATAACAGTCAAAATGATATTTTCACCATAAATAAAATATAACCATTTGCCCATATTTTCCAAGACTTACCATAAACGGTTAATTTTTGCTACTTCTATTAAAAAATATTATTTTTCAAGATGAATATCTCTTAGAAAGAAAAACGGAAAAATATGAAAATTACAAAGTATTTAAATCAGTTCTTGATCGAATTATCCCGTCAATTTTACGTTGGTCTCATTATTTTCTCCCAATAATTATAACAATTTAGTTAAAAACCCTTTTCTTTAATTCACCTATTTCACAATTAAATTTGTACATAATTATATTTTTATGTTCTATATTGCAATATTTTATACTTAATATTTTATTTTTGATCAAATTATCTTCTTCAGTAGAAAATTCAACTATTTGTTTGAAAATTCATGTATTTTGTTAAAATTTACTCTTTTTTGGTAAAAAATTAATTTTTTCGATTGAAAATTGCACAAAGGTTTTAAAAATTCAGGTACTTTGATCAAAATTAATTTTTTTTGCTAGGCAATTGATCTATTTGGTTAAAAATTCATTTCTTGAGTGGAAAGTTATCTTTTTTTTTTTGGAAAATTATTTTTTTCACCTGAAAATGTAACTATTCCATTTCTTGTGGAAAGTTCATCTCTTTTAATATTAAAGTTACTTTTGCTCATGTCGAATACAAATTTTAATTCTGCTAAATGTCTGGCTTTGTTTGAATAATACAATTTTACATCAATAAATCTTACATTGTTGTCAGTTTTATTATGCACACAAATGTCACATTCTTTGTTAGGCCCTTCAACTGAAAATCATTTTTTTATTATGTGTGCGAATTTGGCAATATTCTTTCCTTCGATTTTTTCAAATTTCCCAATCGGCATTGAGGAAAAGCGACAACAGTGCTTTCGATATTTTCGTGACACTCCTATTTTTCAGAGAAGATTTTTTCCTCATCAAATTATGTGCGTAACAAATTAAAAACAAGTGACTTCTGAAAATACAATTGGGCTGTTATTGCACTCAACAGCTCAAATTCTTTCTAAATTTCTACTAAATAAACTCCAGAAAACTCGAGATATATTTTGATTTACAAATTATATTTAGCAACAAACATTTTGTTTCATAATTTTAGTCGAACTTTCCAGACTTTACAAATGTATTTCGATGATTCAAAAAAGTTATCGCACAATTTCTGTAATTTGGCAAAGTGCGAAAAAAGAATTCCATAACTGCCCAGATTGGAGGCTTATGAATATTTCATGAATTGTACTTCTCCTTGTGTCTTTATTGATCTAATTTTCATTTTTCCGAATTGCTATTTGTCATTATTTTTATTTCACCAAATCACCTTGTGCCCTGATTTTTATTTTTTCGGATATCTGATCGTCATAATCTCAATTTTTCCGTATTACCATTTACCCTAATTTTTCCCCCGAATTAACATTTATCATAATTTTTAGGGTAACGTAGGAAGACCTTATGCAGTCTGCAAAATGGCTTTCCAACGTTACCACGACTAGCGCAAAAACTATTAGGTCTACAGACTTCATTTTTGCATGATGATGCACAGACTAACGCCGAATCTCAAAAGTACGCCAATTTGATGTTATTTCGAGTTGCAACAAAAATCGGAGATTGAGAATGCAGCTACGGTCATGTTACAGTTTCACATTCAAAGTATTCTTACTTTAAGAAAAAAATCTTCTTTTGAGCACATAAGAAATGAGCTGCAACAAAAATAAACCCACTGTTTTTCTGTGTATCTTACACATGTCTAATACAGGGAAAAATAGTGTGAGAGCCCTGGGGAAACTGCTCATCGTAACGCTACTGTGTAAATATATAAAAACGTAGGCCTTTTCACTCAAAATGAATCTGTTACCACGCCTAGAGCAAAAATTACAAGGTCTATTGACCTCTTCTTTTGCATATAGAGATGTATCTCGTGTCTTATGCTATAAAAAATGGTGACAATCCTGAGGGAAAATATTTATGAGGACGTTGTTATGTGAATCCATACAAAATTAGGACTTTTGAATCAAAATGAGCCTGTTACCACGTCTAGAACAAAAAGTACAAAGTCTTCCGACACCATTTTTTGCATGAAGATGTGTCTCATGTGTCTAATATGAGAAAGAATAGTGAAAACCCTGAGGAAAATACTCACGAGGACTGTTACCAACCGAAAGGGTTCTACTTTCACATTGTCCACATTGTCTATTCTTGGATTCCTTGATCTTCTCAGATCCCAACCTCATTGCCCCTTCTTACGTTATATATTTAGGTGCTCTCCGAGCTTCTCATCTCGCCTATAAAGGTATTCTCTTTACCTCCTCACCTGATCGGGGTTTTCCTTGTTTTTCCTATTCAGACTTACATTCCTGGTGGAAGTTTCGGACGCATTCAGAATCAAGATGATACCGTCTGAGTCCGTCTGATTCCAAGCAATTGAATTCGTCTCATTCCGTGCGAACGCGAAATCTGTTTCCGAATCCAGTCCGTTTGAGTCCGCGAAGAATTTTATAAATTCAATCCAAACCAATCCGTTTTATTCCGAATTTTATTCTAAATGAGCCCGACTGACGCCGCAGGGGCTTATGTATAATTTCATTCCGAGTCAATACGCGTGAATCCGAACTTTTGAGAGTTCATTCCGAATGAGTCCCACTGACTCCGTAGTAGTTTCTGTAAAATTTCAGTCTTAATCAATCCGCATGATTCTGAATTTTGCTACAAAATTCATTCCGAATGAATCCAAATGATTAGCAATTTACAAAAAAAAAATCCAATTGAATCCACGTAAATTCGACATTTACGATCAAATTCATTCCGATTGAATCCGCATGATTTTGAAATTCACCCCCCCCCCCACACACACTTTAATATAAACAGAAGAAATATAAAGAATATGTGTATATATATATATATATATATATACATATATAGAGTATATGCTTATGTATGTATGTCCAGTCGAACCTGTGAAGGTGGCCACCTTTGTAACCTGGCCACCTATCTAAGTTGGACTGGTTTTTACAGAATCGGAAAACTTGCATTGACTTTATCAGGATCCTTCTTTGATAAGTTGGCCACCTGTCTATCTTGTATCTTGGCCGCCTTTTTGCAAGATTTTCACATATTCCAACCTTCTGAAGTTGGCCACTGAAATTCACGCAGAGCGGTAAATTACAATTTTCAGACAGATATCGTTTGAAGATTAGAGATCAAATTACTTCAACCTCTCCACCAGTCTCTTTTATCTTATTCCACATCGACTCAGTAAGCTAATAAGCTATACTTAGCCAGCAGAAGCCCCGCTCAAACATCAACGACCAGTACCAGTAAGTCATCCTCCACTCTTTCATGGCCGGCCAATGATAAGTCAATGTGGGATAACATAAAATAGTGAACTGTGAAGATTCAATTAATTTGATCTCTGATGATTCAATTCATTTGATCTCTGACCACCGGCTCGACGTAGAAATATTTTATTCTAGAGAATAATCGCTTCGATACAGACCGTTCTTCTAAGGACGATAGGAACATTCTTTAAAACGAAACCTCAATGACTGCATAATGGGTACAAAACGAAAGAAGATTATTGAGTTGACTATTGAAATTAACAAAGAAGTTTTGAACTTACTTGATAAAGGTGATAGTCAGCGGAAAATCGCCAAAGCTTTTTCTGTAGTGAAGTCAACTGTTAGGAATCGGTAAAAACAGGATCGAGATTCTAAGAGCCTGGAATGAAAACTGCTGCAGTGAAAAAAAAAACGAAAACTACGTAAAACTGAAAATGAAGAGCTCAACAACTTGGGTTTCGAGTTTTTCTGTAAATGTCGTTCAATCGATATTCCAGGCAGTGGGCCTATGCTCCAATCAAAAGCTAAAGCAATAGCAAAAAAGCTTGATGTAGAAAAATTTCAAGCCTGCAACGGTTGGTTGAAATCTTTCCAAAGACGAAACAACATTAATTTTCGTATTCTTTTGTGGCAAATCAGCAGCAGTGGATTTGGGAGTAGCAGCAGAATGGAAGTCAAAGTTGCCGAATTTATTTAAGGAATACGCTCCTGAAGATCAATTCAACGCTGAAATCTTATTTCAAGAACATAACAAATAAGCTGCAACAAAAATGATCCCGCTGTTTTTCTGTGAAGATTCGAAAGATTCCATCTTCTCAAAATAACGTATTTTGCTATTTATTTCATTTATAGGTGCGCACCAGTATAGTATAGTACCAGTATAATATGGTAGAGCGTATGGGGCGTATGAAAAAAACAGGGGTTTCGAAACATAATTTCTGTAAGTTGGCCACCTGCCTCAGTTGGCCACATTTTGATGGAACCGCGGCTGGCCAACATGGACCGACTGGTTCCGTGTCATTTCGAATAATTTCCAGCCATTCCATTTTTTTCTTTAACTTACGTTCCAAACGTAATGTGGCAATTTTGTTCGGAGCGAACCGGATTCAGAACAAGATGGATTCAGACCAAATGGGCGTTTTATTTTGATAAATGTGGATTTATTCGGACTGAGTTCGAAATGATACGGAAACAGTCGGAATGAGCTAGCGTTATTGGGCAGATTAGGACGGAATCGACATTGTATTCTGATAAGTGCGAAATCATTCGGAGTGAATTCGGAATAGCATGGAATAAATCGGAAGGAACTCGCGTCATTTAACGGATTCAAACGGAATGAGAATATCATTCCGATCGATGCGGAATCGTTCGGACTGAGTGCTGAATGACACGGAATCATTCGGAATGAATTTGCGCCATGTCACAGAGTCAGAGGGAATAGAATTTCCATTCTGATATGTGCGGAATCATTCGTACTGAAGAAGGAATGGCACGGAATCATTCAGAATGAGCTCGCGTCATGCGATGGATTCATACGGAATGAAAATTTGCACTACGGAATCATTCGGACCGTGAATGGAACAGACGGTATCATCCGAAATGATCCAGCGTACTGCGCCGGATTCAGACGGAATGAAAATTTTATTCAGACTTATGCGGAATCATTCTGATTGAAGCACGGAATCATTCAATGCCATTCTAATTTGTAATTTTGGAATAATAAAGCTTAGGACAAAGGGTAATTCGGAAAAATAAAAATTAGATTACACGGGAATTTAAAAAATGATAAATTAGAAAAATTCAGTATCCTCTCAAATAAACTATGCAAATACTTGGCCAAGTACAATTAAATGAATTTTCGAAATCAAAGTTGGCCAAGTACAATTACAAAATAATAATTAATATCAGGAGCCGTCCAAAAAATAAGTAACGTCTTAATGGGGTGGGGGGGGGTCGCCTAAAGCGTTACGCTAATGTTGAAGGTACTTACACTTACTATAGAAAAAGCGTTACGTGTGGGTGGGAGGGGGGGTCAAAATGGTCAGAAAAAGAGTTACGTATTTTTGTACAAGTATTTAAAAATACATTTTTTTCAATGCTGGTTTAGAATCTAAATTTGAGAAGACAATTTGGAAAAATTATTTATAAAAAAATTTTTGTAATTATAGCAGCTTGGCGGGATTTAATGTATTAAAGCGTCAATCGTTGGTAAAACGCAATTATATAAAAGGTTATTAACGAAAGAAGAGGATCTTTAAAATAAATGTTAATGATATTGGGAACAGAGAGATGAATTCAAATAAAGTTGTTACTTAGAGTTTGACATTTTTATGTTTTCAAGTAATTTAATATATAAATTAAAATAACACAATTAATGACTGTTGCCTTGCGATCCCTTGTTAATATGCATTAATATATATATTTAAGTCTGTTTATTACTAAAAATCTTACAACAAAATTATTACAAATTTTTAAAAGGAGAAAATTTTGTGTACAATTAATTTTAGAAATTTATAAATATTTTTCTTCAGCCTGTACTTTGTTTGAGTTCTTGTTTTCTTCTTCTGTAAAAGCAATTTTGATTACATTGTAATAAAAGGAGTTTAGCTGGAAGAGGAGGCCATTTGTACTCGATAGGTATACGTACATCCTGAATTTTGTGGTACCAGCAGACACTAACATTGTACATTGAAGATTGTACCATTGAAGATATTACCAAATCAAAAAGTAAATATTTTATAGTTTTGACTTTATCAAGCTCAGTTCTTCACAAAATTCATGTAGGTTTGCATTTTACGGCTCTCAGCTAAATTTTATTAAGATCAATTAACGATTGCTCCGTCAATCTAAGAAAAGTTGAAACCCCATAATTATTTCGAGAAAATAGATTTGCGTTTTTCTTATATTGTACTTGGCGGCGATTCACTGCCGCGAATCTTGATTAGTGCAAATGGTAGATATTTCGGAAAAATTTAAATTGTGCAAAATAGTAATTTGGAAGTATGGAAATTATGATAAATGGCCATTCGAAAAAAATGAGGGTAAATGGTAATCTTGAACAAGAAAAATGATGACAAATGGCGATGCGAAATAATGAAAATGAGTGCAAATGGTAATTCGGTAAAACAAAAATTGACGGGTTGCAGCACAGAACTAGATAACCAACAAAATCGAAATTTTTCAGAAAAGCGAAATAACATTCTTTAAAATCTATGTCCCCATTTCAAGATAAAACAAACGTTTACTCGCGAGCTGAAGTGTTTCGGAATTGAGGCTAAAAAAGTACGATTAAAAAAAATTATGCAGTTCTGAGAAATAGAACGTAGAAGTTTACCTAAAAGAAGGAACCAAAATTGGAACAGGCTCGGTTGCGGATCACGATAAATAGTGCAATTTTCAGTTTAAACAACAAATAAAAACTTACTCCCGAGATATTGAGTTGCTGAATTGGGAGAAAATGAGTTTGATTAGAAAAAGTTAACCCATTCTGAGTAAATCATTCAATAATTTTGAGGTTCAAATATCATGGATTCTGAAAAACGTCTTTGGATAGCGACTAAAAATCTATTTTTTAATTTGAAATAACGATAAAAACCTGCTCCCGAGATATGCGGAAGTTGAATAAGAATAAAAAAGTTTTCATCCAAAAAATAAAAATTTAGTGTGAATTAACAGACGATTTTTCGCTGAAAGGTTTATAAAAAGAAGGAAGGTATATGTTTCTTTAGAAATAAACGATAATAATTTCAAGAAATATCGTTTCTGATGGCAATGCAAAAATTTAATTGAAAGCAAAAAACCTATAATAGTTTCTTATTGTAGAAAATGAAGATTTACGATTTTAAGTTTCAGCTCTGAATGTAAATTGACTCACATCCTTATTTTCGTAGTAATTATCGCTGGCGGGATTTCGACTAAGATTTGGCATATTATGAAGTCCAAATCGATTAATATTTCCAATTGTTCTACGCCTTCCTCCTCCTCTACCTCCCTTTGCAGCGTCCACATAAATAGAGGCCATTGTCACGAGCAGCATACTATAAAGCCACCAGTTCATCATTTACCCTGACATTAAAGAATCAATATTAGAGTTCAAGATTAAAATACGCCTTTCCAATAAATCAAAATAAATTCAGACCCAGTATTGAAAGCACTTTTTATTCCTTATAACAAATATTGAATCGGATAATGTAGTTTGCTAAATACAAATTTTGTTAAATTTTTATCAAGATAGTCTTTCTCTAAGTATCTTTGATTTTAATTTATGGCGCACATGGAGTCGACTAAAGAAAATATTCTGCATAATTAGTTGGTTTTTCTTTATATATGTTACGTGGGTTCTATAATAAAAAACTGTGTTCTTTAATCAGATGTTTCGACTCGTGTGGGACTCCTCTTCAGTGATTTATTTCTTAGCAATTGTGTAAGAATATTCTCAAATCACTATTGCATCAGTAACATTCGTTGCCAAACATTGCCGATTAATTAAATTTAATTTTCGTTCATTTTTTTGGAAACCGAATATTCGGTAACTCAAGTGACTAGTTGCTCTTGTCACTATCGGAAAACGACTGTGACAACATAACGAATATATGGTTTCCGAAAAAATGACGAAAAATTATCCGCAATGTTAGGCAACGAATGTTATTAGTGCAATAGTGATATGAAGATTTTCTTACATAATTGCTCAGAAACAAATCACTGAAGAGGACTCCCACATGAGTCGCAATGTCTGAATAAAAACACATTTTTTTATTAGTGGATCCTAAAGCCCATATAAAAAAACATAAACTAATTCAATACCAGAGGGTCAATACACCAATGTCCGCCATAAATTTAATTATCCATAATTTTGTAATTAAGAATAGGTTTTTGAGAATAAATTAAAATCTCTTACCGCTTTAAGAAAACTTGTGTTCCCTGTGGACAAAGTGCACTGAATGAAACCGTTTTGTCCCTAGAACCTAAAATATGATTGGACCATAATAGATGGAAACTCAAGCAGTGGTGAGAGAGTTATGAATCTCAATTGAATAATTATGCATAACCCGTTGCCAGCAAGCTCATCGCTCAATCATGACGATAGTGTGATGGCTTGCCAAAACATTAAAAGATGATTTCTGAGAAAGATCCTACAATGTAGAGAGACTAGAGTTGCAAGTTAACACAATTGTTATGATAATGATCAAAATAAATGTTCGAAAATTAAAAAAGCTATGGGAAAAGAGTGGATTTTTATAGAACACATTTTTATGCTTCAGGGGCCTCTGGAACGTGCCGCTTATCAGCAGTTGCTACTTAATTAACTCTACGATTATTAGCAATAAAGAAACTCGGCCCTCATACTCGAAAGACGATTTAGATCCGGATATGGCTTTTTCTTCAGCTAACAGAGAAAGGCTTATATTTATGTATGTCAGTAACAGATTAGAGTTTAGACATCTGGTTTTTCTTGTTTCGTTTGATACTTCCTTGAATAATCCGGACTTGTATTAGATTTTTGACAATAATCTCGATTGGGAAAAGAGATACATTCATGAGAATTATAGTAAGAATTTTGAGGAGGGTCAAGTACATCTACACGTAATTCATTTTGAAAAATACTTCCTTGTAGGCGCTCGGCGCCTACTTTGACTAATTTTATACTTTTTATTTATATCACGTTCATGGGAAGAAGGATAAATCATCAAATTAGTTATCTTGATATTATCAAGAGGATTAATTTTTATTTTATGGACATCGTACAAATTTAAATGATAGAATTTAAAAATTTTAATCTACTTAGAATTTATCATTTTAATTTTGAAACCTTCAAAGATTTCAAGTCTTGAAAAGAAACAAGTTTGAAATTTTTAACTCAAAGTGTGAAGAAGTCAATAATTTCGAATTTGAACCATTCCAAATATATAGTCCATGCTGTCTGGGACTGCTTATTCAGATATCGGTATCATTTCAATAAATTCATATTACAATTCATAATATGCATTGATATTGAAACAAATGTATTTAAATTGTCTTGCTTTTATATTTAAAAAAGTGCGCATCCTATAAAAAAAACTATTTTGTTAATTAATATTTTGCACCTTGTGTTGTTTTTCCAAAAAATCAATAACAAATTTTTATCTCATTTTTGGGTGAACAACTTTTGTATATTAATTTTTCTTGTACCTTGTGACGTTTTTCCACATTTTTTTATTTTCAATGCTATTTCTTACGATTAAAACAAAAAATACGCGTTCCATTAAAAAATTATTAATAACAAATTCACAGACCTTCTTAGGGCGAAGAAATTTTGTCTATTAATTATTTTTCGTATCTTGCGTTGTTTTTTTCAAACATTTAATTTTTTTATTTTTAATGCTATTTTTCACAATTAAAACTAAAACTACGTACCCTATCAAAATTTGAATATTCGATATTTGAAGAAAGTTCAAAAAGTTGTTATAAAAATCTTGTAGGGCTTTCAAAAAGCAACGTTTTCTTCTCTTGACTTTTTTTCATATCGTGCGTTGATTGGCTCAAATTTTTAAATTTCGTTTATTTTTTTGAATTTTGAAAACGCTACAACTCAATGAAAAATGCTCTCTTTTTGAATTTTTATCCAAAATAGCTGGCTAACAAACTTGACATTCAGTTTTCGACACTGACAGGCACACAGACAGACACACAGAGTACATAGAGACCCATTGGTAAAACCTGTTCTTCGGATTCAGAGGGTCTCAAAACGTGGAAATTTGACACATACGGGAGGGGGGGGGGGTACAATTTTACACAAATCTAATGCCTTCTCTGGTGAGAATATAAGAACCTGCGTGAAGAAATATTTTTTAATTTTCTGTGATAGTGTGTTGACAATTTCAAATTTGCCGTATTACGGGTAAGTGTGACACGTGTAGAAAAACCCACTAAAATCTATATTTTACAAGATTGTACTTTCGTGACTATAAATTAAACATACACAGATTCTTATCAAATGTTTGTTTGTTTTCAATTTTTTTCATTTATAAGAAGTTTAAGGAAAATAAAATTTAAAAAATCTACCCGCCGCGCGGATACATTCTCATTGCGCGCTACGCGCGCGGCTCGCTTCGCATGCAAGCTTGAGAGCGTCTCGGGTGCGCGTCTATCGGATTGCGCGCTAAGCGCTCGGTTACTGTACATTAGGGTGGTCTAAAAATGCATTGGAATTTTTTTTTTTTTTTTTTGAATTTTTATCGGGACACCCCCCAAATTTGTTCGAATCCACCCAAAAATAAATCCATTTTTTTTTTAACAAATTATATTTAGGGGTGTCACAAGCCCCATGAAGTTTAACATGTATTTCCCATAAGAAAAAAAGACGTTTTCGTAAATCTTCTTCAGAATCCTCAATATTATCTCAATCGAGTTGAAACTCAACATTTCTCTTCACAATCAGCAATAGAATACGAATAAAATATAACTTTTCATTTATCACCCCCATAAGTCTGTTTCATAGGGTCCCAAAGAAACCCCATAAGTGAAAAAATGGGTCCATTTTTTTAAAATAAAACTTTCATTAACATCTAAATCAAACAATATTTCGAATTTATTTAAGTGTCAATCAGTTGGAAATATTTGATGAAATGAAAATAAGGAAATCTTTCATTTCATTCTATGATGAAAATTGATCCTCTTATTTTCTTGGATTTTCTTGGATTCTTGGTCAACCACAAATTTTTTATCTAGGCGTGGGGTATTTACAGTAGGGTGGTCCAAAAAATTTTTTTTCGAATTTTTATGGGGACACCCCCCAAATTTGTTCGAATCCACCCAAAAATAAATCCATTTTTTTTGACCAAAATTGCATGTGAGAGGTGTGTGGAGATATTGCGCATCTATATTTTTTGTTTGGATTGTCAGGTTTGACGCCAAAACCGTTTAAAGAATCAAACAAAGTATCAATTAAGCTTACGAACTCTGCCGTATAAATTGCCTCAGCTGGCAAAATTCCATGTGACACGTATGTATCCATCTGAGAAGCAACCGAACTACTCAACTGTGCAGCAGCAATTTGTACTTTCATTTTAATATAACTGTCTTGAAAGTTAAAAAAAGATGAGTGTAAATTTTTAAGCGTTTTGAAAGTCTTCTTCTGATCCAAATTAAAAACTTGTTCAATGTACGGAAATTTAGCTACTTTATCTACATCAAAAGCAAAATTGCACTGGAGCATTGCATTTCTAGTGTTCTTTAGAAGATCAGGTACATCAAAAATAAAAACAACTGGCTGTCGATTTACTGTGAAATAAGAAACCTTGGAATCATCTAACGATTCTTCTTGCGGTGAAAATATCGATTCTGAGCCTACCTCAATGTCTGGCAAATGCGGTTCAGAGCCTAAATCGTTTAACAGCATATTCGAAGCCTGAGATTCATTTTTACATTGAAAGCCTAATTTAGATACAGAAGGTGAAGTTTCAGAGCATTCAGAATCTACATTGCCTGATGATTTGCTTGAACTTTCAGATTTTTCACTGGATTCAGAATTCAAGTCAGAAGTAGAATTTGCATTTTTCTCTCTTTCTTTTGCTGATTCTGCGCACAATTTCGTGACAGCTACTCTATTTGTCGGACCTGGGTCGCAAACCATCCCTATCACATTAAATCCACACTGCTGCAATTCGGAAATTACTTCAGCAATAATGTTCTTTAAACTATTAGTGTCTATTGTGTTCTTCGTAAAATAGTAAGCAATAACTTGCTTCCATTTTTTCCGTATACCTCGAACCATTAAAACTAAAGCGTGATTTGCTTGATCGATACTCCTTCCCAAATGGCCTAAGACTTCGTAACCAATAATTTTTTGTTTGTGCAGTTTGTAAGCCAGGCCTGCACTTAGAAATACCTCATCCCTTAAAAGTAAGCAGTTTCGATCTAATTTCCGCAAACCCTTACACTTATGTTTCAATTGCTGTTTAACGGCTTCATTCATACCTGTTTCGAAAGGAATTTTGGATAAGACGCTACTTAGTAATCTTGGAGACGGAAGTAAGAAGAGAGACATTGAATGTTCATAGAGTTTAGGACTACGCTTAAAAATCGACAGAGCAAGAACTTTGTCTTCGACTGTCCAGCGGCGGGAAGATGGTCTTTTACCAACATTTCTTAACTGCGAAATAATGAAGTCTTTTGTTACTTGATTGAGCTCATTGTCGATCGCTGCAAACATATCGTTTTTGTGCAAGTATTGCAAATGATAAACTAAATTTTTCTCGTTTCTGAGTTTATTTTGTACCTTTGACAACCTGGCTAAGACTTTGCGATGTATTGTGTGCATTTCTTGCTCGCGAGGCGAAAGATCAGACTTTGATACCCCAGTTTGTTTTAGGAACCCACTAATTGTAAGATTTTTTTCGCTCTTCTTTCGCTTTTGATGGTTTGGGAAAATATTTTCCTTATTACAACTATCGCGAGGCATATTGGATGTGAGAATATTTTCAATATTATCGCTTATCGACTTTTCGGCAGAAGTTACAATATTTGTAACATCCTCTAGTAAAGTTAGTTGTATTTTCAAAAGGATTGTAACCAGATTCCGATTCGACAGGAAAAGTGCTATAGGAGTGTTCGTCTAATATATTGTTTTCTACATTTTCCCGGTGAGAGCTAAAATAAAAATGGTCCATTTCTGAAATCGGGATGCTCGGAATCTCATTTGGATTTTCACTGTTTGTAGTGGTAACTTCAATCTCAGAAGATTCTATAATATTACTCTCACTTGTAAAAATAAATTCCGTAGGATTATAATTTATAGAAAGGTCCCCCGAGTTATTTACAGACAATAAGTTGTCCTCCGAATTATTTTTCTTAATGTGTAAAACTAATTCCGAAGGAGTATTATTTATACAAAAGTTGTCTACGTTATTTTCAGGCAATATTTTCTCAACCGTAGGAAGTAACGATTCATCGGGTTCTAAATTCTTTGTTACAAGGATAGTGCACGGAACTGCGTTATACGCCAGCCTTTTTGTATATGTACTTTTGTACTGTGAATCAATGAAATGTTCATCGCAAATATACATGTGATCAGGGTTGCACGGTTACGCGTAACTCGAACTTTTATACGTATAATACGTATTATACGTAAAAAATGTAAAGAACGTCAAAAATGGCGGACTTGAAAGGTGGGAGGCGGTGGCGAGTGAGGGAAAAGAGCACAATATAACCTCACTTATGCTGGAATGCATTGATTACGAGATTAAATGAATTATTTGTTATAAAATTTACATAATAAGTAAATCAAAAGATTGCACTCGGGGCAAAAAGCAAAATTTTTGCCATTTTCCCTCTTTGAAATAAAATGTAACTCCACCCGAAACGAATTTCTGGGTCTGCCACCTCTCAACATTTTTTAATAAATTAAGAAGCTATCAAGCAAGTCAGTAATTGTCTTCGGTGTATAAAAGAATTAGGTTATGTTTATTTTCTATATCAGCGCAGTCGCTATCTTAAAAACGTAAATTACATGTAAAAAACTAGGGACGTAAATTACGTAGGTAATTTATATGTAAAAAACTACGTAAATTACCTAAGGTATATTACGTACGCAACCCTGCATATGATAAACATTCGTTTCATCGGTTAAATTGCACACTTCTTCCATTTGTTTCTTTACTTTTTATTACGAGGAAATTTGTGAAAACGTTTATTCTTGTACAATTTATCGTTTACCGGATGGAAATACCTATTCCGGCAATTTGGAAATTTACACGAATACCGGACTTTACCAGTTGTCGATTCCATCTTAGACGCAAAAAAAGTACTAAGTACATGGATCCAGAAAAGATCCGTATTTTACAAACTAAAAGTTAAACTCTTCGCTCGCTCCTGAAATGAAACAATATATTCAAATCTGTGACCTTAATAATGCTAGAATCACAAAACGTTTCCCCTTTTCAATAATCATAATTTAATCAGCTAAGTATACGAGTAGTGGTGCTAACAGATCGCGCTTTTTCTACTGTACTCCTTCGCTACGTGAAGCCTGTGCAGTTGATGAAGTCGCGATCCGTTAGTATCACTGCATACAAGTATCACATTTTCGTATAAAAAGACTTACGAGTATAAAGTACAAAAAAAAGAATATTGCGTATCAAAGTTTGCTCGTAACAGCGCTAAAATCACAAGCCATTACCGTTTTTGAATTATGGTGATCAAATTGTACACATTGTACGAATATTACATTTTTGTACAAAAGGTAGTACAACGTACTAAACAACGCGACGCCTGTGCAGCATATGAAGTCGCGGTTTGTTAGTATCACTGTATACGAGTATCACATTTTCGTATAAAAGAACTTACGATTACAATGTATAAAAAAAATATCTTGCGTATCAAAGCTTGCTCTTAACAGTGCTAAAATCACAAGCCGTTGCCGTTTTTAAATTATGGCGAAAAAATTGTACAAATTGTACGAATATTCCATTTTTATACAAAAGGAAGTACAACGTACTAAACCAACTGTTTTTTCTAACCTGTCCGATTTTGATTTTTAATACCTATCCGAGGTTAATGTGCTTCATTTTTGTTGTTCTGATGCGTGGTACCCAATTGTGTTTGCTGATTATTCCCTCCTTTAGCATTTCAGCTGCGCAAAACAATATTCTTTTCTCAGGAACATATCTTCTATGATAGTCTGCCACCTAAAGGAGGTTAAACTTTGTTTATAATTGAAGTTTCAGGATGTTTATGTTCATTACGTCACATAATTTTTTTACCGTTTGAACATTTTGTAATATTTATATTTGAACAATTCCATTTCAAGTTATGCAGAGAGATCCAGGTTAGGGTGTCAGAATAAATTGGCCTTGAAATATATAATTCTACTATAAAAAAAAGGGATACGTATTTCATAGTTTAGCCGAAGAAAATCTATCTTAGGAATTACGAAATTCTGTCTTACGAAAATCTTAGGAATTACGAAAATCTGTCAGTTTCCTGTCAAAAACTGACAGATTCTTTCTTTGACAAGCTGTATTTTTCTACTGATTATATATATATTTAAACATTTATTTTTGTAAATGATATGGAAGTCCCTGATCTATCGAATGATCCAACGAAATTAATTTTTTTTTAGAAAATGAGACAATGGCGGATATTTTTCTAAAAATATTAAAACTGGATTTTCTCAAAAAGTCCACCTGTTAAAATTTAATTTTTAAGGGCATATTGCTGACAATGTGCATTACATTTTTCATAGGCACTGTTTTTAGGTGAACCATTATTTCTGCAAGAAAAAATGTTTTGGATCAAAAATAAATAATTTTAATTTTTCCTCGAAGTGCTAAGAAAAAGGGTAAATGTGAAGGGTACAAAGTTGTTTAGAATTACAATTCTTAGATTTTTTGAAAGTTTGCAATCCATCGACTTAAACATTTACGAATTTTTGCGAAAGAATCATAATTTTCAGGTTGGTTATCACTACTGAGCACATTTGATCCAAAATTAAATTTTTTGTATATCTTTATACACATATATAGCTTAAAATTGTTAAATGCATTTTTTAAACTGCAAATTTCACGATTCCATTTTTGGTTGAAAAATTATATTTTTTTAGTTGAAAATTCAAGTGTTTTTTGTAGAAAATATTCCTTTTCGCTTAAAAATTTAACAATGTGGATGAAATTGTTTTTGTTTCAGGACTGAAAAATCTTTGTTGAAAATTCAACTCCTTTCTTGAAAATTCATCCTTTTAGCTAGAAAATTCAATTAGTTTCGTAGAACATTCAATTATTCGGATAAAAATAAACTTGCTTGTTGAAAATTCGTAATTTTGGGTTCGGAATTCAATTGGTTTTTAGAAAATTCGTCTTTTTGGTTTGAAAATTCAACACTTTGGTTGACATTTTTTTCTTTGTTGACTGAGAAATATTTTTTCGTTGAAATATCATTCTTTTTTAGTTAGAATTCATCTATTTTCGTTAAAATTTTTCTATTTGGTTGAAAATTATTATTATTATATTAGATTATTACATTATTATGCTGTCTTTTAAAAAATATTTGTCTTCATCATTTAAAAATCAATTGTAAAGAAATTACCTCACCTGTTCAGACTATTAAAATTCGTTGCAAAACGGCCGAATTTACTCATTGCCTTCTTGGAGAACTTTCGAGTTCCTCGTTAAACTTTTGGCACCTGTTAGTCAGGGTTTTAATGATCGTAAAAGATGTTAGCCTCAGCGATCGCCACAATTTCTGGAAGGCATTTTTGACATTGTTCATCTTTTTAACTTTGCAGCATAACATCAGGTTTATCAAGGCCAAATTAGAAGCGATTTTTCCATCAGAAAATAACTTTTGTTCAAAAGTAAAGTTAGTGAACTTTGCTATTTTAGATAAAGAGAAATTAAGATGTATTTTCAAATAAACATTTCTAAAATCATATTCCAACAAGTCAAATGATGTTCTTACCTATTTTTATCAGCAAATATTGCTATGAAGTGTTTTGCGTTTCAAAGAAAACTTCGGCCATGTCTTTAACGGTTTGTGTTGACGGTACAAACCAGTGCAAGCATCCTGACGGGAGTCACATTCACTAAATCTTTAAACTTAATACACTTGAAATCCCTATACTAGACCCTAGAATTGCCTGGTCCGTCGTCTGCTGTCTATTACCGGAAGTTCCTATGCTAGCTTCATCCCCGTGTGTAACGCTTTCTTAAAAAGCGTGATGCAAGCCGAAAAAGGCAGTTGGGGCGTTGTGTGGTAAACGGAACAGTTCTTGGTGAGTACCTTAGGAGAAACAGGAGACCTTTCTCTTCTGTCTTGTCTTGTACTTCTCTTCAAAAAATCTCAGGAAAATATTAGATAGGCAGGGCCGGTTCTGGCTCACTGAGCATCAGTGCACATTCTCGAAGGTCATGATGACGTCACAGAATAATATTGCGCAATTGTAACAGCTGAATTCAAGTAAATACGTTCAAGGTTATTACGAGAAAAATGAAAATGATTGATTACTTCCTTATACTCGTAGATAAGAAATTTATTTCAAGGTTATTACGAGAAAACAAGGTAATTCAGTGCCCAAATATGTAGGCATATGTATATATATATATGTGAACTTTGATCTGACATCCTGTTTTCGTCTAACAGATCAGGTTGCATCCGATAGCTACTGCAGCTTAAGAATTGTGAGAGCTGAATTAATGAAAAAAAAACGTTCAAGGTTATTACGATAAAATAAGAATGGTTTATTACTTCCTTATATATAAGACATTCATTTAATGCACGAAAGATTCTGGATTACATCATCAAATTATACTGCGCAATCTCTGGAAAGAATTTCTTTCTTTATACAACAACTTCAAGGTTATTGTATTCACACATTACATTTTGCGTTTCCAAAATATAGTGCGGATTATAATGTAGAACGTTCTGCAAACACGTTCAAGGTTATAACGAGAAAAATAAGAATGATTCATGACTTCCTTATAGACAAGACATGCACTTATTGCAAAAAGATTCTAGAATATTTTCGATGACGTCATCAAATTATAATGCGCAATTCCTGAAAATAATTTCTTTCGTCGACAAAAAGTTCAAGGTTATTGTAATGACGCATTACATTTTGCGTTGCAAAATTGATATCTCGAATGTATCGATTATAGTGTAGAATGTTCTAGAACTTGTTGCATCACATAATGCAATACTGTGGAGAAGTCTCCAGAAATTTGGTAGAGGGGGAGGGGGGGGTATGCGCCTATAAAATGAGAGCAGCTCTTCTCTTTCATCAGTTTGTTGGCAGATGTCAGATTATAAGGAAGAAAAGCAATAGGAGCTGAAAAGTCGTTTAAACGTGTTTCTGAAGAACATTCGTGAACTAAAACAAGTGATATAAGTGCGAACAAACTTACAAACTCTAAAAAGGGAATTTAAAACTGTTAATCTTGAAGATAACAAGCAGTGAAAAATCGATTTCGCAAAATTAAACAAAACCACTCTCAGTGAAGACTTTCTTCCAACAAAAAAGCTGACAGACCTAGAAGTTAACAAAGGATACGAAATAACAAACATCACGAAAGATAAAACAAAATATGGAATGCGAACGCTCGTAATCATAGAAAACAAATTCTCCGTTTTTCTACCTCAAAGAATGGCAAACCTGTTTGAAGAGGAGGAAAAGATTTTCATGCAAACGAAGAAAGCATGTGAAGATCAACACCTTGAAATGGTGTATTTGGGTGAGCGCTTCAATTCCATCGAATTTATGAAGAAAAATATACAAAGTGTACAATTTTCAACTATCACTTAGTGTCTGAATGCCTCCAGTGCAATCAACATCATCATCATCATGCCTCATACGCCTCGAAATTAAATGTTACATGCAACTACATACAATCTGAATTCATCATTCACAAAGCAAATTATCATTGGTGCTGATTTTAAAAAAGATGGAAAGCTCGCCTCATTAGTGAAACTGCTAGACTGTCATCCTCGTGCACGTATAACAACGAATCCTGAAGACTAGAAATTATTCAAAAGTTACTTCAACCTCATTTCAGTGTTCTTTGATGGTCAAGAGAAGCTGTAATGCATCGACTGTGGAAATTTTCGTAAACATATGACTACATCTTTTGGAGATTATATAGAGACTTTGAAGCAAATTGCAGAAACCCAAAAATATCCATTTGTGCTACAAGAAACAACGTTTGCTGTTCTCCGGGAAGTCAGTAGTTGTATCTACCGGTACCTTCTGGAACAGATTCTTATGCCGTTTCAACATACGAAGGATGCCATCATCGAAACCACCGCTGAAGGTGTTTGGTGCAATGTAAAATCATTTTGTGTGAAAAGTGTAAAATCTTATATCCAGAAAAATTATACAAGTTTAAAGAATAAGGCAATGAAAAAACTTATGTCTACTAATTTCATGCAATTTGAAAGTCTGTTTCTTGAAATAATTACCTTCTACAATCAGAATGTGTGTGAAGAAGTGATTGAGAAATTTCCAGAACTCAGATGTGTGAATGGTATCTTTGTACATTAAAATTTCAATGTATTTTACTAGTATGAGAATGTGAATAAAAATATAGTTCAAACCAAATTCGCCTTTTTTTATTTACTAGATTAAGGTTAGGTAGATTTGTAAGTAAGAATATATATGTTTGAGAGTAATCAACTTTATTCAGAAAAAACTTTAATATTAATACAAAGATACTCACAAACTAGACTTATCTATCCAACTATTCTGAGAGTCGTCAAAACCTAGCCATTTCAAAAACAGCTCATTTCCACGTTTTTTTAGTACCTTTTCCACCAGATAAATGTCTGGATGTCTAACTTTGCCAAGTTCCTGTTCATAAAAACTACCTGCAATAGCTTTATCTTGATAATCTTTAAGCATATACGTCACTTGTTCATTGTTCTTAATACGACTTATGGTAAATATTTCACTTGTCCAATTCGGTGTGTAGCCTTTCTCAAAAACATGCTCAAATTTACTTATTCGGACTTTATCTCCAACTTTAAATTTAGCTTTCTTAACTGCTAGGTTCACATTGAAATTTTCGTATACATCAAACAACAATTTTTTCTCATTTTGCTTATTAATATGTTTTGGTTTCTTTCTAACAGTCTGATGTTTGGTATCGTTGTAAGACAACACTAAATCTTTTAGAACATCTTTCCCCTTATAATTAGCCTGCAAGCTACATATCATCCACATTTTGTTTTTCAAATTACGTTTAAATCGCTCGCAAATTGATACTTGTAAATTACTAAATGTCGAGTACAAATTTATCTTATGTCGCTTCATAATATTTTCAAAATGTGGATTGTAAATTTTTTTACCCCTATCAACATGTCAATTTTTTGGTACACGTTCTTTATCAAGTACAGATTCCATGGCTGGAGCCACATCTTCGCCTTTTTTGAATTTAACAGGAACAGCCCAAGCAAATGTTGAAAATATGTCAATTACAGTCAGGATGTACTTGTATCATTTGTTTACTCTCTCGTATGGCTGCATTTCAACAAGATGAGCTTGCCAGATCTCATCAATTCCACGGATATCGAAATTTCGACGTAATTTCTTATAGCTGGCTTGTGCAGCTTCTTAAGCAACTGCTGCTTCTCAACGTCCATTTTTGAGTGCGTTCAGTCTAGTTTCTACTTGACTAATGAGCTCTGAATTTCGATACACCAGTTTTTGAATTGATTCAGCATAAATTTTCACATTTTTAAAAAGTTTTCCTGTGGAATTTTCCAAAGTCTCAATCATCATATTATTATTGACTACTTCAGTTCGCAAGAAAGCTATAACATCACAAATAGTCTAAAGTTCACGCTGTATCGCTGCGCCATATTCAGATTAATAGCATCATTCTGCTCTTGAGCATCAGCCACTTTACACAGCCTTTTATTATTCACATCATAATCTCCTTCATATGTGACGTTGAAGCCAATTCCAGGAGGACCACGACTTGTACTCTCTGCTCGCTTGGAATGACGTCCGAATACATCGATGCTCATATTGCAAATGATGAAAATCATGACAAAACACTCATTAATATATAATTCCAGCTTCTCGCAGCTCTTCAATAATTGATATAATTTCATTTGTGTAACTTGGATTTCCAGCTGCTCGAGACGCTAGTAGTAATCGTAATCGATCTACCAATTCATTTGGGTCATCCTAGTAAATGTAATCCATCCGACTACCCTCTCTAGCAATCTTGTGTTGCGGGATCATACCTTTACCTGTTAATGGTTTTCGGTTTTTACTTTGTCTATCCGTACTTTTTGATGGGGATGTGAGAATTAATTTCTTCATAAATTTTTTATATTTAAAGGCTTTATTGTCACGAAGTTCACCATCTGGTTTATAATGCTTTTTATACGCGTTTGTGGCAATGATAATTTGTCTATAATTGTCAAGATCACTGGGAGTTATAGAGGACTCTTCAGGAACTTTTTTAGATAGAAGTTCAAGCAAACCCTTACTTTTGTGGAAACTCAAATTACCCACATGAATATAGTTTGGGCTGAAACTTATCGGAGAATCTAAAATCATTAACCTATTTTTCGTCAATTTTCTCACTCCATACACATTATCGAGTTCTCTACTTCTTTCATCTAATAATATGAGATACTTGTTTGCATCATCATCAACAATCCATGAAGATGTAGGTGTTTCTGAGTTATTTTCCGTTTCACTACGAGTTGATAACTCTAAATTACTAGGATCTTCTGTCCCATCTGCTTCTTCCTCATTATAAACTGATTTATATGACAAATCATCATCAACATCATTAATGCTTGCTTCTACTTTACTCTTTGCTTCCTCTTCTTCTTCTTCTTCCCTTTTAATTGGCTCAACTTTTTTTTTAATATTCTTGAGACCACCAACAATTTTCTCGAGTGGATTAACAATGGGCTTGAAAGTGTCACTAATGTGCTTCACTCACGTGAAGAAATGTTGATACATCAACGTCTGAGGTGTGACTGTTTCTATAATGTTCACAACATATGTATATATTACTTTTCCAGATTTATGAAACAACTAAAACCTTTCCAATACCTACCTTGGTTAAGATTCCTATCCTTGTCAATTGCAACGAATCCATAGTTGTCATTATTGCAGCAAGCTAAACACGTATTCTTAAATTGCGAATAGGTCATATCAGTATTCACATGATCATCATAAATATGCTTTATATTGATTTAATCTTGTTTGAATAACACAAGTAAATAAACATAATCGCGTACAACATGTTTAGGAATATTGGCATATGTTTGGCTCGAGTAAAAACCGTTGACATCCTTGTGTCTACCCATGGAAAAAATGCTCTCATATTATCTTGTTTCTCACAAGCCACATCATCAAATACAATGACTGCATTTGGTATTGCTTCAATTGGCACTGTAACCTCTTCATGCTCATCGAAAGGATAGTACTCAACGCCATCTACTGATTGACGGACTTTTTCCAAAAATGCATACTTTGGTTGTTTCAGAGATTTTGAGTAGATGTAAATATTTTCAAATCTTAGTCCATTAGGATGTATCAGTAGAGCGAGAAAAGCATTTGTCTTCCACAGTTGGAAGGTCCACAAAATATTGCTCGTACATTGTTTGGCAGCAAATATCCATGTCGTTTATCTCTATTCTCGTTCTGAACAAGCGAATCAAAATTCTGGATAGGTAGTTCCACAGGCTGAGCTTTAAACTACATCTTGACAAAGACTGATTAGAAAACCTATAAATATCTTGGTTAGATAGGTTGACCCTTCAGTCTGAAAGTATCCCTTGTATATGTATGAACGCTCATGGGGGCAAAAGAGTCAGTCGTAAACGAACCGTAAAGCAAGCAAGACGTGGAAGAGGTTTGGTGAACAGAATCATCAACAATTTGCCGTTTGAGTTGCGCTTGCCTGGTTATCTGTACTTTGGACCAGATACTAAACTAGCAAAACGATTAGCACGAGGTTATCCTGGAATAAATCCACTAGACGCGGCTTGCAAAGAGCACGATATAGCCTACTCACAGAATAGAGAAAATACAGAGGCTAGAAACTCAGCTGACAGTGTACTAACTGAAAATGCTTGGAAACGTGTCTTTGCTAATGCGCAAACTGTCATTAAATCTGCACCTAGAGGCGCACGCGCAGCTATAATGACGGCTGGTGGAAGAAGAAATGTTAATAAACCTCGTATTCTACCTGTACTAGCCAAAGTAGGAGGATTTTCACCCATTCTCATACCCGTTTTTGCCGGTCTCATTGCTACCGGGGCGTTAGCTGGTTGTGCTGCTGGAATAGCTAAAGCTGTGAATGATGCAAATTCGGCAAAACAACAACTTTTAGAGAGTAAACGATATAATGAAGCAATGGAAGCCATTTCTTTAGGAAAAGGTCTTCACTTGAAGCCATATAGGCAAAGATAAGGGCTTCATGTAAAGCCATATAAACAAGGAGCAGAACTTGAACGCAAGTCAAAAAACTCAGAGTGAAGCTGCCTTAGCGGGCCTAAACTGATGCAGATTTACTCTAATTCGCAAAATCTTTGAAGATTCCGCATTTTCGAGGTGTTTTCATGCGAAATGGATTACCAAATGTTGGACCACATAAATATGAATGTGCTATTGTTAATCTTAATGATAACAAAGGACCAGGAAGACATTGGTGTGCTTATAAAAAGATCGGAAGTAAAATAATGTATTTCGATAGCTTCGGTAATCTTCGGCCATCTTCGGATCCCTTCAAGTATCTCGGTACTGGTAGCATAAAGTATAATCATGAGAGATATCAAAATTACGATAAATTCGTGTGTGGACATTTGTGTTTGCAATTTCTATGCAATCAATTAAAATCTGAAAATACGTTTATTCTATATAAGTGCTGAAATTTACAATATCAAATCAGTTGAACGCTAGCAGTCATCATGGATGATTCATTGACACTAACATTATCGGGAACTTCTCTAATCCTGGAAACTCACTATTTGCCTCCGATTGAGTTGTCTCCTTACAAAAATCACGCACGGGGACTTGTTGAATTTCTAACCCTTAATTCGATACCTAATGTAGACATTGGTCACGATAAATTGTATGTGGGCGATAAAATATTTGAAATACGTACAGGAAGTTATGAAATAAGTGACATAAAGCGCTATCTGCAGAATGTTTTAGTAAAAAACGGCATTGAAATTTATATTCAATCAAACAATAATACTTTAAAAAGTGAAATTTATTGTAGTCACGATATAAATTTTGAACCGAAAGATTCTATCAGTCATTTGCTGGGCTTTTCTCCACACAGACTAGAAGCTAAACAAGTTTATGTATCTGATCAACCGGTATCAATCATAAAAGTGAATTCTTTGAGTATTGAGTGAAGCATAACGACGGGTGCATACATTAATGGTCAGAAAGTACATACTATTCATGAATTTTGTTCTGTGGTACCACCTGGATACAAGATAGTGGAAGTACCATCTCATGTCACTACTTACCAATCGCCGTGTTATATGACAAATATGACGAATAATTATTATAAAAACTAGACTACATACCAAGTCTCTCTAATAATAATAATGGGTATCTCTTTCAACAAGAAGATTGGCTTTGGTTTTAATAAACCAGCACAATGCCACAAGCTAATCAGTCGACAAAGTTATGCAAATGCCATCTTGCAAGCAGCCCCCATTGAGCAGTATAAAATTGAAATTAATAAAATAGAGTGGTTATGGCCTAGCGTTAGACTGTCAGATTCACGAAAATTTCAGTTGCTAAAATATATTGAAAAAGATCCACCTATTGCAATAAGTTTTCGAACTTGAGAGCTGTATGAATATCCTCTACTTCCAACTACTTTAAACCATTTTTGGACAGTAAAAACCTCGACACAATTGGAGAAACCTTGATTTGTTATACTAGGATTTCAAACAAGACGAAAAAATAACACTATTAGAAGTTCTAGCAACTTTGATCATTGCAATCTGACTAATTTCAAACTACTTTTAAATGATCAGTGTTATCCTTATAATAATTTGAATCTTGACATTAATCGAAATCAGTATGGTCTTCTTTATGAAATGTACACAAACTTTCAAGCTAATTACTATGGTAAAGAACAGCAACCATTGCTATCTAGAGGAGAATTTATAGAGTATGCACCTCTAGTTGTTATTGACTGCTCTAAACAAAATGAGCCACTGAAATAGGGACCAGTTGACGTTGGTTTGGAATTTTAAACTAGTGAAAATTTTCCCGCTCAAACGTCAGCATATTGCTTAATTTTGTATGAGCGTATAGTTGAGTATAAACCAATAAGTGGTGGGGTGAAAAAGTTGGTATAAAACTACTCTGCAACCAAGAAGAAATAGTTCAGTTGCATTCAAGATGGAGTTCTTGGTGGATATGCAGGGCTTCAAGTTATCAGTCAATAAATTTGTAGTGAAAGAATTGGCTATATTACCAATCTATGATGCGACAGGTATAAAGCCATATTCTTTTCTCTTTCAACCACCCTACAAGTGGAACAACTTTCCGCCAAAATATAAGTCTATAAACATTTGGGTAGAGCGGAAACATCATGGTATACCTTGGAATTATGGTGATTTACCGTATTTTCAAGTACCTGTAATACTCGAGAACATTTTAACAGATGCAGCAAGAATTTTAGTGAAAGGATTGGAAAAAAAGAATTAGCTGAAACAATTTGTGGAAACATCGTGTGAAATTAATGATATGCTTGATTCGGAATGCCCCTCGCTACACGAATTGCGTGAAAGGATTGTAATTAATTATATTAAATATACGCATCATATGCACGAAAATTACTCTAATTGTGCAACTGAAAATGTACTTTTATGGGAAAACTGGATGTCTCTCGACCAGTTCTATTTCATGGATTTAAATGTATAGAGATAAGAAAATCTTTTTCTCTGTATATACAGGGTGGGCCATTTTAATCTATAGTGGATAATATCTCAGATGCTTGTGCAGATACGAAAAAATGTTTCAGGACAATAATTTCGCGGACTTTCAAGAAAATCGGAGACAAGTTTTTAGGCGGGTACACTTGACGAATTTTGCCCCATATGTGCCTCTGGCACTCGCCAAGTTTAGATGCGTTTTTCTCAAAAAATGGTTTTTCGAAGTTCCAACTTCAAAAATGCCCCGGTGACTTATTTTTCAACTTAAAGGGTTAATTTTGGGCTTAAAATGTCGGAAATTTATCCCGCTTTATGCAGCTATACGTAACTCCATACCGGCCATAAGGGCCCTTTTCATGCGGACGCCCACATATAGTTAATAACAGACTTGTACAGTTAAAAGAATTGGCTGCTCTGCTGCAACTGCAGTTTTCGAAGGAAATGATGAATTTTTTTATTTTTCTCGGAAGTAAAGGAACTTTTTTTTAAAACTTTTTTAACTGTGCCAATTATTTTTTTTACACTTTTTCGTATCTGTTGGTTGCAAGAAAAATGCGAAAATTCGATTTTATGAAACAAAATTCTACTGACCACAAAAGTTATTTAGATAGTACTAATTTTTTAAAAATTGGCCAAATATATAAGTCAAAAATTAAATAAGTTTAAAGACAAAATTGGGATTTTTTGAATAACAAAGCAAGAAATTAAAATACACATAACTTCGTAAAAAAAATTTCTTTCGCAAATCGCAAAAATACGTATAACTTAATTTTCTCTGAAAAAACAACATATTTTGTCCCCAAGAGATTCTGCGACTTCAAGTGTAGAATCTGCCTGATTTGAGATGGATTCGGTCTGAAGGAATTCGTGGAACTCGAGGAATTCACGAAAGTCAAGGAAATCATGAAAGTCACTTAAGTCAAGGAATTCATGGAACTCAATGAATGCTCAGAACTCACGGAATTTAAGGAATTTATACAATTCATGGACTTTACAGAATTCATGGATACTAATGGGCCCAAGTGGGGTACCACACATGACAATTTTGTGAGGCTCTTCACTTGGGGTGATCGCTAGAGAGATTGATCAGCAACCTGGGTCGGAGCAGAGTTGCGGAACGAACGTGACATTTGAATAAATAACACGAGAATTCTAGATAAATCTAAAAAATCTATACCCCCTACCTCACATTCATGAAATTCGTGGAATTCACGGAATTTGTGGAATTCATGAAAGTCAAGGAGTTCATGAAATGCACTCAAGGGACCACCCATAAATTACGTTACGCAATTTTCCGAAAATTTTGACGCCCCTCACCCCCTATGTAACGCTTTTTCCGACTTTCCCTGTAGTTTTTTAACATTATGTGACACTATGCAGGACCCCCCCCCCCTTCAGCGTCACGTAATTTATGGATGGACCCAAAGTCAAGGAATTCGCGGAATTCAATGAATTCATAGAACTCACGAAATTCGCGGAATTCATGGACTTCACGGAATTCATGGAACTTGTGGAAGTCACTAAAGTCAAGGAATTCATGGAACTCAATCAATCCATAGAATTCACGGAATTTAAGAAATTTACGGAATTCAAGGAATTCATGAAATTCGCTAAAGTCAAGGAGCAAAATATAGAAAAATGATCATTGTTGAGTCATCTCGAAATTCAAAGTTTTCTAAAACATTCCCTATTAGTACTAGGATGTTGCAAATTTTCCAGAAGCGGGAGTGCTAAGAACTTAAATCCAAAGAAACACTTTTTGAAGGGAAAAAATTAGCTTCCCGGACCAGAGTGATTCATAGGCCAACATAGCAGTATTGTATTTTTCCCTCACCCAAAAATTAACAAATTTCTCTTCTGGTCTTAGGAAGTTGCGAATCTTCAGAAGTGAGTGTAGTAATTAGATAAATCTAAAGGAACTACTTCGGATAGAAATATCTCTTATTCTAAAATTAAAGGATAATTTAATTCATAAAATCCAAATTTAGGGCTCTCCCTTAAACTGAAATTACCGATTAATTATCAGAAAAAGTACGTCAAAAGATTGGGCTATTATACATACGAAAATCCACCCTAAACACTCAAAACCTGAAATTATGCATTCAAAAAGTCATATCGAATTATCGAAAATCAATTCCAAACATTGATCACTGCGATCACTACTTAAAATACAAACAACTTTTTTAGAGTTCTGAGTCTGCCTTAAATAGTTTTAAAGTTTCAAATAGATTTTGGCGATAGTTCAAAGGTGCAAAAATTCAGTTCTTGAAGATAGGCGGTTAATTTGATGACCCCCTCATTTTCAAAAATAGGTCCGGTGAATTATAGAAATAAAAAAATCTGATAAAATAACCTGTCACACTGAAAGTTTCTGTAATGAGATTCTAGAAACGGTAAAGCGGAACATTTCTAATATTGTTCTTTAGAGCAAATCTTTAAATGGTTTCAAAGGATGCACTACTGTATAAGTGTTCATGGATACTATTTTGAAGAGATATAATAAAGATTGCGTTATACAAATTATTTTCCCTTATTAATTCAAGAAACTTTCAGAGTGACCTACGTAATTTCAAAAATGTCAAAAACCTAAAAGCTAGATAATTTCGAAAACAGGAAAACCATTTTCATTATAAGTATATTTACAGGAATTTTCTTCGGTAACTTTTGATTTGTTTCAAAGCAACTGAATTAAATCGATAAATAACTTATATTTAATATTAACATTAAACAAGCTCTTAATTATGGTATGAAAATAAATTGGATGAAGCCAATACTTGTCTTGTTTTCACATGTGGCACTACTGGCTTGACGTCAAGCAGAGTCCTTTAAATCCGGGTTGTATTTAAATATTCTAATTTTAACTTCAATTAAAAGTAAAATGCCCTTAAAAGATTTTCCAAAACAAAAGAAAAACAAAAAGAAAACTGTTTTCCTTAGCATCAAATTTTATTTATAAATTCGAGCGAGCATATAGAAAAAATACATCGAGTATTAACATTTTTGGTAGAAATGTATAAAAAAAATTAACTTTTGGTCTCTTATATCTAATCATACGATTCAAAAACCGTAATTTTCTTTACTTAGAACCCATTTCAATCAATAGCTCAAACGGAAGATGCGGGTGAGATTTAATCAAACCCTTAATTTCCGCAGATTTCATCACATTCTTAAAATGCTGCAAAATGAAAGCAATACAATGCTCTTTCATTTCCTTTCCATCATAGTCGTCAGCTAATCTTAAATTCTCAATCGCATTTGTAATAGCTATGTTCTTCATCATAACTTGTTCACAGATATTTTTTAAATCATACATTTCATAAAAATGAGCTGCCTTAAAAATTTGAAGAGCCAATTGATCCAATTTCTCTACCCTCCCAGTGTAGATATATCTTAAAAATTCCATGAAAACTTCAGGCTCGATATCGTTTACTTTTGATTCGTCTATATTGGATTCTTTTTTGGTGCCCGAAAACATTTTATTGAAATATGGACTCTTGGAGGCAAGAATAACTTTATGAGCGTGGATTGTTTCATTTCCTACATAAAGCACGATATCGCTAAAGTTTTCATTGTTAATAAAAGACTTGTATCCTTTCAGTACACGCAAGTTTTCGAGAATCGAATCGGAAGTGTTTTTAATCTCGCAGATTATTTTTAGATCGCTGTTTTTCGAGAGGAATTCTAATTCTTTTGTGTTAAAGAAATATTCAAAACCATACCTTTGTCCTGAACTAAGACCCCCGAAATAAACTTACTCCGAGTAAGTATTTTCATATTCGTATTGTCTAAGATTGAAATAGTGAGATCGATTGCAACTGATGTTTCACCAGGCAGACAGTTTTGTAAAAAACATTCTACTATATGTGTGCAATTCGGGCAGTCATTACCGCAGTTCTCACAAAATTGTGATTCCCTTTCCAAGACTAAACGCCATTCAATTTTTCTATTCTGCTCCATAACGAAAGATTCTATTCTGATTCCAATTTTTCTTCAGCTGCGTCAAAGGCATTCTCGCAGTTGAACATAATCCACTCAAAACTCGTAGTACAATCGTCGTCATAAATCGCCTCGGTAGTTCTAAAATAAAAAATACGAAAAACAGATAAGAAAGGGACAAAATCGACTATTTTAAATAATAAGAACTCAATTTGTAATGATTGTCATTGGCAGGGCTGAAGCAGTCTACTTTACTAGAAAAAATTAAATGCATTCAAAAGAATTCAAAAGAACTCGATGAAATTTATAGGGATTTCTGGTCAATTTTAATAAACTCAAGATAAATTTCAAAAATAAAAACAAAACCAATAAATTAAATCAAATTCGAGTGAAATTAAAGGAATTGAAGGGAATTGAAAAGAATTCGATGAAATTCATGAAACTTCAAGGTGAACATTTTTTAAATTCTAAAAATCCCAAATATTCCACTGATTTCAGTAAAATTGGAGTGAATTTAAAAGAAATCAAGGAAATTCAAACGAATTTTATAAAATACCGAAGAATTCAAGGTGAGTTTAAAAGACTTCAGCCTCAATTAAAACAAAAACTAAATAAAAATGTATCAAATCCGTTTAACTGAGTAGAACTAAGTGAATTCAAAAGAATTCAACGAGAGTTAAAACCCAAGAGAATTGAAAAAAATTATAAAGAATTAAGGATAAATTAATAAGAATTCAGGGATGATTCCAAAATGAATTCAAATGAATTGAAATGAGTTTAAAAAATATATTTTACTGATTTTAGTAAAATTGAAGTAAGTTTTGAAAACTGCAAGAGAATACAAGAGATTTTAAAGAAATTCATAATAATTTGAAAGAACATAGTTTTACAAAGTTATAAACCTCAACAAATTTCCATCGAATTGAGTAAAATGATTGCGAACAGAATTCAGGGCAAATTCAATTTAAGTGAATTGAAAAAAAAAAGAATTAGATTTAATTCGAATGATTTAGTGAAATTGCAGGAAAGTGAGGAGAAATTGATGAAATTCATCAAAATTAAATGTGAATTTAAAAAAAGAATCAAGTGAATTTAAAAATATTCAAAAATATTTAAAAAATTTATTAATTAATTGAGTAGAATTAGGTAAATTGAGAAGAATTAAATGAATTGAGAAAAATTAAGTAAATTGAGCAAAATTCAAGTAAATTCAAACAAATTTAGTGAGAGTTAAAGAAACCAAGAGAATTCAGAATAATTCTAATTTTTTAAGTATTAGGGATCAATCAATAAGAATTCAGGGAGAATTCCAAATGAATTAAAATGAGTTGAAAAAAGTCCGAAATATCCCACTTATTTCAGTAAAATTGGAGTGAGTTTAGAAGAATTCAAGGGAATTCAAGAGATTTTGTTGCAATTCAAAAGAATTTGAAAAATTATAATCGTACGAGCTTTTAAAAGTCAAAAAATGTTATGAAACTGATTAAAGTGGATGTTAACAGAATTCAGGGCTTCCTAAATTCGAGTGAATTTAGGAAAATCAGAAGAATTTGATGGAATTCATAAAAATTCAAGGTAAGTTCAAAAAATTCCAAGTGAATTGAAAACAATTGAAAAATATTTAAAAAATTGACTGAATGCATTAAATTTGGAATAAACTGTGTACAATTCGCGGGAATACAAAAGAATGTTATAGACTGCCTGAGAATTCAAGCTGAGTTCAAAGAATACAATTGTAAAAAATCATTTAAATACAATTTTTTCATCAAATTTAGTAAAATGGGCGTGAACAGAATTTGGGGCGAAATCAACAGAATTTAAGTAAATTGAAAAAAACAATGAATTAAATAAAATTCGAGTAAATTTAAGGGAATGAGAAGATTTTGATGGAATTCATGAAGATTCAAGGTGAATTTAAAAAATCAAGTCAATCAAAGACAATTCAAAAATATTTTTAAAACTCATCGAATTAAATTCAATTGGGTTGAATTAATTTTAATTGAATTCAATTCAAAAATTAAATTGAATTGAATTCCAAATTAAATTTGGAATGAATTGTGAAAAACTCGAGGGAATTCAAAATAATTTAATAAAATGCCTAAGAATTCAAGGTGAGTTTAAATAGCTTCAGAGTAAGTAAAAAAAAACTAAAAAAATTCAAATCCATTGAATTGAGAAGACTTATTTTAATTCAGAAGAATTCAAGTTGATTCAAAACAATTCAGCAACAGTTAAAAAAACCAAGAAAATACAAAAAAAAATGTAATGAATTAAGGATCAATCGAGGGATAAATTCCTAAGAATTCAGGGAGAATTCCAAATGAGTTGAAAAAAAAATCATAAATATTCCACTGATTTCAGTAAAATTGGAGTAAGGTTAAAATAATTCAAGGAATTCAAGAGATTTTTATGAAATTCATATGAATTTCAAAGAATACAATTGTAAAAAAAATTTTGAATGAGAAAATGTTATCAAATTTAGTAAAATGGGTGTGAACAGAATTCGGGGAAAAATCAACAGAATTGAAGTAAATTGAAAAAAAACGAATTAAATCAAATTCGAGTACATTTTAGGAAAGTTAAGGGAAAGATAAGAATTTCATGGAATTTATGAAGTTTCCAGGTGAATTAAAAAAACCAAGTGAATTGAAAACAATTCGAAAATATTTTTCAAATTTATTGAATTCAAAATTAAATTTTGCATGAATTGAGAAAATTTCAAAGAAATTCAAAATAATTTAATAAAATGCCTGAGAATTCAAGGTGTGTTTAACAGACTTCAATGTTAATTTAAAAAAAACTGAAGAAAAATTTCAAATCCATTTAATTGAGTAGAATTAAGTAAATTTAGAAGAATTCAAGTGAATCCAAAAGAATTGAGCGAGAGTTCAAAAAATCAAGTGAATTCCAATTTTCTTTAAAATAATTAAGGATAAATTAATACAAATTCAGGGAGAATTCCAAATGAATTCAAATAAGTTAAAAAAAAAATCAAAATTATTCCACTGATTTCAGTAGAATTGTAGTAAATTTAGAAAATTTAGAAAAATGCAAGGGAATTCAAGAGATTTTAATGAAATTCCAGAGAATTTGAAAGAATATATGTAATTGTACACAATTTTAAAAATAAAAAAAAATGTATCGAATTGAGTAAAATGGGTGTTAATAGAAGTCAGGGCGAATTCAACCGAATTTATATGAACTGGAAAAAAACGAATTAAATCAAATTCGAGTCAATTGAACGAAATTTAAGGTAAACGAGAAGAATATTATGGGATTCATAACAATTCAAGGTGAATTAACCAAAAATGAAAGTGAAGTGAAAACAATTAAAAAATATGTTAAAAATTCATTAAACTCATTAAATTTGGAATAAATTGCGAAAAATTCAAGGGAATTCAAACGAATTTAATCTATTGCCTAAGAATTCAAGGTGAATTAAAAAACAAAACTGCGTAAAACAGGTATTAAGAAAATTCAGGGTAAATTCAACAGAATTCAAGTGAATTGGGGAAAAAACGAATTAAGCCAAATTCCATAAAAAAAAATTCTAGGGAATTCAAAATAATCTGATCAAATTCCTAAGAATTCAAAGTGAGTTTAAAGGACTTCAAGCGTTAATTAAGAAAAAACTTTAAGAAAATTCAAATCCATTTGATTTAGTAGAATAAAGTGAATTTAGAAGAATTCAAGTAAATTCAAAAGAATTTAGCGAAAGTTAAAAAAACAAAGAGAATTCCAATTTTTTTAAAAAGAATTAAGTATAAATTAATAAGAAATCACGGAGAATCCCAAATGAATTCACATGAGTTTAAAAAAATCAAAAATATTCCACTGATTTCAGTAAAATTGTAGTAAGTTCAGAAGAATTCAAGGGAACTCAAGAGATTTTGATGAAATTCATAAGAATTTGAAAGAACATAATCGTACAAAATTTTTAAAAATCAAACAACTTTAATCGACTTGAGTGAAATGGGTGTTAACAGAATTCATTCCGAATTCGACAGAATTTACGTGAATTCAAAAAAAAAAACTAATTAAACAAAATTCAAGTCAATTTAGCGAAATTTAAGGGAAGCGAGAAGAATTTGATGAAATTCAAAACAATTTAAGGTGAATTAAAAAAAAATGCAAGTGAATTGAAAACAAATCAAAAATATTTAAAAAATTCATTTATTTAATTAAATTTGGAATAAATTGCGAAAAACTCGAGGGAATTCGAAAGAATTTAATCAAATGCCTAAGAATTCAAGTTAAATTTAAAAAAAATCAATTAATTGAATAGAATTGAGTGAATTTAGAAGAATGCAAAAGAATTGAAAATAATTCAGGGTAAATTAATAAGCATTCAGAGTAAATTCCAAATGAATTAACATGAACTGAACAACAACTTTCAAATCCAAAATTTGCCATTGATTTCAGTCAAATTTGAGTGAATTTAGACGAATTCAATCGAATTCAAGAGAATTCGATGAAATTCATACGCAATCAAGATGAATTCAAAATAATTCAAGTGAATAAAGCAACATTTTTAAAATCCCAAAAAATCAATTGAATGTATAAGTGTAGTAAATAGCATAATTTAAGTGAATAAGAATCTTATAAAATCCATAATAATTCTAGGTGAATTAGAAAAACTGTAAATTCTACTACTTCAAAATTATAGAAAAATGTTTGTAAATAATTCACAACAATAATTAATAAGAAAAAAAAACACATGAAAAACTAAAAGAAAAGGAAGCGTATCCATTTATAACCTAAAAAATTCACTTAAGTGTCTTACCCGTCGTCTCCAACATTTTCTTCAATTTTTTCTGACATTTTGCACAAAAATAAATGTAGTAGAAATTTATTAGAAAAAGAAAAACAAGTTTCAGTGCTACAAAAAACTTTTTCCTCCACTTTTTAAATGCGCATTTAGAAAACAAAGGAAAATGGGAATTAGATATTTTCACTTCAACCACCAGCTAACTTTACTTCATTGAGTACTGAGGGGAAAACGCGAAGGAATAGTGGGGGAAAACAATGGACCAATTGCATGGGGTTCGGTCCATTTTTGCCCTATTTTTGGTAATATCTTCGTAAAAACGATATTTTTAATATCAGTGTACTGAAAAAATAGTTTCTATTTGTTAAGAAATATATAATGACATGGTAAAATGATAATAATTATTATTCATTACGAAGATATTACAAAAATAAAGTTTTGCCCCCTGCATTTGGTCCATTGTTTTCCCCTCAGCAATCAACGAAGTGAAGTTAGCTGGCGGTTGAAGTGAAAATATCTAATTGGGAAAATCAACTTGTGTCAACTGTTTATTTTGTATGTAAACAGTGCGGTGATTGGTCGAAATGTCTGTTTTCGTGTTCTGATTGGCCATTATTGTTACGTCGCTTTATTCAAATAATTTAAATCTTATCCCTCGTCTTTATTAAAGACAAATAAAGTAAGAAACTAACATTATTTCTAATTATTATACCTTTATTGTCAACCAAATTTCGTTAAACATAACCTCAAAATGCCATACCAGAATTTCGCAAAAAAAGTTGAAAGAATAAAGAAATTGCGAAAAATTCATATTGATCATTACTGGATAGTCTTTCTTTTGGCAAAGAACCACTGACCGAGTAACCGACAATAGAATTCTATTTTTAGATTTCTGTTTAATGCCTCTCTCTCTTTGTTGTCTTTTTTCTCTTTCAGCTCAGCTGTCAAACGCAGTTGCAGAAAGTCGCAAGGACGCAGTCGCAGCTACACTTTTTTCAAAGTCAAGAGCGTCGTCAAAAGCTTGGAAAAAGTCTCAATTTTCAAACAAATCCGAAATATATTTTTTCAACATCGAGCAACGACTCGAAAATAAGAAAACTCGTACAAAGTAAGTGTAATCTTGAGAAATGCAAGACATATTATGCGCTACCCCGAGTTTTCCCCCTTTTCCGAACGACTCACGACCCTGAGAATTTCCGCGGAAAATGAGAGGGAGGCAGCAATCGTAGTGCTTCTGCGTGGACTTGCCTCGTAGTGATCATGCTCGTAGTGAATATTTATCAAATCAGTCTCTTATTCATTTACTCGATTCCCTGCCTTCGATCGGAAAATAAACATCGCGTCGATAGTCGCGTTCGCTTTTGAGGTTAGGTTCCCAGGATCATGAAAACCTCCTAGTCCGGCGACTTTGACTTCAAGATTCGGGAACACGAGATCTTTTTTTCGTCTCGTCCACGGCGGGAATGTCGGAGCGATTCCTTGCTCCGGGTCTATTCGGGAAAAACGTTTCGGGAAATGTCTTACAGTGATGGCGGGGGACGTTCAATACGAAAATCAGGCAGCAGGTCTCCGAAGAAGCTGCGCGTGACGAAGGCTGAAAATAGTGACAGGGCAACGACGACAATCAGTTATAATAACCACCACCACCATCATCATCATCGTTTCGGGGAAGGGAGTCAAAATCAACCCTCGATTCACAAGAGGAACCTCTACGTCGTCTCGTTTCCCCTGATTTTTTTGTTCAATATCCTCCGGTCCCTCATTTATCAGTTGTTCATCGTTTTCAAATGTTTGTATGCCTCGTCCTCACATTTGATTCACAGGAGGCAGGTGGCGAAAAATTCCTGTCAGCTGGAAATTGTTGTGGATAGGGAAACCGCCGAAAATTTGTTGAGGGTTTCGACAAGACAGGAGGAAGGAATGTCACAAATTGCCAAGAGACCGGGACCTGGACCCGGGGATCCTCTCCTGGCTAAGCAGAAACATCATCATCGAAGGGCCTTTGAGTTTATTAGCAAAGCTCTCAAAATTGACGAAGAAAATGAAGGTAATACTTTTGTTTTGGCATGAGAGTCCATGAAACGTTTTATTGGACCAAGATTATCAAAAGCATTCCCAGGGCCTGAAATGTTTCCAATTTCAAACTGTGCATAGATGCCAAGAAAATCTTTTTTCAACTTTATCGATAAGATTCACAGGCCAAAATACTCGGAGAACGAAGAGAATAATTACATTTTTATCACAAATATAGAGAAATTTAAACATTTCAAGTACAAATATTGTATGTTTAACAAACAAAAATATTTTTATTTTAAATAAAAAACAGTTGAATTTATCCCAACAAGATGAATTTTTAACAAAACAGTTACATTTCTAACCAAAGAGATCAATTTTCAACTAAAATTATGAATGTTCAACCAAATGAATGTATTTTTAACAAAGTAGTTCATCTTTTAGCTAAGCAGTAGTTGAATTTTCAGCCAGAAAATATGAATTTGTCGACGAAAAATATAACAATTGATATTTCAACCACAAAATATTTTTATTTAAAATCAGAAACAGTTGAATTCATTCAAAAAAGACTAATTTCCAACAAAATAGTTGAATTCTCAACTAAAATAGATTCACTTTCAATTAACAATATGAATTTCTCGAAGAAAAATATATAAGTTGACAGTACAACCACAAAATATTTTTATTTTAAATCGGAAACAGTTCAATCCATCCAAAAAAGGCAAATTTTCAACAAAATAGTTGAGATTACTTTTCAACCAAATAGTTGCATTTTTAACCAAAAAAGATTAAATTTCTACCAAAAGAAATGAGTTTTCAAACCAAAAAGACGAATTTTCAACAAAATAGTTTACTTTTTAACAAAATGTTACATTTTTAACCGAAGAGATGAATTTTCAATTTAAATTATGAATGTTTAACAAAAAAAAATGAATCTTTAACAAAATAGTTCATCTTTTTGCCAAGCAGTAGTTAAATTTTCAACCAAAAAAGATTAATAGTCAAACAAAAATGTAATAGTTGATATTTAAGCCAGACAAGATTCTAATTTTGAATAAAAAACAGTTGAGTTCAATCAAAACAGACTTTTCAACAAAATTGTTGAATTTTTAAGTAGTACAGATTTTTTGTTCAAGAAATAAAAAATATTTCAACCAAGTTGTTGATTTTTCAACCCAAACGAAGAATTTTCTACAAACCAGTTGATTTTCTAACCCAAAATTAAGAATTTTCAACCAAAAAAAAATTACTTTAAGAAAATTGTTGAATTTCAACAAAATAATTAAATTCCCAACAAAAATATATGAATTTCTCAATGAAGAATATAATAATGTTAATATTTCCAATAAATACTTTAATTTTAAATCAGAAACATTCAAATTCAACCAAAAAAGAAGAACTTTCAACTAAGAAGGCGAATTTTTCACAAAATAGTTAAACTTTTTACAAAATAGTTACATTTTCAAACAAAGAGTGGAATTTTTGACTAAAATGATTAATCTTCAACAACAGCAAATCAATTTTTAACAAAATAGTTAATCTTTAAGTCAAACAGTAGTTAAATTTCAACCAAGAAAGATAAATACTCAACGAAAAAGGCAATAGTTGATATTTAAACCAAAAAAGACAACTCCCGCTTACACTAAGAAGCCAAGAAAAAAAAATTCTGGAAACAAGAGAAATAAGGCTGTTGAATTTTCATCCAGATACATGACTTTTCAATCAAACTGGTGAATTTTACACAAAAAATATCAATTTTCAACTAAAGAGATGAATTTTGAACAAAGTAATTCAACTTTTAGCCAAGTAGTTGAACTCTAAACGAAAAAATGTTAATTTCTCAACAAAAAATGTAATAAATGATATTTGAATCAAAAAATATTTCAATTTTAAACCAAAAACAGTTCAGTTTATACAAAAAAGAAGACTTTTCAACCCGAAGATATAGAGTTTCAATAAAAAAGTTATTTTTCAACCAAATAATTAAATTCTCAACCAAAATAGGTGAATTTCTTAACGAAAAATTTGATAGTTGATATTTCAAAACATAAAATATTTAAATTTTAAATCAGAAAAGATGGGTTTTCAAACAAAAAAGACAAATTTTGAACACGATAATTGAATGTTTAACCAATAAAGATTTTTTAGCCAAGAAAAAAAAAATTGAGGCAAATTATAATTTGAAGGGAAAAATAATTTTGAATACAAGATAAAAGTTTCGAATAACTGTTTATTTTTTAAGTTTCTTCGTTTATTTGCTCTAAGGTAATATAAATATAATTTTCCTTGGTTTCTTCAGAAAATTCGAAAAGATTGTTGAAGATTTCAGATATCTCGATAATGTATCTGCAAAATTTCTAAGAAATTTCTTCTTATTTTATAGGATTTTACAAAATTTTAAGAAAAAAATGAGTCAGTTTAAAAGATATTTAGGACTTTTTGAAATTTCGAAACAAAATTTAATATTTTATCAATTTTGGGAAATCTTTCAGTTTTAAAATATATTTAATCTCTTAAAAACTTCTAAAATTCTTAAATATCTTTTAAACTGACTCGAATCTTCCTGATTCGTTTCTGACAATTTTGAAAATCTTTTGTAATGTTTTGTAATCTTTTTTAAAAGTTTCTTAAAATTAATTTAAAAAAAATAAAGAATAACTTTAAATATTCCCAGGAATCTCAAGAAAAATTTTCATTATCTTGACATCTTTCAAAATATTTCAAATTCTTCTACTTCAAAATAAAAAACACTTCAAATTTTCCCAGGGATCTTAAGAAAAAATTTTTATTATCATAAAACCTTAAAAAAATTATTTCAAATCTTCAAAAATCTACATTTTACTTAAAAAATTGAAAATCTTTTCAAATTTTTAATTATTTTTTAACCGTTTGAAAATTTTGGAAATATTTTGTAATGTTTTAAAATCTGGTTAAATATTCTCATCAAATTAATTTTTTAAGACGGAGAATCACTTTACATATATATTTTTTTTTCAAATTTCAAATGACATATTTTCAAAAGTTTTTAAAAACTTTTAAATAACTTTTAAAATGATTTCAGTTTCTTCTAAAATTTTATAATCTTGCAAAATTGAACAAGTTTGCTTTAAAATCTTCGATATTCATTTTCGAAATTTTAGGAAATCATTTGAAATGTTAAAAATATTTTAAAATATTTTCTTAGAATTAATTTATTAAAATAAAAAGTCAATTAAAATTTTCCCTAAAATCTTAAGAAACAATTCAACATTTTATTTTAAAATATTGAAAATTTTTAATTAATGTTGTAAAATAAAACCGAGAATAAAATCTAAATCATTTTTAATTTCCCCAGAAATTTCATTGTCGGCTACAATAATTTTTTTGTTACCTGTACCGGTAATGTATACTGTTCGTAAATTAAATATTCTAAGCTTTTGCCCATAATTTTATTTTTGTCATCTCTTTAAAAGTATAAATAAGTTTACAAATTATAGTGTGATAGCAAAATCTTAAGAACAGATTTATTTCTCAATATTTAAAAACATTTACAATTAAAATGTCAAAAAGGTAAGAACATAATTGTTGCCTTCATTATTGAAGAATCATTTACAATTTGAATGTTCTCTTTCAAAAATAAATTTTTACAATTAAAATTCTTCATTCGAAAATTTCGATTCAAAAAATTCCAAAAGATTCAAAAGAACAAAATGAAAACAGCCACGAAGTAATTTCAAGCAGTGTGCAATCAATCAGCTGGTCAGCAACAATGAGTGTGAAATTTTCGATAACTTCGCTACACCTATTTTTTTATATTAGGTATTTTCACTTCAACCACCAGCTGACTTCACTTCGTTGAATGCTGAGGGGAATGTAATGAACCAAGTGCATGGGATTCTGTCCATTTTTGCCCTATTTTGCTAATATCTTTTGTTTTGAGTAAAAATGATTTTCTTTTTGAGAGAGAGAAATCACTTTTTTTTTAATCTATGCAGTCTTTTTGAATGTCACTTGATACTAGATTATATGATACTTATCAATAATATATTTATCGTCTTTAAATCAGTCACTTGACTTAGTCCGTGGCTATGATGGAAAACCGGGTTCTTTTTAACCCGAGAACAAGTTTGAAAAAAATTAATGAATAAATAAATGTAATAAATTTAATATGCAATAAACTTAAATGTATTTTATGCAACACATACTACTCTGTTCATACAATGGCCTTTCTGTCTAGCAACAGTTCAAAAATCTACGCAAAAATATTATTTTCCAATAAAGACTGCATACAATATCCTATATCACTGATGTGTTTCACATAAGCGCCTTACTGTTTTAAACTTTCGAAGAGGTTATAATCCACGATAATAATGAATACTTATTTGTTGATGGCATGGAGAACAAGAAGTTCATTTTGTAAAAGCCGCAAAATCAATAATGTAAAAAATAAATATTAATTTAGCGAAATATCACGGAAAAATCGAGGGAAAAGTATTAAAATAGCTACTGACGTTATCGCATAACCTCTAATAAATTTTACAAAAATGGCAATAGAATATTTGCCCTGTCGATTTTTTCAGTAATATGAAAACCCTGGGAAATTGTATACAAACCTTATTTTGTATATTTTAAGAGAAAAATGACATCTTCACAATTAAAAAATTTTTAATATATGAAAAATTGATACAATGGCAAGCTGGTACCTACCAAAAATAGGTTTTGTATATGGGTGTATATGTATCACTTATACACAATATTATTATCGTCTTGTATGGCTGGTTCATTTAAGTTCCGTAGCTTTGCGGTTGAAACCTATTGTACTATGCCTTTTTATTTCTTAACCCCGGTGCAACAGAGACTATACATAGGTCAATCTCACTGCTAAAGTATCATTGAAGTCCTTTGGCATGTGTACATATACAGTCAGGCGACTCAAATTAACTGAGTATGGGCCTGTCCAAATTTTTATTTTTCTAAGGTTGGTTTGGATTCACTGTATGAATTTAATCACAACTAGTGATAACCCGGGGATGGGGTCAACTTTGCACGTAGCAACTTTGCACGTGCCCAACTGTGCACGTGGATGGCCAGACGGACAACTGTGCACGTCTTTGGTCAGACAAACTACTGTGCACGTGCCAACTGAGCACGTGCCATCTGTGCACGTGCGCAGTCGTCACTTGGATAACTGTGCACGTGCACAGATGGTACTTGGACAACTGTGCACGTCGGAATTTCGACGTGCACAGATGGGCTCCTGTGGACTTAGACGTGCACAGATGTCACATTCCTAACTGTGCACGTGCACACATGTCACTTGCCCAACTGTCCACGTGCCCAGATATCACTTGCCCAACTGTGCACGTGCCCAGATATCACTTGCCCAACTGTGCACGTGCACAGTTGTCCCTTGTCCAACTGTGCACGTGCACAGATGTACCTTGCCCAACTGTGCACGTGCACAGATATCACTTGTCCAACTGTGAACGTGCACAGTTGTCACTTGCACAACTGTGCACGTTTATGTCCTTACGTAAGAGTCTATACGAAGGTGTTCCTTCATATCTACGTATAATAAATTGTAGACAGTCGAAAACATTCAAACCTGGTGAAATGGAGCATACTAAGATTTCAAAAGTTAGTTTATAAATATTCACGTGCTAAGTTGGCACGTGCACAGTTGTCCGCCTGACCAAAGACGTGCACAGTTGTCCGTCTGGCCATTCAACGTGCACATTTGGGCACGTGCAAAGTTGCTACGTGCAAATTGACCCCATACCGTCTCGTATAATGTCTACCAAAAACAAACATCAAGTTCTTGAGGATCGGCGTTTTACAGTGTATATGTACCTGGTACTCACTGTTGTATAAAGGTAATTTTCTCATGAAGATTTTATCTATGGCCGTCTTCAGTTTCTCCGAAGTTCGGTGAGCGTAGAAGAAATATTTCCAAGCTACTCATTAAAAAAATATTGTCGTGATACGTATGATGGCATCCGCCTATAAAAAAAGTTTGAAGTCGTAGTTCAAAAATCACGTTTCTTCTTTTTTTAATGGATGAAATTTTGTACTTATTTCTTCCGAAGCAATATGTAAAATCATGAAATAAGATGTTATTATAAAGGTTTTATGAACAATAGAATATAATTTTAGCCTGTTGCCGACTTTTGGTATATCTCGTGAAAATAATTAATGCTATTAAAATAAAATTTACTTATAATTATTGCTACATTGAACCTCTGAGAAAATGCTACATTTGAATTTATGTATTTCAACTATTTAAATTTTTTAAACAGTGGTAGTATTTTTTTAGGTCTATGGATATTTGTTTCCCTTCAAACTGCTTTTATTTTCATAAATTACGTTTTTCTAAAACAATGCTCTATTTTCTTTAAATCAAAGACCTGATTCTTTAAATCAATTGAAACTTGGTCAACTTTGCTACATGCTTAAGTTGAAGAATATACCACATCTTATGATCACAGAAATATTCACTCATATTTAAAATCCAATTCTTTGTTTCCAAGAAATATTTAGTGAAATTTCGGGTACGTTTCTTTGAATCAAGGAATTACATTTTCCAAAAAAGAAAGACTTTTACCTCACCCGATGGACTTTTATGTTGGAAGGACATATTTTCTCGCTTTAAAATCGCATTATTATTGCACCTACATTTATAGAGCATAAATAATTATATTAATATTTAACCTGATTATTATAAGAAATTATAATAAAAATTGTGGAATGTGGTGCTCAACTGCTAACTTTTGTCTGTTTTCTAAAATTGGTTAGATTTACTGCTGGATTGATATATAGTAACGACTTATTACCATGCGTAGGCAATTTCTATTTTTAAAATAATTTGATCAAAAAATATTCAATTTCGGCTTTTATCATTAGTCCACACGTCGTTTTCCCATTTGACTAAGTTTAAACTGTGTTAAACGGTATCGAGACCTGGACCTGCGGAGAAAATGATAAGAGTGAAAGTTAACGCAGTGGTCATGCAATGCCTGTGCAATGTGAGCAGTAAAACGCTAATGGAGTGAAAGAAATTTGTTGAGATGGTTTTTTGGACATATTCAGAGAATGAAAGAAGAACGGCTGACAAAAAAAATATATCTAGGTGAAGTACATGGTAGCGTACCCAGAGGTAGACCGAGGAAAGAATGATGGGAATGTGTGAATGAGACCTCAATTCGAGAAGATATAAAAAGCAACAGAAACACAAGATCTTGCATGAAGAAATGTATGGACGTAAAGAAAGCTAAATGAAGACGTATGTTAGGACAGAAAAGTGTGGTAACAAATAGTTCATAAGAAATGCACGAGGAAGAGTGCCAGTACAGTGAGAAACGCCTGAAACGAAAGACCTTGGATACTAATGCGCCCGAGCCAAGGCATGAATTAAAGACAATATGGAGGAGCGTGAGACATGCATCTATTCATCCTATTGTGATTTCGACTACAGGCAATGTTGCACGCAAGGTGCGCTGAACATCTTGAACTTTTAGGAGTCAGTAGGGTACTAGCAGCAGCTCAGAAGGTGATTTTATTATACACTTGTAGCATTGTAAGAAACTTCATAGATCATCAGAAAGCAGGCTACTAAGATCCCAAGTAGTGGCTGACGAAAGCTCTAAGAAAACATCCAGAGGCAACTAATGTCACCTGCAACGTTCAGGGCCACTGTGTAAGGACAAAACCGGTAAAAGACGAATTACAAACTATACCATGCTCGTAATTTTGTACCTACTACAATATCATCGCAAAAGATTTCAAGCATCGTATTAAATTAATTCATAATATCCTCATCTCATTAGGTACTTCACTGAGTCCATGACTGTTAATGGAAAACCGGGTTCATCCGAGAACAAGTCAAAATGAAAAATAATAATAATAAGCCGTCTCTAAAGTAAGGTAAAATGCCCAGCTATCGCAAAGGTCCCACTGATCGCCAAATGGCAGATTTATATGAGAAAAATAAGAAATAAGGCGTAAAAAATATATTAAAATAAAAAAGTTTACTATAAGTTTCAACATCGATAAACCCAATAACGTATATTTCAAACTTGCAATATCAAGTGTATTAGAGGAAAATTTGATTTGCTGAGGCTGCTGACTAAATAAATATGTAAAAAAGGTTCAAGAGGACGTTAAAAAAAATAATTTTTCAATAAAAACATACGATTTTTAAAATATTTTTAATTGGAGAATTATATGAAAAATTTGTAACCCTTGATATGTGACCATCATTATGGATATCATATGGATAAATTCATACAAAGGGCTATCCATACGATTAACATACACAAGCCCATTGAAGACGCTCCAGCTTCAAATCGATCACCTAAATGTGCGTGAAAGTTTCTAACCTATCGGACCTCTCTATTCTTTCATATTTTCGGGGCTCTACTTTATAAACAGAATGAAACAAAATTCTGAAATTTTCACAGAATCTCTGTATTGTGCACTTCTATTGAGTCTCAGTTTTTGGAAAAAATGGTTAGAATCGTTTAGGCGTAATGCTGAAATATGTTACATTTTCAATACCTTGGGAGAGGCCTGACGTGCATAAGATCCGGTTTTTAATTTTACTTATCTCAACTTCAAAATAGTCAGCCCTTTTCTACTTGCACCAAACTTTAGAAAACACTTTAATAAATGTACAGCCCAAATTTGAAACAATTCTCACCAAATAATTTTATCCGTATTATACCTTAATTAACCGGCGAAAAGTGAACTGGATAAGCTGGATAATCTCGATCAGCTCAAATAGCAGATTGGCAATTACTAACTTTTTACACTATTATTTATAATATTATATTATTGAAAAGTGATTTAATATTTGTTAAAATAGCAGTTACGTATTAAATTATAAGTATGAGATCTTCTTAAAATATGAATTGCTTTTTATCCCCATGATTTTTTACATTTTATAAGATTTATTAATTTTGAATTGGGAGCCTCGGTGACTTAGGCGGTTAGGCGCTCGGACTTCAAGTTAGAGGTTCAGCATTCGATCTTTGAGCCGGTATCTCTGGAAATTTTTCTATGTACTTTTATCAAGGTTCTGGTAGTACAGATCCCACCTTAAGCTGTACATCCCCACATAATGCACATTGTTACAAACTAGTCCGTGGGTTAAAAATGAGGTTTTGTCCAATATGTGAAATTAGGCATAGTGCTCTTATCAGATTACCTAATTGCATTACAAAAATGCGTCCGTGACTGATGATATATACCGGGATAGCCTCGTGCAGACTATTCAAAAAGTCCAATTCTAATAAAAATACCTTCGACATATTGAGCTGTAATTATCTTAAGCCTAAAAGAAAAATGTACTCTAGTTCTTCCGCTGGCCTGCATACTCTTTCATCTGTAAATAGAGAAAAATGGAAAGCAAAAAATTTCAAAATTAAAAAAATAGTAATTGTTATTATTTTCTGTATTATTAAACCACTGATAGGATAAAGAAACCAATTGTCGAGGACATAGGCAATCTCAAACTTTCCTATCCCATTTCTTGTAAATTAAAACTCCTACAACATTAAAAATTATTTGGCTGGACAGTAAGTTTATCTAACTTTCATTTTTGTATATATTTTCTTTCAAAAATTTGGAATATAAAACAAAAATTGTGATAAAATTAAATGTGTGAAAAACACCATTTATCGAGTTGCATTTCCCAATCGCTCGAGTGCTAGACCCATATATCGAGTGCATGGCCTAACACGAAAATTAAAAAATGTATAAAGTTCAAACTGGTTTATAATCATAATCTTAATAATATTCAAAAACAGCAATTAAAAGTGTAAGAATACAATTGGCTAAATACAAAAATAAGAAATTTTAGATGTGCAGAATAGTGAGATATCTAAGTAAAAAATGACTTTTTTTTAGGTTTTATTTTTGAAAAATAAACATGATGGTGTCATTATTATAATTACTGTCATTGATGTAACCTGCCTGACCTAATATTAATGCATATCGACTAATGGAGGATGAACGAAAAAATCGATATAATCATTTTTTGAGGTGGGTCATCAAAATATGGAGCTTTGCCAAAAATTGTCCCCTATTAACCGATGATTTATTTTAAAAAATATACATGCAAGTTTTTCAAATAATATAATTATTTGAAAAAAAAGTTTGAATCATTTTCATCACTACAGAAGCACTTAAATATAAAGAATAAATAAAAAAGTAACAAATGATTGCTTTAAAATTTCTGATTCAGACAATCTAAAATATTAAGCAAACTGCAAATTTCCGTCAATTTTATGAGGGACTTATTGCAGATAATAAATTCGGAATAAATTTCTCTTCTGAAAACATCCGTTTTTTACAGTCTGTAGTCCAGTTTAGAGTACCTGCACTATTATAATGTAATTTAAATTTCAATTTAAATTATTATTTACTATTTATCATCAAAAATATCTGTCGATCTTCGACAATTGGTGCACCCTCGGTAATTGGTTCCTTTACCATATAGAAAGCATGAAATATTAATTTTTATTTCGTATTCTTATTTAACAGGCCATGAGCTACAATTTGAGCCATACCAAAAGAAATTCGGAATAAAAGAAAAACTTTTAGCACTTATGTCTTCTCTATATCACTATCCTTATATCTTTCTGTTTCCCCAAAAATTATTGTTCTTTTTAGATAGCTTTTTATTTTTTTATTCAAAAGTCTTTTGAAATTCAAAAATTATATTTCAAGTGATGCAATTTAATGAGAAATTTCACTATATTAATCAGTAGATTGCTTTTATTTTACACTATTATTAAGGTTGTATCTAGTCGTCTCGAAAAATCGGCGTAGTTGGAAAAGTGGATAGATTGGTCGAAGAAAATGAAGATTATTTCACTACTTATCCCGAATTTCGGGACGAAAAAACAATTCGTATTATTAATTTTGAATCATTAAATTTGCATAGAATTCATATTTCTTTTAATAAAACTAGTTCTTCAAAAATATAATTATTCTGGTTCTGCACTTCAAGTCACAGAATTTATCAGCGACGAAATATGTTATTTTTTTAGAGGAAATTAGGCGACACGTATATTTCCGAATTGAAAACAAAATTTGCCCACTAGGTTAAGAATATTTGAATCTTGACATCCTTTTTCAGAAAATCACATATTTTATCTTTGAATGTCTATATTTTTCGACCTAATTCAGAAGTCATTTAAAAACATTGCAAAAAATAAAATAGGTGGGGGTTTTGAGAAAATGCTATGTTCTTTTTTCATCGAATTTTGAAATATGCCAAGAAGATTTTCTGAAAAACCAAAATTTTTTTCCAATATTTTTGTAAGTTTCTGCTTAAGGAATGCATCCTATAAGATTTATTAGAAATAAACCATTCCCTAAGTCAGCAGAATTTTTTTTCTGAAAATATCATTTTCAAATTTTTCTTATCAACGCTGCAAGATTTCACAGAAAAGAAAGAAGTATTTTTTGTAGAACTTGTTTAGATGTTTGAACTGTTTTGTTAAAACTTGTTTTTATGTATCTTATGTTGTTTCCGAGAAAAATGCGATAATTTTATTTCAAGAAAAAAATCCTTCTGGCCACGAAAATGACTTAGCCAGCATAGACCTTACAGATTTTACTTCTAATAGAAAGTATTTCTAATTTATAAAATAAACGTCGGAATTCAAATAATAATTGATAATAATATTTTTCACAAAAATATGGATATTATTAGTAATTCCTGGATTTTTTTCCTTCTCAAATTGAAAATATGGTGTCGGCTAATTTCTTCTAAAAAACAACATATTTCGTCGCTGGGAGGTTCTGTAACTTGAAGTGTTATAAAGTCTACCTGATTTGAAATGATCGGATCCATATAGAAATTTCAATAGTGAGATTTTTTTTAAGTTTCTTGTGTGAGGGGGAAAATATAGTCTTATTTAAATGATCATTTTGTGAAGATAGTTGATAGGAAAAATTTGTTTCACTTCGCGTATTTGTCTATTTATTCACGAAAAAATGATCTGTTCAATCAATTTTTAAGTGACTATTGATAAAATGATTGAAAATATTTTAACGTTTCGAAGTGATTTTGAAATAAGTAATTTATTTTGATTTTGGCGATTTGGCCATTTTTTGCAGAAGACATTCTCTGATTTTAAAGTATTTTTCTTTTTTTTTCTTTTTGTGACATAGAAGAAAAATTAATAAAAGAACTTGTTTGTGTAACGTTTTTTATTCTATTGAAACAATGAGAAGAAAATATTGCGAAACCTGGAGATAGGCATTACCTCTACGAATGTAGTGTATTTACAAGTTATTACATAAAAATGGAGAAATATTTACAAACCTAGTCTATTTTACTTCATAGGCAAGGCCGATAACACACTGGCCACATTATTGTTATCATGTGACTTATTAGCCCAAGCGTTAAGAGGTGCTTTCTAGCCAGGTTTGAAAAAACGGCTTTAAAATCATCAAGTAATTTATATGGATTGTAAGAAAAAATCTTTTAACGTCCCTTGGGTGGCCCACGCAGCCTCAAGGGTTGTGCAGAAATAGCTCCACTTAGTCCCATTGAAAAAGGGGCACTGACAAGGCCCTGAGCACTATTTCTAGACACGAATGATATAAATAATTTCGTTTGTGGGGTTTCGACAAGACTTGCTCCAAGTCTGGTTTTCACTAGAGATACCTTATTACGTCACACTTCTAAACTGAACTAGTAATTGTTCCTCAATTTTTGTATTATATTTTTAAGTAGGGATAAACCATCCTACAGCAGATAGCAAAAAATTCAGCAGCGTTTTAACTGCATCAGTTTCCAAAAATAAAGTAAGGTTATCGTTTTTGAATGAAGCTTACATATTCAATTGAGTATTCTTATAGAAAAAGGAACACAAAATTAATCAATTAGCTGTATTAAACATTTTTATTAGACTTGGTCAAGGGTACGATTCTGTCACCTCTGTCCATCAATAGATAATCGTTTCTGGTATTGCTCCTGTGTATGATAAAATACTCTATTCACGATAATTATAATTTATCATTAGTATACTTACAATTAAAATCAGTTTATTGAGTGAATAATAGTTTAAACCATGATTATTTTACAAAAATCACAAAGTTTAAATTATTGACATTTTTTTATCTCTCATATTCCGTGAGATTGGTACGATTGGTACGAGATGTTTAATCTTCATTCCATTTAACCTGACTTGCGATGACAGAAAAGTGCAGAATTTTTACATACCTTAATCCCAAAAATGTTATCTTTTCCGAAGGACCCCTTAAAATACAACTGAATATTATGTGGTTTTTGATAAATAATAATCAACACTATTTGCTTGGTTTATTATTTACAATAACTTAAATTTAAAAACGTCACGAACCAAAATAAACAAACACAACCTATAACTTAAAACAACTGCGAGACAGTCGCAGAGATGCCAATTTTTATAGCGACATTTTTCGTAATTTTGCGATTATCTATGGTTGGTTATCTACTGTTAGAGAATGTAATTTCCGATAAAAAGTCCTGAAATATTTATAAATATCAAAGAAAGAACTCTTTGTATCAATAAATATTGTTCATCAAACTTCAAGCTTTGATTCTAATGTATGAGCATGCCATAACAATGTTTCCTTAAGTTGAAAAGTATGAATGAAGAAGAGGCGACGTTTTTACTCAGGTTGACAATTAATTTTTTGCTCTCACACATTAATTACTTATAAAATTTCAATGAAACTTCGTTCATTACATACAGCACCCTTCCTGGAATGTTATACCAACAAAAGTAAAGGACCTTTTTTGTCAATTTTCCAGTTAATTAAGATTATCTACTGTAAATCATTATCTACTGTAGGGTGGTTTCTCCTATACTGATATTGAACTAATATCATTAGAGTAATATTTCAATTAAAAAATTAAATAAAATTATATTATTTATCAATTTCACTCATTCAATTGTAAAAATTGTATTAATGTTGGATATTATGCATACTATGATTCCTTTCATTTTGAATTGGGACGCCGTAGGATATCAGTGCCACCAAGATGTAATCAAAATTCAGCTCTCTAAATCTCGCTGTACAAGTGTGAAGACGTAAGGGAACGCTTAAACAAAATAAGAATGATGATTAATTGCGACTCGATTTTGATTATCTAACTAGCTTGAATAAGAGAATATCATTGTTCAAGACACAAATAAAATAAGTTATATTAATTTGATTCGTTGGTGAGGAAATAAGCGCCATAAACTGCTGAGAGGTAATCGGCTTCTTCATCGATCCACACAATGGGGACCGGATATGGCAACAGGCTTTTCCTAAACCTGCAGCCTTCAATCACTCTAAGGAAAAGTATATTTGTGATTAAAAAGTAATAAAAGTACTCTTTCGTTATAAAGTAATCCTTATTATGCACAATTATTATAATTTTAGAAACTAGGGAGTTCTTAAAAAAACGGGGAAGGCCCTGACAAGTTTTCCCTAAGTAGGGTATGCATCTGCAAAAGCCTTTCAAGCTATGTATGGCCCGTATCAGTTTACCCGACCAGGACTGCATCAGAAATAGGCTAAACTGGCCAGAACCTTACTAGGCCCGCATCAAGATTTCTGCACACCGCTAACATTTTTGAGTCAATACCGTTACAGGTGGGCTAAGATGGCCGTTAATAGACTTTTTTTTACACTCTATATGAATTCATTTATAATATTTATACTATGTTCTCGGAACTGGATAAAATCGCATCTTATCTTCAGAAACTGAATTTCAGCTATGGATCGAAATATCAAAGATTTCAAGGAATCTTAAGGGATTTTAACTGATTTCAGGGATTTTGAAGGATTTTTGGGGTTTCAAAGCTTTGAGTATATTTTAAAAGATTCCAAGATATTTTTAGAGAATTTCTAAGATTTAAAGAAGTGTTCTCTGATCTAAGAGGAGTTTAAGGATTACAACTTTTTGAACGAATTTAAAAAGTTATTACATGTTTCAAGATGGTTTGCGGAATTTAAAAATATTTCTAGAAATTCAATCAAATATTTGAAAGATTTTGAACATTTTACTGGATTTTAAAGAACGTAGCGTGTTTTAAAAGATTCCGAGAAATTTCATGAGATTTTAAATAACTTCGGAATATTTAAAAAGATTTAGGAATATTTCAAAGATTTTAAAGAAGTTTTACGTTATTTACAAAATTTCAAGGGTTTTGATGCTGCGCTCATTTTGAGTCAAATATTGAGCCAAAATTGAGATGCAGAATGTTTTAGTAAAAAAGGACACGTAAATTTAGTTGTTTAACAAAAGAAAATTACATGAAGCTGCCCTGGAAAAGACTGAAGTAAGAGTAGAAAAATTAAGACACGGCAAAAGTAAGCCTAGCTTTTTTGTTCATAGATTTCAAGGGGTTGAAAAAATTGGAGAGCTTTTTAGAGAATTCCGATCATTCAAACAGAATTGATGGGTTTTTAATAGATTTCAGTAGATATAAACAAATTTCAAAGCTTTCTGGGTATTTTTAAAGATTCAAAGATAATTTTATAATTACATATTTCTAGATGTTTTATGGGATTTTACTGGATTCTTGTTACTATTTATTTCACAACAGTTACGGGATTTCATCAATTTTAAGGGATTCGAAAGGTTTTTGAGGAGCTTAGGAAGTTGATTGTATAGATATGTATGTAATTAAAAAAAAGATTAACATTTCTACTAATTAAACAAGACTGCATGTGTCGTATCCACTTAGTGTAATCAGATATTTCATGAAATGTCTAAATAGTTCATGAAATGCTAGCGAATTATGTAATAACCAACAGATACACTACCTGTCTAGAATTTTTAGGCGTTTCATGAAGTTCCGCGATAGGCCTCAGGAAGAGGACACAGCTGGAGGCACCAAGCACCTCCTAGTTGTTCAGATTCCTGAGTCTCAGACGAGGCCCCTTGCCACGGATCTCAAAGGAATAGGAAGGCTAGTTCTGGGATCGCCTTACTTTCCGTATGACAGCGATACTAACCCACCAGATGTGTACACTGGTGGAATATTGCAAGGTAAGGGATATTCCTCTACTGTTGGGATGCGATGCTAATTCCCACCATACTTTGTGGGGCAGCACGGACGTCAACTCAAGAGGTAATGACCTACTGGAATACCTAATCATCACTGATTTAGATATTCTTAACACGGGGAACACTCCGACGTTCCGTAACTCGGTCAGAGAGGAAGTCATTGATATCACTCTCTGTACCAGTAGTTTTAGAGATAACATCAAGGGGTGGAGAGTCTCAAATGAACCCACTCCCTCAGATCACTCACAGATAAAGTTCGTGTTGGAATCCATTGTACCCGCTGGCCCCAAATGGGTCAGAAATTTAAGAAGAACGGACTGGGATCAGTCTTCCACGGAGCTAAGATGTGCACTTTCAGAGGTTCCCAGGTCAATTTGAGTCGTGCATACCCTGGAGATCGCAGCCAATACTTTCACGGAAGCCATCAAGGCTACTTATGAAAGTAATGGTCGACCTACAAGGGTCCGAAAGGCTCGGAATATACTAGTGGAATGGGAAACTCGAAGAGCTTCGCAGGGAAACCAGAGAGAGGTTCAGACGTGCCGGTAATGGCAAAATGAAGGAACTATAGACCTCATTCACAACGACGAGGGATGAATACAGGGGTGCAATACGTAAGGCAAAGCAAGAGAGCTGGACCAACTTTTGCACAAAAAATCGAGAAGGGAGATGAGGCGGCTAGACTGTACAGGCTGCTTTCTCGAAATCCGGACGCTATTCTCGGCTCTCTAAAATTGCCCGGCGGGGGTTACCCAGAGTCGGACAGGGACACCTTGGCTCACCTGATCAAGGCACATTTCCCGGGCTTTTCAAGGTTTGGAGAAGTGGGGACGGCATCTCAGAGGCAACCAAAGTCGCCTGTGGGCCAACTGGGCCCGAAACGGCGGCTGGCCAACGAGATTGTCATCCCTGCCAGGGTCAGATGGGCTCTGAAGTCCTTCAGCCCTTACAAATCTCCTGGCACAGATGGCATATACCCATCCCTCTTACAGAGAGCTGGAGAGTCCATCATAGGGCCGCTAGTGAGACTTAATAGGGCTAGTCTGACGCTGGGACATGTTCCAGCGGCATGGAGGGGTACGAGAGTAGTCTTTATTCCGAAAGCAGGCAGGATTGGTTATACCTCAGCCAGGGATTTCCGTCCCATTGGCCTAACATCTTTCCTACTAAAAACAGTGGAAAGACTCGTTGATAGATATATCCGCGATAAGGTCTTTTCAAGGAGGTCACTTCACAAAGAACAACACGCCTATAGGGCTGGTCACTCGACGGAGACGGCCCTAAACGGAGCAGTAAACCTAATTGAAGGACAGCTGAAGGAAAAAAGACTCGCGATTGGAACCTTTATGGACATCAAAGGAGCCTCTAACAAACCCTCTGGAGAGGTGATCAGGGCGGCCATGATCACACATGGTGTGCCTACTGTAGTCGTGAAATGGACGTGCCACATGTTGGCCAACAGGAATCTAACTACGAATGAGGGTGATACCACTTTATGTGGAACGTTTGCCTCGGAATGTCCGCAGGGAAAACTATTATCGCCCTTGCTGTAGTGCCTAGTAGTGGATCAACTGCTTCATTTACTCTCGAGGAGGGTCACCACGTCATAGGCTATGGGGACGATCGATAGTTATCAAGCGGCCCGCATCTGGATGCGCTCTTCGGAGTAATGCAGCAAGCACTGATGATACTGAATTCATGGTGTAAGACAACTGCACTATCGGTCAATCCGAGTAAGACAGACGCGGTTATTTACACCAGAAGGTATGAGTGGGGAACCACGAGTACACTGACATTTGAAGGACAACAAATGGAAATCAAGAAACGAGCTAAATACCTAGGAGTAATTCTGGATAAGAAGCTGATATGAAACGAGCGCCTGGAAAACAAGTGCAAAAAGCTAGTAGCTACTCTATGGCTCTGTAGGAGAGCCATAGGGAAAAGCTGGAGTTTGAAGCCGGAGACACTCATATGGATCTACACAGCGATTTGGTGACCAAGGCTAACTTATGTGGCGGTGGTCTGGTGGAACAGGGTCGAGCTGCCCACTGTGAAGTCTCGACTTGAAATTTGGTAAAGAACAGAAGGAGCTCGACAGCAATGAAGATCCCAGTCGACATCGCAAGGAGGCCGACCCTGAACATGTCCAGGGACGAAACGGCCACTCGCTATCTCTTCGACAACAAGTATCGAGTGAGCCTATCCACGAAGGAGGAATAGGTTAACGGCGACGCACACCTGTCTAGTGATGGAGACAACCGGTTTACAGATGGCTCCAGGAACGAGGAGAATGCAGAAGCCGGTGTATATCGTAGAAGGAATGGAATGGGCTTCACAATTGAGTTGGGGTCCTACGCCACAGTTCTACAATCTGAGATTATGGCCATAATCCAGGGCGCCTACAAAGCAAAGGAGTATGACAACAAAAGAAACATCCATATCTGCTCAGATAGCAGGGCTGCTATGCTGGCCTTGAATGGAACAACGACCACGTCGCTATTAGTATGGGATTGCTTTGAGGCACTAAATATGCTAGCGACGGAAAACCGAGTTACTCTGTTATGGATCCCTGGACACAGCAGTATCAAGGGCAATAAGATATCGGATAGGCTAGCCAAACTAGCAGCAACAACAAATTTTACTGGACCCGAGCCAGTTGTAGGTATTTCCAGTATTTACTTTACCTTTATACACCTGTTTGGTCAACCGTTCATCTTTCATTCTTTCAAGATGTCCGAACCATCTTAAATTATTTTTTTCCCATATATCAACTAGTGTCTCCCCTCTACCACATGTTGTATAATACTAGGCACTGTCTAGTATTTCGAAATTTCCCGTAAGATTGACCTGTCAAGGAATCCGAACGAGTTGGAAATGGGTTAGGTGTTCGGAAAAATTTAAAATGAAAGATTCAATTTTTAAATATTTATACTAAAAAGGCTTACCTTACCGAATTATAATTTGTTTGATTTTGAAGGATACTGCTCTAAAATTTTACATTATTGAACGTTTGAACTTAATGTTGCTCAATTTTAAATGATTCGAATTCGAAAGAGTTTCACTTGTTAGTTTTTAATAGGTACTTTAAATTAAAAAGTTTGAGTTTTTGGATCTAACAGTAGCGAACATATTGACATATAAATGTGCAAGAGTTGTTTAAATCTAAATATAGCAAATGAGTCCTTGTTATCACTTTCAGGTGTGGATACAATGGAGCAAAGAGAAATATGAAGCAGTATTTCACTCTTTCAATGACAATATACTCGGCATATCATTTCAAAAGAAATTATGTCAGCACGTCCCGATCGATGTTGTATATACGTGGGTAAATGGATCAGATCCGGTTTTCCTTCAAAATCTCGAAGAACATGTTCCAATATTAGACATTAATTCAGCTGTGTCTAGATTTAGTGATAAGGATGAGTTGAGATATTCTCTCAGATCATTAGAAATGTATGCGCCTTGGGTCAGGCATGTTTATATCATAACCAATGGACAAATACCAAGCTGGTTGGATATGGACAATTCACGTGTGACTGTTGTCACTCATGATGATATTTTCATTGATAAAAGTGATTTACCTACTTTTTCTAGTCCTGCCATAGAAAGTCACATTCATAGGTAAAGTTTCCGAAGAAATTCCTTATATTAAGATAAATAAATTACTTTATTGACAGCTTTTATATGTTACTGCAGCCTTTTTACGACAATTGTTTATTAAGGATATCAGTTTGTAAAATAATGGGAAATTATTTGATGGAATTCTAAAGATAAGTTTTTAATTGAAATAAGTATTTAATTTTTCAGAATCTCAGGTCTTTCTGACAAATTTTTATACTTCAATGACGATGTTATGTTGGGTGCTGAAGTTTGGCCCGAGGATTTTATAACTCATGCAGAAGGTCAAAAAGTGTATTTAGCCTGGTGGGTGCCAGATTGCTCCGATGTTTGTCCCTGGGCTTGGGTCAGTGATGGAGCCTGTGATCCGACTTGTAATACCACCTTGTGTGAATTTGATGGTAAAAATATTTTAGTGTTATAAAATAATCAAAAAAGTAAACTTATTTTAGACTTGAGAATGAAAAAAATGTCTGACTGAAAAAAACTATATTAATTGATGGAAATTCAAGTATTTCCTAATAGTGTAAGAATCTTAAACTTATATTTTATATATAAATCTGTCTACATTAAAATGCATCATTTTCAAATAGGTGGAGATTGCGATCCGTTGCCAATTTCGACAGACAGTGAAGGTATCGAAGACGAAAGTGACTACCCGTATAAATTTCTGCGGGAATCACAACTTAGGGCCAGGGAAGCCGAAAGATTATTGAACGCTTTAAAAACATCCACCTCTCAATCGTCCATCGACAACACCACACATTTAATTCTCTTGCGAGTCTTGGAATCCTACAAAAAACAAGTTGAAAACAAAGTGAGAAACAGCACAGGAAGTAATCGATCATCCCATACAAAAAATCATACAAATTTATTGAACCTGAAACAAGTTGCAAACGAGAGTGGAACCTCAACTCATGGAAAGCGAAGATTATTACTGCCTAAGATTTTTAAATCTGGCAATGTAGAGGGCGTAAATGACACGGAACTTCGAATACAACAAAAGCATTTCCTAAACGACGACATTATTAATTTAGTTCAAGTTAATAATACTGCAAAATCTTATAAACTCAAATACGCTGATCAGTTGAAACGAAAACCAAGACAGCTTGATACATACGCAGAGTCCTTATTATACGTAAATAGGATATATAACTTAGCTTACGGTTTTCAGAGGCGAAGAGTTCCCGCTCATATGCCTCATTTACTAGACAAGTGGATTATTAACGATATGCAAACAAAATTTCAAGATGAATTCAAGAAAACTTCTAGTCACAAAGTCAGAAGCGCAGAAGATATGCAGTTCGCCTTCTCTTATTTTTATTTCGTAGCGAGCGAAAAACGAAATCTGCCAACTTCAGATATATTCAACAGATTCGACACTGATAAGTCTCAGTAAGTTTCGAATTAGAAATTTAAACCATTATATTATTTTCGGCATTTTTGAAAGTATATAAATGGATAATTTATTTACAGAACTTGGTCTGATAGAGAAATTCGAACACTATTGTCAAGAATGCATCCTTTACCGTTGGATTATAGCTTGGTTATGGATTTTGAAAATTCTATCACGAATTGTTCGCGAAAAGTACAAATTGAGGAAACGCCATCACCGCCTTCTGGAGAGAGATATTTAGACTCAATACTCGTAAGCACATTAATCTAAAAACATGCGTCAGAGTCACGCCACTTTTTTTTTAACAATTCAATCACAGTCAAACTCGGATATAGTGCCCCCGGATATATCCCTTCCGAGAATTGACGCCGCCCCGCGGGTATGGTTGAGGGGAGCTGCGTGGAGTTGGCGGGGTTCACTAAGGCGTGACAAAACAGGAGAGTTTCAGTAAGGCGCTGTACCCTAACGGCCCACCTGTGCAAGTGCGTCATGACGTTACGCTAGTTCACTCGAAGTGGGAAGCACACATATAGCGAATAAGCATGATGGCGAGTTCGCGTCGACCAACAGTGGGGCTTTGATGTCTAAAGCCAACTGTAGCCAATGGGACTGATCGGATTATTTCGTGCGCGCGAATGAGTGTCTTTGACATTGACAGCAGCGCCATCTGACACGCGAATATATATCGCGAAGCAGTATCGCGAATTTATTGAAGCAATGTTCATGTAAAATAGCACTGAATATGAATTCATTTTAATCAAAAATATTACACTACGGTTTAAAATTAATTATTTACTATAAGATTTCTTGTTAATATTGAATTGAAATTCAAATTTCTTCTGAATTCGTGGCGCTGTCGTAGCTATCAGTAGACTCTACGATTCGATAAGGAAAGCAAAGAAGAAGTATTGGATAGACAGAGATAGAGAGATTATGATCGTTTCGAAACGAAAAGACCTGTCATTGGAACACAATCGGATCGTCTTTGTCTATCTCGCATGGTAGAAAGAGAGGTCCGATCGACTTAAGGCATCGAAGTCCCACTGTAGTGTTTTATAATGTCAAACTGTCAAGTGTTGACGTGAGAATGGTGAAAACTGTCTTTTTCGTAGATAGTTAATCTAATATTTATAAAAGTAAGTGATTTTCTGTTAAATAACTTCTTCGTGTGTCTGGTTGTGAAACTGCGTCATCATTATGTGCTATATACGCAAAAGTGCGTATTTCCCACTTCAAGTGTTGACGTGCGGTGTTTTGGTGAAAATAGTGATGTGTTTTTCGATACTGCTGTCTTCGAATGGTTTAATCAAGTGAGCGACAGAGTATCTGGACCGATTATTCAAGAGAAAGCTCTCCTTTTAAACGAGGTGCCCCTGACTGTTTACGTTCAGAGTGGAGATATTTCCGGTTCGGTTAGGGTAGGTCAAGTCCTAGGTCAGCCCCAAAACCGGCGCTCTCTCCGATTTCGACTGTATTTTGAAACTAGGGTAAAGGAACCAATTGTCGAGTAAATAGGCAACCTCTATATGTTTTCTTTCATAAATTTATAATGTAAAGAAGAAATTGTGATACTAATTAAATGTGCGAAAAGCACCATTTCTCGATTTGCATTTACCAAACGTTAGAGTGCTAGAACCATTTGTCGAGTGCATAGCCTAACCCAAAAATTAAAAAATGTATAAAGTTCAAATCGATTTATAATCATAATACATATTAATAATATTTGAAAAAAGTAATTAAAAGTGTAAAAATACAATTTGTTAAATACCTAAATAAGAAATTTTAAATGAGGAGAATAGTTACTGCTGCAAGCATTTTTTAAGTGGGATCTCCAAAGACCCCATATGCACTTTAGGATATTCTGAGATACGTGTGCGCTTTAAGGGTTAATTAACATTCACAACTTTTGCAAATTTTGTCAATATTTGAAAATTTTATCAAAATTAAAAGGATGTTGAATAGTGGTTGAATATGAGCCCAAATAATTAAAAAGTAAAATACACGTCGACAATAACTTGAATATATTACTTCGTAGTTTATTACTTAATTACTCTATTATTATTACTTTCTGACCTCAAAAATATTTCGAGTCCGCAATTATTTATTGAATAATTAGAATTTTCTTTTTAACGCTTCAAAGCCTGAATTTAATCATTTTTCCAATTAGAAAGCATATAATTATCAACGTTTTTTTGAATGGGAAAACTTTCAAAGTTCACATTATTTTAGATTCTTTCAATTTTGAACGGTTTTTTATTTTATTTTTACTGAAAGAATTGCTTAAATTTTTTTTAACACCTTTAAGTTAAATAATCAGGATTTTATTTGTTCGTGAAAACAAGCATTCAGTGACAGTCCCAATAATCGTGAAACTTGGTTATAATCTCAGTACATTGTTTAAAATTACAGTTAAAATAAATAAAAAGTAAGAACATTGGCATCACGTTTAATCATCTTCATTGGTAGAAAATTCAACAATATGATTGAAAATTCAAGTATTTTGTTGAAAAATCGACTTATTTGATAGAAAAGTAATCTTATTAGTTGAAACTTCATATTTGTAGTTGAAAATTCATTTATTTTGGTTGAACAATTTTTTTGGTAGAAAATTAGTTTTTTTTTTTTTGGTTTTGAAAATCAAAAATTTTGTTTGGAAAAACTTTTGGTTGAAAATTCATATTTTCGATTTGAAAACTCAACTCTTTTGTCGAAAATTCGTCTTTTTGGCTTGAAAATTCAACATTTTGCATGCCATTTTTTTCTCTGTTAATGTGATTTATGAATTTCAGAGAAAATGAACAATTGGTCAGGGAATAGTCAGGGATTTTTTAAATTGGGATTTTGTAGCAACCCTGCTTTTGGAATCCCTTCTACTGGTTGTTTATTTATGAAATTGTTATTATAGGTATATTCATAAGAAAGCGGTTTGCTGACGTGGAAGCTGTTTGGTGAAAGACTATTCGATCAATGAGACAGCTAGGAGACATGAGTAATGCTAATAAAATAGGGAATAAAGGGCATATGGGGTCTTTGGAGATCCCACTTAAAAAATGCTTGAAGCAGTAACAGCGGGTTGAAATTTCGACTTGGAAAAATATCGAAGAACTCTTTTAGAGTAACTTTATGAAAAATGATTGTTACGTTGGGCAAAAATGATCTTGTCTTTTTCTACAGGCCAAAGATATTCAGCGTCATTAAACTTTTTTAGTTCAAATGTTGATTCATCATCATCACTACAGTCGGAATGAATTTCTTTTCTAAAAATATGCTTTTTTTAGAGTTTAGAGTACCTGCATTATTATAATATAATTTTAATTATTATTTACCATTTATCATCAAAAATATCTGTCGATCCTCGACAATTGGTGCAGCCTCGGTAATTGGTTTCTTTACCCTATTTTGAAAAACAAATTACACTAATGCTACTATTTTCTTAAATTGCTCGCTATGCAACTAGTTTTTCACATTGTTTTTAAACATATTTTCGAATTTTTTCGCTAGATTGGCTGAAATAACATCCGCCATCAGAAAATGGAAATTTTTCAAGAAGTTTCAAGTTTCAAGAAGTTTCATCTGATTAAAAAATCTTTTGAAAACTTTTAAGAGATATTACAAATGTCAAGATAATTTACTATTTTTAAAGGGATTTGTAGGGATTTTACCGGACCTATGTGATCTTGCAGGATTTATAAGGACGTTAAATATTTTAAAAAATTTCAAGAGATTAATCAAATTTCAAGGAATTTTACAATCTTCGGGGGATTCATGGGATTTCAAAAGAAATTAAAAGATTCCATAAGAATAATTTCTGTAGATTTCAAGGGATTTCAAAAAATTGGAGAGAATTCCAGGGATTTCACAGAATCTCAACAGGATTTAGGGCTTCTAAAGGATTTCAAAGCTTTTAGGGTATTTTAGAAGATTCGAAAGCATTTCACTAGATTTTAGGGAAGACGTATATTGTATACCAGATTTGAAAAATAGTTAACCCCTCGATTTAATATTTTAAAAACTGCATGACACTATTTTGCTACTATGTTTCAAAATTTATTCTAATATGGACACTATTTTGAATTTCTCAAATGAGCCTGAGGCCTGAAACCATGAAAATACTTCTTAACTTTATTATTATAAAGCCCTCTGCTTATTTCACCGTATTACATTTTTCAGCCTGTTGTATCGAAAGAATTAGTTCTTAAGTGTGACTCAATCAGTCAGAAGCTTCGGGCTAAATTTGGTGAGCAGAAACGATATAAACACGAAGTCGTTAAAGCAGGGAAGAACGAAATTTTCGAGATGCTCACGAGTAATATTTCAATGACTGTTCAAATTTTAGATGAGATACGAAGAGAGCCAAAGTTAGTTGTGCAATAATTCAGTACTAATCTACTTTTTGTTTTGTTATTCAGCTTTTTAACTTTTATATCTTTTTCTAGGAAATTTATATGTTTAAACGATGATATGGACCCAAATCGTCGATCAGAGAATGAAGTAGTGCGAGCTTTACTGAATGACTTCTATCGATCGCTCTATCCCATAAAAAGCAGTTTCGAATTACCAGCTCAATACAGAAATCGCTTTTCGCATCGCCACGAACTTTTTGAGTGGAGAGCAAGTAGAGCCAAAGCTAGAAATTTGCTTCTGGGCCTCGTTGCCGTGTTGCTGATATTGACATTTTACCATCTTTTTCACCACCAAATAAGAAGAATACTGAGAATTCGTGCACTGCCTACTCTTCTTGTTTGACAATAAGGTTAGTGCGCTGAAATGATTCGATAAGGTTTAATATTATTTGTAAACTAAGATAAGCCAAGCGAGTTTGACACAGAACCAGGTCGATTTAGTTTTTTCCATGCAGTTATTTTTATGTGAGTGAAGTCTAATTAACTGATTGATGGAAAGAGGCTCATTTTTCTAAACAATTTCTAACATTCCCACTTTTTATATGCTTTATTTGTTTATAAAATTGGGATTCCATGGAGATTCCAATAAACTTTTAACACTGATGAATAAGATGTAAGTGTTTTGTTTTGTTTTAGTGGCCCATGTGATGTTTTATTAGAAAGATAGAGCTTTATATTTTAAACACTCATCTGTCCTTTATTTTAGTGAATAAATTTGCCAAATAGTTCCACTTCAACGGTACAGAATCTACAAATTGTTCACTTTTTGGCAAATTTACCGTGTCATGTTTTACAATAAACTAAATTGTGGGTTATTACGGTTTCTTCTTGACCAATAATACTTGCAGTTTTTGTTTTCACTCATTCAAGTCCAAAACGAGAAATCATTTGCTATAAAGAATTCTTGAAATACAACACTACGGATCCAAAAACGAACAAAGCATCCACAACAATAAAATTCATTTTATATTCTCGATTACATAATTAATTGTTAACAACTATAATACCTATTTTGATATCTTAATTATTTTCATTTATTTTTACAAAATTTGATCTAAATTAGATTCCTGAAAGACGCCTGGTACTTTAAACAATATTACCAAAAGTTATTGAAAGGAAACAACTCTAATTTCTAATCTCACAAGTTTACTGAATTTAAATTGCAGTCATATTCTGCTGAATAAATTCAAACGTCTCAGTTAACTAAATCTCGATAGAGGGGTTGATCAGGAGCTATACTGACAGAATGAAATCATTAAAAATTTCAGATTTTGGACAATTGTTAATATAATTAATTCCAGTGTCAGAATTCATGTTACAAGATATCATATCAATTTGATTTAATTTTGCTAATGGTAAGCGCCATTTTGGGCTTCGAATTACTTGAAATTATAATAATTGGTCTGCGACCATGCTTTCACAAGATTAGATTTTTAAAATAATTTCAAAGTGTTTTGAATCAATTACTCAAGTTATTTTTAAGCTTTATAAGGCTCGAAATAGCAAGCCATAACGATATGGTCAGCCCGACTCTGGGTGAGGTTGGCCCAACTATCGGCTGCAGGAATCTCATCTTGGTCTCCACCCTTAAAAAAGGAAAAAACCTTAATAAAGAAAGCTTGAATAAATTATAGGAGGAAATAAGGGGTAGCAGTGGAGGATTTTTGACTTATCGGAATATTTGATTATATGTTGCTCGAAAAGTGATAGTAATCCTTTTTTTGGTGGGCTATTCCTGCCGACAATTGATCTTTTCCAGAATGCCGGGTATCCTTGACACCGATACCTCTCTGTAGAACAGGGGTGGTCTGAAGTCGTTCGAGGATCTAATAATTAGTTTTTCCTTTAGATTTGCTTGGACTTCATATATTAAATTTGACTATAAGCCCTTTTCGTCCACCTTTGGACTAAATCTACTGACTCGACTTTTTGACTAAGTCAACTGACTTGACTTGGACTAAGTCCCCTGTTGTTTTATCCCCGCATTGTTTTTGATCTTGAAGGCGTTCTGGAATAGGTTGAGCAGCGATTCGACGATAAACTTAAACTTGTTTTTAACGCCTAAAAACGGGAATATACAAAGGTCAAATCCTGTCGGGGGTAGAAAAAGGCCTGATCTTTTTTTGACATTGATTGACCATGATAGAAGTCCCGGGCAACAGCTCTACAGGGATGCACATCCAGCAGTTTCTGCAAAAAAAATTTAACGGCACTATTTTATGTCTCCAGTCAAGCCCTTATATAATTTTACGACGTCAGATCGTAGAGGTATATCTTTCTCACTCAGATTTTAATAAGAACACAAAGTAAGTCTCGATTCACCGTCCGATTGAGAAGGTGTAACAAAGAAGTTGACGATTAAACTAATTTCTCAGCGCTCAGCATTTTAGTGGAGTAGTGTGGATTACCTGAAAAGTTTCTACATTCAGAGAAAATGAAGGATCTCGTTACCGTGCCGATAAAAGAAAATGCGAACATATTAAGTTGCCAGGAAAATAAATGCAATCATATAACTGCAATCCAAGTTCTTTACCAAATCTGACTTGGAATTGTAAATATGTACATAATACATACATCAAGCCAAATCAATCGGCGATAAAATTGATCGGATACAGCGATTTTCGACATACGAAAATTTTGGTCGAGTCAAATTCACAACAAAGTGCTGTTTTTTCATTTTTTTGTGATCGAGAAACTCTGCGCTTTGATTGGGAAGTTTTTAGTTTATGAAACGGAAATTGGAAACATCGTTTCAAGGCCATCGGAAAGCGAAATCGAGATTTTGTTTAAAATATTCATAATATTGTACGTTTAGTCTCGACCTTTTTTGTATTGAATAGCGAAGCAAGTTATGGAAATGAAGGTCAGAGTAAAAGATTCGATAATTCTTTTTGAAACGTTTCGGTCACTATGTTGGACCCCCATCAGTCAAAAAACATTTATTAAGTATGAGTTTTAAGAGTTGAAGAAATAAATTTTTTCATTTTTTAATTTATAATTGATGTATGAAGGAATCAAGCCGGATCTCCTGCGGCGTAAGAGGAAGATTCGTTGATTGATAAGTGTAGCTTATTTATATTTTATAGTGGACCATTCCTTGAGAAGTGAATAATAACCATGTCCAAAGAAAAAGGAAACCATTTGGAAGAATCCCCAGATTTCGATTGTAATGTTCAAAATTCCACATGTTAGTAATGTTAAACGTTTAGTCTCAACCTTTTTTTGTATTGAATAGCGAAGCAAGTCATGGAAATGGAGGTCATTGAATTCATAATATGTGACGTGCGTCGAGGAAAGGCGTCTAACTCGGAAATTATCGATATTCAGGTTTTTACACCTTCCGATAGTTTTTGAGTTACACTTTTTGATGGAATGATAAAAAAAATTCGGAGCATTATTGTTGTTCAAAACTGGTTTGTTAGAAACCCCGTATATTGCGGTTTCTTCGGGCTGGCTTAGATCTCGTGAAACATCTCCCACCACTCACAACTACGTCTTCGCGCCTCACCTATAATACCCGTCCGTGTAACGCGCCTTCTATCGATGAGAGTGTAGTTGTGAGTGGAGAGGGAAGTTTCCATGAGCCTTTCCTCTCTCTTAAAAGTTGTCTGCTGGCTCCCTTTCCATCGCTCGTCTCGTAAAATCCTAGATCTCCGAGTTAGACCCCTTTTCTGGGCGCACGTCACATATGTTTTAAACGCAATTGATGGATCTGTGACTCCGATTATTGAAGAATAGTAATCCGAAAATTTAGAATACAATCGTGTTATTGTGAGTTTGGGATGTTCGAAATATTTCAATTTTGTTTTTTCCAAAGAGTAATGTGATTCTGTGTGTGGTTGAGTTTCGCAATGTTGAAAAATTAACGAATTAACAACTTCGGTCAACTTGACGTGGTGTTTTCCATGCTTACCCCTTTGATCGCGAAGATTTTCCTCTTTAATTCTTTTTTTTTGAACTGTTGTAAAATGTTTTTTACTCACGACTAGCAGAATTAACAGTTTTAATACATCGCTTTTGATATCGTACAGAGGATGTGAATATAAATAGATCCAATCAATTTCATTTTGCATATTTCTCTGACTGCTTCATTTTCATCATTTCAGTAATCATCGCACTTTTAACCTTGTAGTTCCTACACGACCAAAATGTTTGATGTAATTCATCCTGACGATTTTCAGCGATTTTTTCGGAATATGATTTGACAAGGTTGAATATTTTAGGGAACGTACCCATACTACGTGACCCATGTTACCCCCCCCCCCCTCGGTGACCACCCGTAGTATATGCCAAGAGCCCCCCCCTCCCTTCTAATTTGCACGTGGTAATTCATAAATATGCTTTTAAATCATTTTTTGCAACCAGAAAGTTAGAAAATAATAATTTGTCTTTATTAATACGGCGCTTGCCGCGTGACGCCAAGAATGCGTGCATACTACAATTACAAGTGAAAAAAATGTTATCAAGAAGAAAAAAATTGTGTAAAAATATATTGTAACAGGAACTTAATTTACAAAAACAAAAGTTCACAATTATTTTTCATCTGAATCATCTTCAACGAACACGTTCCCAGCATCAATCCACTTGGGCACATCGTAGATCAGGGGGGTGGTAGCATCAGGAGTTTCCTCAGACGTGATTATTTTTTCCTCATCGACGGCCTCGACGTCTATCTACTCCACGCTTTCCTTCACGACACACAAGACCTCCTTTGGTCTCCTGGAGAGGACCTGCAGAGGACCTGTAGAGGACCTGCAGAGGACCTGGAGAGGACCTGCAGAGGTCGTACGCGAGACTCGTCGTCCACTGCACCACCATACACGTCTTTCCGATGGTTGTTCATGGAACTTTGTAAAGCAAAATAAAGTCCACAAATTGAACACGTTCTTCCGGTCATGTCATCTTTAATAGATGGGCAGTATGCTTCGTAGGGTATTTCTCTACCCTGTGAGAGATTTGGGTGTAGTGTTATACATTGCCGCACAAGCAATGATGGAAAAATTTCCGATTCGACTTCATCTGGGTTTGGTATACGGAAAGGGTTTTGTGACATCGGAAAAGGTGCCGGTAAAAAGCCTTGGTACAGAATATTTTTTAGTGCCCTGCGGCGAGGAGCGCAGCAGGAATCATCGACAAACTTCGTTATTTGAAGTAAATATGAGCTTTCACGAACGTGATTTCCATACCAGGCGTCAGAAGCTTGTGCGGTTTCCGGAAGGGTTTCCCCAGGAGGCACATATTCTGTTATCACGTTGTGGCCGCGAATAACCATCTGGAACAAATTTCAGTAGTGTTCATAAGGAAGGACTACCGTGGATAGCTTATGGCTCAAGGGTGGCATCCTTCGCTCAACTCGATTGTAAGCCGATCGACCGGGTGCATTCCTAAACACGAAAAGCCCATCCAAATCCTACTCTTCAAAGTGCGATATACAGTGAGATATCACCTTTTTGTACCTTGGATTTTCATCCGGTCCTCCATCCACTGACAAAATCATCACAGGCTTCACTTTTCCATCCTTCCTTAAGGCCAGATTTCTAAAATCATCTAATGTCAGCAGGTTGATAAGGTCTTTGGCGCGAGTTGTTGCTGTTGGCAGTAGCCTTGTAAAAATGTTGATTGGCGTGATCTCGGTTTCTATCTGTTTGGATTCGACACAGTCTCACAGGCGCAGTTGTGAAATGGCGCTTGCCCTCTAAGGACCCAGAATACTTTGGAATCAGCCTACGTTATTTAAACGTTCGCTAGATAGAAAATTGGCCACGAGTAAGGGGAATTGAGGGAAATAGTAAGCTGAGTATAGGTAGAGTCAGTCACAAGTCATGAATTTGGTTAATCGTGAATTTATTTAACCACTTACAGAGTCCGGGTAAATGAAGACTAGTGAGTCGAAAACCGAAGAAATGTCCGGGTTGTTGAACTGGAAAAGCTGGTATTCCTGATCGGGTAATCCACTATATTCCTTGAGTTTTTGGCACAGGCACTCACGGGCACAATTGTACGCGGTGAAGTATCGAAATTGTCACTTACACGGCGAGAATCAGTTCTAATCACTCGCGCGTAACAGCGAGAACTGGCGATCTGTGGTCGACAACCTGCTAGTCAAGTTTCGGGATTTGTCGAGCCCGATCGCCCAAATTCGGGCCTCCCCCATTCCGAATTAGATCAGCCGTAATAGAGATGTTCGTGGTTGTACTGCATCTACACTTGTTGTATAAGTTACAACATTTGGTTGATTTTTTACTTTATTTTTGAAACAAAAAAGGATGATTTTCTTAGGTATACATCTAGTTATATATCTTAGCACTCCACATCTAAAAAGCGCGTACATAGTTATCGATCTTATCGCTATATAGCCTAAACGTTGTAACCATTCTGAAGTAGTTTCACTCCAACCTTTAAGTTTTTTATGAGTGGACATATTATTAAACATACTTTGGACATCGTTTAATCTAAGTTGTGCTTTCCTAAGTACATCTATATCAATTTGCCTGGGCATTTGGATTAATCTCTTATCTAAGTTATTTAAGTTTCCTAGGTTATGTTGCATATCGTAAGTTTCGTCGACAACAATCGTTTTAGTTATATTTAAGTTTTTTGATCAATTAAGTTTATCATGGTTGTTATATATTACACAATTTTCGCCGATGATTAATGTGGCTACTTTGATTAGAATCGGTTCGATTTTGTCTCCACATACTAAATCTAGGTTTATGTCGGTTGTGAGAATAACAATACATCCTCCTATTACCGGTATGTGAGTTTCTTTATGAAGCAAATAAGAAGATTGTTATCGTGCTGTTTTTTCATATCTTCTCAGTAGACTTGCTTCACAAGTATTTGTTTAATAACTTCTTAGATAAGGCTGATTTCTTTTTCATATTAAATGTAAATTAATTTTTTTACATTTGTTAATTGTCCCTTTATCAGTCGGTACGTAACTGTCTTCGAAGTCAATTATTAAGTCATGATCGGGAATTAAGGAAAGGAATATTTTGCCAAATTTGGTAGGGATTGGAATTTTTTTTTACGGATCCTTCCTCGTTTTTAATAATTGGGATATTCATAACGTAACAATAGTCCATTTACTAGAGGAGATGGCTCGAATTTGATATACCAACTCCTTTTCGATGGATTGCCGGGACTCTATGAACCGAAATTCGATCAACAATAGGTCATTCGTAAGGTTATTCAATAACCTTTCGGATGGTTCGGTTGATTTTTTTATATTATCAACGAGTCTTTTTTAAATAAAGATCTTCCAAAAAACGAGTTTTTCGAAAATCTTTAAATCGTGGCTCTAATTTGATATACCTATAAAAACATCGAAATACATGAAAAATAAGCAAGTTTCGGATATGAAAATGAAAAATGATAATCGAATCTGGTATTTGATATTCTGAAATCTGCAAAAAAGATAAATTGGACAGTAAGTGTTAGTATACACACTACACTCGTCATTGTTAGTATCTCATGAATCCACGCTAAACAAGCACAGACATACACACACATACATGCATGAATACATGAACCCATTTTTTAACATTCAGGAAGCTGAATAATGTCTAACTGTGATTTTCTGGTCCGAACTTGGAAAATAATTTCACAACAGACAAGCATATCAAATTCGAGCCATCCATGGTACATAAAATTAGAGCCACCCGGTACAAAATGCTCATGTTTAAAAAGCATAACCCCTAAAAAGAAGCATCTCCATATCTACCAAGCAATACTATTCTACTAACCTAACTTCACTACTAAATACAACATTTATTGGAAAAACTACATTCCCGAAATAATGAATAGACATTTAAGACTTGCCTAGAATGAACTCAGGATGTCCGATTTTTTATTTTTCTGTCTCACACTTTTTGTGAAGCGAATGAAACAGTGAAACTGTCACTATTTTCCACTACTCTGAAGTGCCTTAACAACAAGTGTAATAGTTGATATTTTTACCGAAAACATTTCAATTATTGATAAAAAAAAACGTTAAATTAAACCAAAAAATATGAATTTTCGAAAAAAGAGTTGAATTTTGAACCAAGGAAGATTTTTCAATCAATAAAGAAAATATATCTAATCCAAAATGTTGAGTTTTCAAGTCATGAAGACAAATTTTGGAAAAAAAAGTATTTACCACACAAATTTTTTGCATTTCCTGCCAAAATTTTGAATTTTCGACTGAAAAAGACGATTTTTGAACAAAATAAGTCAATTTTTAGTAGAAAAAAAAAAATCTTAGCAAGAAAAAAAATTAATTTTCAACCTTTGTTAAATTTTCAACCAAAGAAATGAACTTTTGACTAAAATTATGCATCTTCAATTAAAAATTTTATTTTTTAACAAAATAGTTTAATTTTCAACCTAGAAGATAAATTTTCGAAAAAAAGACAAACTTTCAACAAAATAGATCAATTATCATCTAAAAAAGATAAATTTTCATCAAAAAATATAATAGCTTCATTTTAAAGTACAGGAATGAGTTTTTAACCAAATAAAATAAATTTCCAACAAAATAGTTAAATTTTTCGCCAAATCGATAAATTTTCAACTAAACAGATTAAATTCCTATCAAAAACATTTTTCGACAAAACATGGAATAGTTGAGTTTTTAGTTAAAAAATTAATTTTCAACTAAAGAAACGAAATTTCAGCTAAAAATATAAATGTTCTGATCAAAAGAATATTTTTCAACAGAATACACAAATTTTCAACCAAATATTTAAACTTTTGAAGGAATTTTCAACTAAAAAAGATGAATTTTTAATAAAAAATAGAATAGTTTAATTTTCATTTACAGAAAGAAGTTTTCAAGCAAATAAAATAAACTTCTAGACAAAGTAATTAAAATTTCAACGAAAAAAATGAATTTTCTACCATAAAGATCAAATATTCATTAAAAAAATATTGTCAAAAAATTTGGTTACATTCTTGATTTAGGAAATCTTTTTTTCAAGAAAATAACTAATTTTTAACCAAAAAAATGAATTTTCAACAAAAAAGATTAATTTTTAAACAAAAAGATTAATTTTCTACCAAGAAAAAGGGAATTTTTGATAAAGTAGTTAAGTTCTTAAACAAACTGATGAATGTTGGATTTAAAAAAATGAATTTTTAACAAAAAGTGTAATAGTTGATATTTACACCAAAAAATAATTTAATTTTCCATAAAAAACTGTTAAATTGAACCAAGAAATACGAATTTTCAACAAAAGAGTTGAAACTTTTAAACAAGAAAGAATTTTCGAACAATAAAAAAAAATCTCATCCAAAATGTTCAGTCTTCAAGTCATAAAGACGAATTTTTGAAAAAATAATATAATATCAAAATTGATAGAAAATCCAAAATTTTGAAACTTTTTAAAGATCTTCAAATGTTAAAAGAAAATAAAAAAATGTTCTTAAGATTGCAAGGAAAATTTAAAATGATTTTCTTAGAAAATATTTAAAAAGATTAAAAAAATTTGTTTGAAGTAATAAGTAACAATTGAACAATTTATTACTAATTTTTTAAAAATTCGAGGAATTTTAAGATATATTGAGAAGTTTTGAAAAGTTTCGAAAATAATTAAAAACTCTTTACAATATTTTAAAACTTTTGAAAAAATGTAGATTTTTGCAGATTTTGAACAAAAAATTTAAGAAGCCTTTTAAGAATTTTGAAAAGTTTCCAAATCAAGAGTGTAAAATTTTGTTATAAAAATTCCTAGAAAAAACTAAAAATGATTTTTTCTTCAAAAAATTAATTTAAAAATAATATTTAAAAAGATTTCCAAAATTTTCAATAAAGAATCTGTAAGATTTTGAATCAATTTTTTTATTCTTGCAGGATTTTCAACATTACCAAAAAATGGTACGATATCAAATTTAAAGACTGTCAAATTAAAAATTCACAGATTTCAAAACCTAAAATAAAAAATTTTCACTACTTTTTCTTCTTAATTGAGAGTTTTATAATAAAAGCAATAAAAATTTGGTAAATTCCCTAGATTTTTGAAAATTTCTGAATTCCTTGAAATCCTGGAATATTCTGAATTTTATGAAATCCTGTAATATTCTGAATTCCTGAAATTCTTGGGATTTTTCTGAATTACTGAAAATCTCCGAATTCCCTTAATTCGGAATTCTCAAAATTCCTTGAATATTTTTTATTCCTTGCATTTTTTTAATGCGTGAAAATCTCTGAATTTCTTAGATTCTCAGAATTCTCTAAATTCCTCAAATTCTCTAAATTCCTTAAATTTTTTGAATTCCTTAAATCCTCTGAATTCCTTAAATTATCTGAATTTCCTAAATATTTGGAAATTTTTTAATTTTTCACATACCCTGAAATCCTTGAATATTCTGAATTCTCTGAATTCCCTGAATTTCCCGAATTCCATAAATATTCTGAATTCCTGGGATTCTATAAATCTTCTGAATTCCTGCAATATTTTGAATTCTCTAAATTCATTGGATTTCCTAAATGCTCTCAAATTCTCTAAAAATTTCCTGTAATTTTTAGATGTCCTGAATTCCTTGAGTATTCAAAAATCTGAATTCTCCCAAATCCTGTGATATTCTGAATTCCCTGAATTCCTTGAATATTCTAAATTCCAGAAATTCTCCGAATCTCCTGAATTCCTTCAAATCTTCTGAAATCTTTGAATTCCTTGAATTCATGGTATTTCTTAAATTCCTTGAATTCCTTGAATTCCTTGAATTTCTTGAATTCCTTGAATTCCTTGAATTCCTTGAATTCCTTGAATTCTTCTGAATTCCTCTGAATTCTTTAAATGATTTGAAAGTCTTTGGAATTCAGGAAGTTCCAAGAATATACGAAATTCCAAGAATTCAAGAAATTCAGGTAATTCAGATCATGCAGATGAATTCAGATATATCTGGGAATTCGGAGGAATTCAGTTGATTTCAGGAAAGTTGAAAGAATTCAAAAGAATTTGGAAGAGTTTAAAAACTTAATATTTTTGAGGTAGACTTTTTATTTTCCAAGACCCTTTCTATATTAATCTATTAAAAAATATAAAAAATTGCGGAATTTGTCAAATTTTCATTGCTTGTTTAAAAAAAATTAATTAAAAATTTTCCAGGATTCTAATGAAAATTTTGTTCTTATCTTGGAACTTGAAATTTTTCTACAATTTTTCGTAAACCTTGCAAGAATAAAAAAAATTGCTTCAAAATCTTACAGATTCTTTGTTGAAAATTTTGGAAAACTTTTTAAATATTATTTTTAATTTAATTTTTCAAAGAAAAAATCATTTTCAGTTTTTCTAGGAATTTTGATAACAAAATTCTACTCTTTTGTTATTGAAACTTTTCAAAATTCTTAAAAGGCTTCTAAATTTGCTGTTCAAAATCTGCAAAAATCTACATTTTGTTTTAAATGTTTTAAAATCTTTTCAAAAGTTTCTAATTATTTTCGAAACTTATAAAAACTTCTAAATGTATTTTAAACTTTTTCGATTTTTTTTCAAATAATTAATAAATTGTTCAATTGTTTCTTATTACTTTAAACAAATTTTTTAAATCCTTTTGAATATTCTCTAAAAAATCATTTTAAATTTTCCTATCAATCTTAAGACAATTTTTTTATTTTCTTTCAACATTTGAAGATCCTTAAAAAGTTTCAAAATTTTGAATTTTTTATCAATTTTGATATTATATTATTTCTTCCAAAATTCGTCTTTTTGATTTGAAAACTCAAAATTTTTGATGAGATATTTTTTTTTATTGATCGAAAATTCTATCTTGTTTGAAATTTTTAACTCTTTTCTTGAAAATTCGTATTTCTTGGTACAATCTTGAAGCTTTTTATGGGAAATTAAATTATTGCTTTGTGGAATTATCAACTATTAAATTTTTTGTTAGAAATGAATTTTTTTAAAATGAAACGTTAAAAATTCTCTTTTTCCTGGTAGAAAATTAATCTTTTTGGTTATAAATTCAACTATTTAGTTGATTTTTTTTTTAATTCATTTTTTGTTGACGATAATTAACATTCTATGTTGAAAATTCATCTTTTTGGTTGAAAATTTAACTATTTGGTTAAAAATTCAACTGTTTTGTAGAAAGCTCATCTTTTTGCTTACAAATGCAATTATTCGGTTAAAAATTAATCTGTTTTGGTTCAGGATTCAACTATTTTGTTGAAAATTCATCATTGTTGGCTCAAATCAATTGTTTTTTCTTTCAAATCGAAATTTTTTCTTAGTTCAAATATCAACTATTACATTTTTTGTTGAGAATTCATTTTTTTTCATTAAAGATTCAACTCCTTTGTTGAAACTTGAAGTACTTAAAAGTACTTAAAAGTTCACCTTTTTGGTCGAAGACTCATAATTTTAGTTGACAATTCATTTCTTCTTTGTTGTTGAAAATTAATTTTTTTAAATGAAAATTAAACTATTTTGTTGAAAATACATCTGATTGACTGAAAACTAACATCACATCCACTCTTCAAATTATTTAGCTGAAAATTCGTCTTCTTTGGTAAAAAAATTAACATGATTTGTTGAAAATTTATATATTTTGTTGAGAATTCATCCTGTATGGTAGAAAATTAATTTTCTATATTGAAAATTTATTTTTTAGTTTAAAAATTTAATTATTTGGTTGAAAATTCAAGTTTTTTGTAGGATATTCATTTTTTTTGTTACAAATGCAACTGTTTGGTTGAAAATGAATCTTTTTTGACTGAGGATTCAACTATTTTATTGGAAATACGTAATTTTTTATTCAATTCAACTGTTTTTGATTTCAAAATAAAAATCCTTTCTTAGTTGAAATATTTTTAAATGTTATTATTTTAATTACTCGGTTGAATGTTGAACCACGTTGATAATTCATAAGAAACAGTGATTTTACCAACCATTGAGATAATTTTCCAAAAAGTTCAAAAATATTTGTCAAGGAAAAGTAAAGAAATAGTGATAAAATAGTGTTATCGTTCATAAAGGTGTCAAATATAGTGTCAAAAATAGTGTCAATATAGTGTGGTGAATCCGAGGACTCAAAATGGTAAATAATATATTATAAAAAATTTAAATAATTAGAACAAGGTTTCTTCAATTCATCTTGGGCATCAATTATTTAGTAATTTTTATTTAAAATTATCATTAATGTCTCTTTTGATTCTATTTCTCTCAAACCACAATGTACGCGATACACAATTTTCACGAGATTGGAATGGACGCATAGTAATTGATTTCCACAATGGCATACGAAGTTACGCTTTCCTGATACCTTTTTCTCGATTACGAGTGGAAAATTTCATTACAAATTCAATTCTACAAGACTGTTCAACAAAATGCATCAATAAATTCTATTTCAATAATTTTGATGAAATAAAACCTCTAAAAATAGGTACCATAATTTATTTATGACTGGTGTTATGCAACGGCTTATAATTAGTTTATAGACAAATTTGAAGAGCTTGAAATGTTGAAATTCGTAAAATTTAAAACTATACTCTATTTGTTGTATTTTTTATTTTATTTTAATATTAAAATTTAAGTCTCTACCTATTTCTCTTTTTTATATTCTCATGTCAGTATAAGAAACAAAGAAATGCTAACAATTTTCAACAATATTTAACCAGCAACTTTAATTTAAAAGTTTAGACTTATTTTTACAGAAAAAAACTTAACAGTTCTGAAAAAAAATTAATATGGAATAAACCCATCTTTATATTTTCATATTTGTTCATATTTAAATTGAGCCTCAAATGAAAAGATTTTAGAGCACACAAATTTGAACAATTTGATGACAACATTTTTTTAAACTTTTTTTAATTTAGGTATCTGACTTTTTCTTTTAAATTCTGAATTGTGATAGATTTTTTTCGATTTCTTAGTCAATTAAAAAAGAAATATTTGTCCAAGTTTGTACTAATATGGTGCATAAATCCCATAAGAGTTTATGTTGTGTCCGCGTCTTAGAGAGAAGCTTTTTTTTTCTTCTGAAAAATAAAAATTCGCAATTTTTTGCAAAAACCAGGGTAGCCGAAAAATGTTATTTTTAAAATCCCCTGACCAGTTTTTCATTTTCCCTGACCATTAATATTCACAGATAAATATTTTAATCTTGAATATTTTTAAAGTAAAATCTTTTGATAATCGGAATAAAACAATACAATTTTAGATTAAAATTGAAAAATGTTTTATGACTACCAAAAAAGATGATTTTCTTCCGTGAAAAATTAATTTTTAACTAAATAGTCGATTTTTAAAGAAAAAAGATTACATTTTAACCAAAAACAGTGGAATTCTCACAATTCAATGTTAACCAAAAAGACGAATTTTCAACCACGGAGATTAATTTTCTACCAAAAATACGTATTTTCAAAAAAATACATGAATTTTGAAACAATAGTTCAATTTTCAACTGAAAAAGATCAAATTTTAACTAAAAATGGAAAGTTGAATTTCATTTAAAAAAATTAATTTTCAACAAAATAGTCCAATCTGTAACCAATAAAAGGAATTTTCAATTAAAATAATCAATTTTCCAACCAAAAGAACGAATTTATTAACAAATAAACATCTTTCCGTCAAGAAAGAAAAAAAAGGTTGATCCAAATACTTGCACTTTAAAACCAAGAAGATTAGTCTGCTACAAAAAAACTGACAAATTTTCGACTGAAAAAGATAAACTTTGAATCAAAAATGGAAAGGTTACATTTTCAGTGAAAAAAATTTAATAAACAAAAAATTGTCGACAATATAGTTAAATTTTCAACCAAAGAGATGAACGCTCAACCAAAAAAATAAATAAAACAAAGAAGTTCAACTTCTATCCAAGTAGTTGAATTTTCAATAAAAAATATCAATTTTCAACCAAATTGTTCAACTTTTAATCGAAGAGATGAATTTTCAACCAGAATGATGCATTTTAAATCAAGAAGATTAATTTTTAAACAAGAGAATTAATTTTCTACTGAAGAGATGATTTTTCAACAAATAACCTGAATTTTCAACGAAATAGTTGAATTTTCAACTAAAAAAGACAAATTTTCAACCAAATAATTAAATTTTCAAACAACAAGATCAATTTTCAACCAAACTGATAAATTCTCAACTAAAATGATGAATCTTTAACTAGAATTGTTCAATTTTAAACCAAAAAGATGAATTTTCAACTAAAATAAGAATCTTCAACTAGAATAATTCAATTTTAAACAGAAAATATGCATTTTCAACTAAAATGATAAATCTCTACCTGGAATAGTCGAATTTTCAACAAAAAATATGAATTCTGAACTAACATAAGAAAATTAATTTCTACCAAATACGTGAATTTTCAACTAAAAAAGATAAATTGTTATGCAAAATGTTAATAGTTGAATTTTCAGCTAAAAAAATTAATGTTCGACCAACGAGATAATTTCATTTTCAACTAACAAAAAAATTAACAAAAAAAACTAATTTACAAAAAAATAGTGACATTTTCAACCAGTTATACATTTTAAATTAAAATCACGAAACTTAAACTAGAATATTTGAATTTTAAAACAAAACGATAAATTTTCGACTAAAATGATAAATCTTCAACTACAATAATTGAATTTATAGTTTTAAAAAATATATATAGTTGAATTTATAGTTAAAAAATTAATATTCAACCAAAGAGAGGAATTTTGAACTAAAATTATGGAATATTCAACTAGCATAGTTAAATTTTCAATCAAAAAAATTAATTTCAAACCGTAAAAAAAGAATTTTCAACAAAAAAGTTAAATACAGTAGTATAAAAATATTCTTACAAATGAAGAATTATTGTTATTGAATTGTATATTGCAATTTAAAAAAAATTAGGCACGCTCTCGAAAAAATTCCCTGACTTAAAAAAAAATTCCGACATTTCCAGGTTTTCCGCAGGTAGAGTAGAAATCCTGCCTCTCATTAATCAATTCTCGCGGCTTTTTTATTACTAATATTATTAATAATAATACTCGACAAGTTAGTTTTCGTTTGATTATTTAAGGGATTTAAAGTTTATAAATACATAATTGTAAAAGGAAATGTTTTTTATGCACTAAACTAATTGAATTGTTAAAATCTATTGGAATTAAAAATTTTTTATTTCGAGGATGAGTGAGTTTATCATATTATATTATCATTGTATATTATTATTATATATTATTATTATATTAGTTTATTATATAAAAGGCAGAATGATTTCAAATATTATAAAAGTTTTGACTTTCCCCTTTTTTATATCTTTCAAAACTGTAAACTAAAAAAACAAAAATATCCTGTTGGTCAGCTTTCAGCTTCAAACTTTCAACATTATATTATTTAAAACTGGACTCGTTTAAAATTAAACAATCTTGAATTGAAAGCACATATCGAAACCTTGAAAATGGTTTGGTTTAATTTTTAAATCTTTCAAAAATGTATCGTTTGAAAATAATTATATTTTATAGTTGAAAAACAAATAAAAAACCATGACTAGTTAAATAATTAATTTTAACCTGAAATGTCCGAAATTACTTGAATAACCGTTTAAAGTAAATAATATTAAATTAAACCTTTAAATAATATGATAAATCCCAATCCAAATAATACTGAAAATTAACCAATTTGACAACTTACAAATGGACCATTTTCAAATTTAGAATGGTTTAAATTGAAACTTTCTAAATTTGAATTACTAGAAAATGCTACAATATCACATTTAAAGCATAACAAACTAAAATTTCACAGCTTTCAAAATTTAAATAAAAAAGATCCATTTCTTTTTTGTTTAATAAGGAGTTTTATATTTCAAGTAATAAAAATTTGGCAGATTCCCTGAAAATCTCTGAATTCCTTGAATTCTCTAAAATCCTTGATTTCTCTGAATTCCATGAAATCCTCAAATATTCTGAATTCTTGAAGTTCCTTGAATTCGTTAAACGCTTTAAAATCCCTGAAATTCTCTAAATTCAGTTAAATCCTCGTAATTTCTGAATTACTGATTCTTAAATTCTTTAAACTCGTTGAATTCCTTAAATTCTCAGAATTCCTTAACTTCTCAGAATTCCTTAACTTCTCAGAATTCCTTAAATTTTCTGATTTCCTTTAATTCTCAGAATTTTTTTAATTTTCTGAAATCTTTTAATTCTCTAAATTCCCTGAAATCCTTGAATATTAGGAATTGCTTGAATTCTCTGAATTCCCTGATTTCTCTGAAATCCCTGAATTCTCTGAATATCCTGAATTTGTTGAATATTTTACATTCCTTGTATTCTCTAAATTCGTGAAAATCTCTGAGTTCCTTATATTTTCTGAGATTTTTTATTTCTCTAAATTCCCTGAAATCCTTGAATATTCTGAATTTCTTGAATTCTCTGGATTTCCAGAATTCCTTAAATATTCTGAATTCCTGAAATTCTTTGAATTTTCTATATCTCCTGAATTCCTTGAATATTCTAAATGCTCTAAATTCTTCGAATTTCTTAAGTGCTCTAAAATTCTTTGAATTCCCTGTAACCCTTGAATATTAAGAATTCTCTTAAATCCTTCAATATTCTTAATTCCCTGAATTCCTTAAATATTCTAAATTTCTGAAATACTTTGAAATCCTCAAATCCCCCGAATTCCTTCAAATCTTCTGAATTCCTCGAATATTCTAAATTCCTGAAATTCTTTGAATTTTTCAAATACCCGGAATTCTTTCAAATCTTCTGAATTCTCTGAATTCCTTGAATTTCCTAAATGCTCTCAAATTCTCTGAATTCCCTGTAATGCTTGAATATCCTGAATTCCTTGAAGACTTAGAATTCTCCAAATCCCCTGAATTCCTTCGAATCTCCTGAATTACTTGAATATTCTAAATTCCTGAAATTCTTTGAATTTTTCAAATCCCCTGATTTCTTTCAAATCTTCTAAATTCCTTGAATTTCCTAAATTCTCTCAAATTCTCTGAATTACCTGTATTCCTTGAATATTCTGAATTCCTTAAATATTTACAATTCTCCAAATCCCCTGAATCCCTTCAAATCTTCTGAATTCCTTGAATATTCTAAATTCCTGAAATGCTTTAAAATCTTCAAATCCCCTGAATTCCTTCAAATCTTCTGAATTCCTTGAATATTGTAAATTCCTGAAATTCTTTGAATTTTTCAAATACCCAGAATTCTTTCAAAGCTTCTGAATTCTTTAAATTCCTTGAATTTCCTAAATAATCTCTCAAATTCTCTGAATTCCCTTTAATCCTTGAATATCCTGAATTCCTTGAATACTTAGAATTCTCCAAATACCCTGAATTCCTTCAAATCTCCTGAATTCCTCGAATATTCTAAATTTCTGAAATTCTTTGAATTTTTTAAATACCCTGAATTCTTTCAAATCTTCTGAATTCTCTGAATTCCTTGAATTTCCTAAATGCTCTCAAATTCTCTGAATTTCCTTTAATCCTTGAATATCCTGAATTCCTTTCATATTCTAAATTCCTGAAATTCTTTGAATTTTTCAAATCCCCTGAATTCTTTCAAATCTGCTGAATTCTATAAATTCCCTGAATTTCCTAAATGCTCTCAAATTCTCTGAATTCCCTTTAATCCTCGAATATCCTGAATTCCTTGAATACTTAGAATTCTCCAAATCCCCTGAATTCCTTTGAATATTCTAAATTCCTGAAATTCTTTGAAATCTCCAAATCCCCTGAATTCCTTCAAATCTCCTGAATTTCATGAATATTCTAAATTCCTGGAATTTTTTGAATTTTCCAAATACCCTGAATTCTTTCAAATCTTTTGAATTCTCTAAATTCCTTGAATTTTCTAAATGCTCTCAAATTCTCTGTATTCCCTGTAATCCTTGAATTCCTTGAATATCCTGAATTCCTTGAATATTCAGAATTTTCTGAATTCACTGAAATCCTGTAATATTCTGAATTGCCTGATTTCTTGAATATTCTAAATTCCTGAAATTCCTTTAATTCTGTAAATCTCCTGAATTCCTGGAATATTCTAAATGCCTAAAATACTTTGAATTTTCCAAATCCCCTGAATTCTTTCAAATCTTCTAAATTCTCTAAATTCCTTGAATTTCCTAAATGCTCTCAAATTCTCTGAAATCCCTGTTATCCTTCAATTCCTTGAATATTCAGAATTTTCTGAATTCTCTGAAATCCTGTAATATTCTGAATCCCGTGATTTTTTGAATATTCTAAATTCCTGTAATTCTTTGAATTCTCAAAAACCCCTGACTTCCTTCAAATCTTCTGAATTCCCTGAATTCATAGAATTTCTTGAATTCCTTCAATTCTTCTGAATTCCTCTGAATGCTTTGAATTATTTTCAAGTCCTTGGAATTCAGGGAGTTTCAAGCATTTACGAAATTCCACGAATTCAGATAAATCAGACCATTTAGATTGACAATGCAATATCGCCTGCGCGCTATAGCGCGCGCATACTATTGCTAGTTTAAAATAAAATGAGATACTTTTGCGGAGTTAAATCTTTAATTGTTTTCAGTCGGATTTGAATTACATTATTCGATCTTCACTTCAATAATAATAAGTATATACGTGGTACTCTTTCGATATAAATAATACGGCGTCGATAACATAATGATAATAAACTCTCGCTTAAAAAGTAAATCTACGTCGATATAGAACTGCGTCCTCGATAATTCGATAATTCAATAAATGATAACGATAAGTTTCCCAGTTTTCTTCCCCGTAGGGTTTTACAGAGGAGAGGCCGGCCGGTTTAGTGCCATAAGAAAAGCTCATGGGATACCATTGAATCGTGTCCGCAGGTAAATTAGAAGAATTAAAATGTTTCATAGAGGTGCGTGTAAAATTCTCTACGATATGAGCCGTGCGAAAGAAACGTACTTTTCGATATTGTTATTATATTTATATAATAACCCTTGCGTAATAAGTATGAGTACAAGAAATCTCACGCATTACAGCTGGTCGTTAAAATTACAAAGTTCAGTCTGCCTTTTTGAAATACTCGAGTACACGACGACTATCTCAGTTATATTTGTACATATTTAATAATTGATGTTCGTCGTAAGGCTAATTGAAAGTCGTTCCTTCACGACTATCATACACGAATCTTCAAAATTAATCGAAAAACTAGCTAAACGCTAAACGCAAACTATACAAAGGAAGTCGGTAAAACCGTAAAACCGGTAAGGAAAAGATGTCACAAAAACATTTTCTCCGTAGATTATACAATTTTGATTTATACAGTAAAGAATATCACACTAAACACAAGTTCGCTACTGCGTTCAACCTTGTACATGTAGATTATCAAACTTTGAAAAATCAGTTAATCTCCAAACAACCCCCCCTCCCCCTCCCGTTCCTCTCACATTCAATTATAACGACTTACAGTAATTAATACTAAATGCGTGGTGAAATTTCTCTAATACATCTATGATGCACACCCATGCTTATTTATACTTCATTTATTTAATTAATGTAAATATGTGGTACAGTAGACTATCCTCTATTCGTTATGCATGTGTACATGTATTGTGAATATGTTTGTCAACTGCTTATAAACAAAGGCCACGTAACACTTACCCGATCTCTACTTTACCGACATTTTCCCCCAACAACTCACATCCACATCGACTGAGATATCGAGTTCAAAACGTCAAAAATTCCCTCAATTTTCATTTATTTTCCCCTGACAATTGAATTTTCGAAGAAAAAAAAAATCAAATTTATGAAAAAACTAGTTTTTCTATGATTTTCTTAAGAAAAAATGTTAAAACTTACAAAAAATATTTATTTTAAGGATGCTTTTTGCAATTTAATTTTTGTTTACCCTCGCTTCTTACCAATTTTTTAAGAATGGTTGAATTTTAATATAGCATGGCTTATTTCTTCGGGAAAACATTCTCTACACTCTACTATTTCCAATTTTGAAAGTAAATTTTTCTATGGCTAAAACCATTAAAATTTTTTTTTAAATTATTTACTTATTTTCAAAATTATAAACTAGTAGAGTTTTATCAAATGTTTTCCGGTAAAAAATAAGCCAGGCTTGATTAAAATTCAACTATTTCTCAAAAATTAATAAGAAGCGAGAGTCAGAAAAAATTCAAATACAACAAATATTGTTAAATAATGTTTTTTCTTCCGTAAGAACTGACTGATAATATCATTTCAATTCTTAAAAGCATAGAAAACTTTCGCCTCAGATACTTGATTTTTGGCACGACTACTATCTTAAGTAGGCGATTGATCAATCTTCTACAAAATAATTAAATTTTCAACATAATAGTTGAATTTTTAACCAAATAGTTGCATTTACAATCAAATAATTGAACGTTAAAGCAAAAAAGACGATTTTTCAACAAGATAGTTCAACCAAATAGTTGAACTTTCATCCTGCAAAGAAAAATAGTGAACCAAATGGTTAAATTAAAAAAAAAAAAAACTACAACTAAAAACAGTTGCATTTTGAACCAAGTAGTTACATTTTTAAACAAAAAAAAACAAAACAATTTTTTAGTAAACAGTTGAATTTTTAACAAAACTGTGAATTCTCAACGAAAAATGTAATGGTTAATATTTCAACTAAAAAAACAACCTATTTTCAAAAAAATAGTTCAATCTTCCTACAAAGATGAATTCCCATCAAAAAGATGTAATAGCTGACGTTTAAACTTAAACAAAAAAAGAGATTTCTACCAAAAGAGATGAATTTTAAAACCAAAGACGATTTTTCAATTAAGAAGATTAATTTTCTACAAAAAAAAACTATTTGCAACAAAATACAGTAAATTTCAAACTAATAGTTTGCATTTTCAATTAAAAAAATTATTTTTCAACTAAACAGACGAACTTTCAACCTAAAAAATAATAATTTTCAACAAAATGGTTCAACTTTTACACAAGTAGTTGAATTTTTAATTAAAAAAGACCAACCTTTAACAAAATAGTTAAACTATCAACCAAAGAGATGAATTTTTAACAAAAATCATAAATAATCCACAATAATGTGATTGTAGATATTTCAACCAATAGTTCAATCCGCAACCAAACAGGATTAATTTTCAACCAAACAGTTGCATTTTTATAGAAAAAAAAGACTAAATTCCTGCTAAAAAAGATTAATATTAAAAAAAAGTTCATTTTCTACCAAATTCCTTGAATTTTTAACCCAAAGACGAATTTTCAACAAAATAGTTGACTTTTTAACAAAAAAGTTGAATTTGCATCCCAAAAGAATGAATTTTGAACAAAATTGTTGAATTTTTTACACAGAATCTTTTATAAATGGAATAAAACAATTTCAAATTAAAATTTAAAAATTTATTATTCTTCACAGTTATTTAAATCACATCTTAATTCTCTCACTTTTGCAAGATTTTACTCAAAACCCTTGACTTTCCCTGACCAATAAAATTCCCTGACTTTTTCCTGATTTCCAGGTTTTCCGTGACCTAAATCCCTGTCCTAAATATCTAAAAATACCGAAAAACTTCCGAAAATTTTCCAAGAAATTTTTTTTTTGCTATTCCAAAAATGTAGAACTATACAAACTCGACATCTCAACTGGCGTGGACTTGAGGGCATGTGATACTTAGAAAATTATCGATTTTAGCAGTGTTAGGTTCCCCCGGCTTTTTTCCTACAATAATAATATTCGAGTGCTTACCTAATGGCGCTCCTATTCCTGGTGTGCCTCGTTGCGGACCTTCTAATTCTCCTGCCACATCTGATTCTCCTGCCAGACCTAATTCTCCTGCCAGACCTGATTCTCCTGCCAGATCTGCTCGTACCAGATCACCTCCTGGTGCCAGGTCCAGGCCTTCTTCTGACATGTCCACTTTTTCTAAGGTACTTGGATTTAAAATTGAAGATCTTGGACTTATTCGACTTATTTCTAAGAGGAATCCGGACAGGGTATTCGAACTTCGAAGATACACTTTTCCTCCCGAAACTCCACTTAAATCGAGGACAAAATATGCTGACCTTGTTCCCCTGCCAAGCGGAGAACAAATTGTATTATCAGCGCCCAATGGTGACGTCTTCGCAATATTGTATAAACATTGTAGTAAAGCGACTTTTCGTGGACTGTATATACCTGCCAATATGGGACTAATGCGGGCAAAAATAAATATAATCAGCGGCAAGATTGATGAATTAAACAAAATAGAAATTGCGGAAACTCCATTAGGCGATAAGAACTCAATTAGAAAGTGTTTTGAAATAAGTCGTATGGAAAATATAACTCCTCCTCAGTGAATTCCAGTTAATCCATTTGATCCCAAAATTAAATCAAAATTATATGCAACACATCCAAATTATTTTCGTCTAGATGCACATTAAAATTGTACAACTGAGTTTTGTATGAAAATTTTCCTACATCCTACATTAAACTATACCATTTTCGTTTTCAAAAGCAGCTTTCTTGGTTAAAAATTTAACTATTTCTTTAAAAATATACGTCATTTGTGAAAAATTCCTATTTTTTTGGGAAAAATACATTTTTCGCGCTAAGAATTTAACTACATATAAGATTCAAAGATTTATCATTCTAGTTGAAAATTAATCTGTTCTGGTACAAATTTGATTTCATTTCATTTTTTTCGGTTGATTATCCAACGTTTTTGTATAAAATACAACAACGGAGAATTGGTTTATGTTTAACATTTTGTTATCGGTTTTACAGAATATCTTGTATGATTTAAGAACGTTGTATATGATTAACAGAAGTTTCTTTCTTATAGCGAAAAAATTCCAGTTAATTCAGTATGAATGATACCATTTGTTCCACTTACTCACAATTCTTTAAACTTGACATATTTTTTCATTAAAAAATATGTTTTTTCAACTACAAATTCAACTATTACACTTATCAGTGGGAATTCATTTTTCTATCCAAGGTTCATCAGTTTGGTTGAAGACTGAACTACTTTTTCGAAAATTCCCTTTTTCTTGATTGAAAATTAATGATTTTAACAGAAAATGTACTAATAACATTTTAGAATAATAGAATAATAATAATAATTCTAGATTAGAATAATAATTCTTCAATTTTCGTCAGTTCCATCATGAACACAAATGTAACATTCTTTATCACTGCTCTTCAAGAATTTCAGTTTATAATTATGTGTGTCAATTCAGCAACATTCCTCCGTACGAGTTTTTCAAATTACCCAATCGGCATTAAGCAGAAGCAACAACAATTATTTCGAGATTTTTGTAAGACACCTCATTTTTAGAGAAAGATTGCAGAATTTCCCTTTTTTCACGTATATGCATCTTGTCAAAAAATAGTCTTGACGAAATTGGCATAGCTTTTTGAGCTAAATATTTCTTCTCTTCAACATTTTCTTGTAACTCATATAATATTTTTGGGAAAAATAATTTTTTGTTATTAATAAAAATTTTCACAACTAAAAAGAATCTGTATTCGGCTTATTAAAAATAGTTCAAATAACAAATTTGTCGATGTTTTCAAGCTGACAGGGTTTGCTTCTCAATATTGTTGCATATCGCGTGTTATCGCCTTTTAAATTTAGCGGTCAAAGAATCGACAACTGTCGTTTGATGATTGTGAATTTTCTTTTGTTAAAGCTCCCTCGACTTTAACGAACACGATTTTGTCCTAAATAAAAAATTTTATACGTTATGTTTAACACTATTATATTAAATGTATATGACATTTATTTCTGTACCTCGGTCTGGGATAGCTTATTCAGATATTGCAAAATAAAGTACACAATTTATTTATCTGTCATGATTACTTAAATATTTTTTTCTTATTTTGCACTGAATTGTATTCTCAGTTACCCTGAAAAATGTATCATTTCAATAAATTTATATTACTATCATTCATAGTAAGATTTAATATTGAGACAGACGTATTTTCATTCTCTTGTTTTGATCATTTAAAAAGTGCGTATGCTATAAAAACAATTTTCTTCTTATAATACATTTTATTGCAAATTGTGTCGTTTTTTAATTGGAATTTATTTAATTTTCAATTTTGTTTTTGACGATTGGAACCAAAAATACGCATCCTAGCGTAAAGTGGTCGTTTAATTTTTTTGTCTCTTATGTGGTTTTTCCGAGAGTTAAACATTTTTTTAATGCTATTTTTTACGATCAAAACAAAAACTACACGTCCTGTCAAAAATTTATTGATGAAAAATTCGTAGCTCTTTCTTGGATGAGCAACTTATGTTTAACAATTATTTTCATAGCTCACTGTTATTATATTTTAAAACATCATCAATCATTTGCTTATTATTAATATTATTAATTTATTCATTTAGCAATGAAAAAGTGACAAATTAAAAGCTGCGTGCGGTAACCTGACGCACAATATTCCATGCCGGGCTGGTTAATTTTCAACCAAGAAAAGATCAATTTTATCCAGATCGTCAAATTTCTAACCAAAAAGAAGTATATTTCACCAAGAATCTTAATGGTGTACCAAAAAGATGAATTTTCAACAGAACACATAAATTTTCAATAAAATGGTTGAATTCTGAAACCAAAGAATCAAAATTGTCTACAAAATAATTGAATTTTCAGACAGAAATATTATTTTTCATCAAAACAGTTAAGTTCCTACCAAATAATTTAATTTTCTAATTCAAATAGTTTAACTTGGACCAAATATAGAAATTTTCTAACACAATAGTTTAATTTTCAATTAAAAAAATCAGTTTTGAACAAACATATTTTGTTTAGGAATGAACTATTTTGATAAGAAATTGGAGAATTTGTTTAAAAATGAAACTAATTATTTGAAAATTTACCTTTATAAAAAGAAGCATTTCAATTCTAAATGGTTTGATTACCTTTGGAAATAATTATCTTCTTAACTTTCGCCTGCACGTTACAATTTTTAAACTTTTTCAAATTTGCAAAAAGATAAGGAAACTTAAATGACGGACAAAAACTTATAATATCTTGATTTTTACAAAATACAATGAAAGAAAAATTTTCGGTACCGGTCATCAAAAAATGACTGATACAACCATATTCAAAAAAAATTTTAATAATGCATGTTGTATTTCAAAAGATTGATTTTTAATTTTGAAGATATCAAAATAGGTCCGAAAAGAAACTGGAAGATCGAAAAATTGTTTTTTCAAATTTAGACCTTTGAATATTTTGAAAAGAGCAGCTTTTGAAGAATATCGCAAAGTTTTAAAAGCATAAACAATTTTCTTAAGATTACTGGGAAAATTTAAAACGAATTTTTATTTTGAAAAATTACATTTCATATGATTCCTAAAAATTTCAGAACAAAAATCTAGAAGATTTTAAGGGAATTCGTTTCATAAACAGACTCTAAACAAACTAATAAAGGAAAGTTACTTTTCAGGATTGGCAAATTCGAATACAGTGTTTTGGAATAAAATTTTAGATAAATTAATGTTTCATGATGAATAATTTAAAATAGGCGCTATTTAGCAAATTGTATACGGAATTTTTATAAACAAATTTGTGATTTGGATAGTTTTTAACAAATGGGCTCAATTTTGTTTTAAATGAACTAGCTTTGCTATTTCTCCAGAAATACGCTCAATTTGTTAGGGAATCGACTAATAATATTTTTCCCATGATTCTTCGCTATCATACATCCAAAACTGACAATAATTAACATGTTGAAAAAATTGCCTACTAGAATATATTTCCAAATGGTTGTGATAAACAATTTCTTTTAATTGTTCTCGCCTACTAGAAATTGTTTCTAGATCATTTTGACACAAATATACGACCCTACTTGATAAATCAGAAATAAGAATAAAAATTACACTACGGAAAAGTTAAGAAAATATCAATTTTGTTGTCAAATAAAAAATCCATTCGCCCAACTGTTCACGAAACCGAATAAATATTGTAGGCTATAAGTTAATTTTTCCATAGAAACTTTCTTCAACCGTTTCAAGCAGCTTAGCCCCTGTTGACGGTACGATTGTTTACTCTAAAAGATTCAATTTTCCATTTCCTGTTGCAGATTTGAGTTTACAATTCGAGTGCTTACCTAATGGCGCTCCTATTCCAACTGCCAAAGCTGATTCTCCTGCCAGATCTGCTCCTACCAAAACACCTCTTCGTGTCAGGCCCAGGTCTTTTTTTGACAAGTCCGCTTTTTCTAAAGTACAGTCAAACTTGGATTCAACGTTTCCGAATTCACGGATTCCGAGAATTGACGCCGCGCCGCGGGTAGGTTTGTCAGGCTTGTCAGGTTTAGTTAGGGTAGGCCAGGTCCAAGGACAGCCCCAAAATCGACGTTAATTCCGAGTTTGACTGTACTTGCATTTAAACTTGAAGATCTTGGACTTATTCGACTTATTTCCAAGAGAAATCCGAACCGGGTATTCGAACTTCAAAAATACACTTTTCCTACCAATGCTGCACTTGAACTGCGGACTAGAATTAATGCTCTCACATCCCTGCCAACTGGAAAACAAATTGTATTATCAGCGCCCAATTGCGATGTCTTCGCAATATTGTATAAACATTGGGGTCCAGCGACTTTTCGTGGACTATATATACCTGCTGGTATAAGGGGATTACGAGCAAAAATAAACATAATCAGCGGCAAGGTTGAAGAATTAAACAAAATAGAAATCGCGGAAACTGCATTAGGCGATAAGAACTCAATCTGAAAGTGTTTTACAATATTTGGTGTGAGAACTTCAACTTTTTCACAGTAAATTTCAGTTAATCAATTTGATCCCAAAATTAAATAAAATTTATGTGCAACACATCCAAGTTATTATTGTCCAGATGCACTTTCAAATCGTACAACTGAGTTTCTAATAAAAAATGTATTATACCTTCGCCTGATGATGTGTCTGCTTTCTCAGTCGACAGTTTCCCATCAAGTTTCCTTTCAATATCTCGCATGCACCTCCGAGATCCATTTTACAATGGGTCCTTAGCCGTTGCGTACGAGATGCCGCAGTAGGATTCCGTGCCAATCAGGGGATGTGAAGCTCCTTTCTCAGCCAATGCATCTGCTTTCTCATTGCTTCCAATATCTTTATGACCAGGATCCTGAGAAGACTAACACAGTTTTTACCAGAAACTTCAAGAAGATTTTAAAGAGAACTCCTGACTAGTCTGGAAGAAACCTATTTAAATTCAAGAGCCTTAAGTATTGCTTGGCTGTCAGAACAAATGTAAATGTGCTGGCCTTCATGAGTCCGCTTACAAATTCCCTTCCGGCAAGTTTTAATAGCTCTTATTTCGGCCTGACCGTCTATAGGGAACTTGCCCAGTGCCGTTTTTATCTCAGCCCTAGGCTTCTTACAATAAATTTCAGCCCATGAATATTCGTCGATACATGCCATCCCTTGAACACTTTGCTAATACTTATCGAGCATAAGGTCAAATCAATTACCTCGCGATATCTAGATGTTACGAAGGTAGGTGTATTACATTGACTCAATAAAGTTAAATCAGTATTCAAGAGGTAACCTAATCACATCCAATGAGCAATGGCCATGCTTCAACGCAGAAGTAGTCCACCAGATTTCTCCGTTCCTCAGATGGTGGTGGCTTCTAGGGGTCAAATGGTATGTACGCTGAGAAGATCACCATATAGATAGAGAAAGAGTTTGAAGAGAAAAAAAACTTTTGATTAGTTTGTATTAAGAATGATATGTACGTGGCAGGTTGAGATACTGTTGAATACCCAAAGACAGGGTACATCTTGAAACTATTTTCAAACCTAAGTCTGTTAATCTAATTTGAACTGCGTTAACAAAACTCAGAAACTAGACTTCGATTCTAGAGCACACTGGCTCAATTTGACACATTGATTCAATGTTGAACCAAAAAAATTCATTTTCTACCCAAATAAACAAATTTTCAACAAAGGACATACATTTTCTGTCAAATAGATAAATGTTGAACTTATGAAGGAATATATTTCAACATAACATGAAATATCTACATTTTCAGATCAAAATATCGATTTTTGACTAGAAAACAAAAGAAAATAGGAACATATAAAAAGAACCAACCAAATCATTTAGTTTTCTACCAAATTGTGATTTTCAAGAAAATTTCCAAGAAAAAATTCACTATTTATTCAAAAAGTTGATTTTTTAACCAAGAACATGAATTTAAAAAAAATTGAATTATTAACAAAACGAATGAATTTTCAAACCGAGCACTTCAGTTTTGAACTAAATAATATAGATTTTGAAATTAGAATGATCAAATTTTAATACAAAAAACAATAATTTAATTTTAAATTGAAAATATTATTTTTCACCAAAAAAGAGCGAATTTTCGACAAGCTACATGAATTTTCATCCAGAAAATACTATTCTCAATTTGAGATGAATTTTCATTGAAAATTATAAATCTTCATAAAAAAAATTTCAAGAAAAGATTAATTATCTAACTAGAAAGTTGATTTCTTGATCAAGTAGATGAATTTTTCACTCAGAAAGATACATTTCCAAATTAAACCAATAAAATTCCAATCAAAAATGAAATAATTATATTTTTAGTGAAAAAATTGAAGCCCAATAAAAAATAAAACGAATTTTCAACAAAAAATTAAACAAAATTTTTCAACAAAGTAGGTAGATTTTTAACTGAATAGTAGAATTTGTAACCAGTCGAGATTAATTCCGAACATGACAAAAAAATTGCCTATACGGCGAATTTGATTTTTTTTCTTGAAGATTGTTGCTGATAAAATGCGCAACTTTTGAACATATTTTAATTTATGTAAAATATTTCTCAGACTTTGAAGTAATCAATTCACAATATTATAGCAATGCAGGATAAAGCTACTTATTTGCAATGAGATCATAAATATATTACACTGTATAAATTTGCCGCGTGACAACCAGCTTTTCTTGAAGCTTAAAAGGTTTTATAAATAACGACTATTATGAAATGCCACTATTTTAGAAGGTGAAGCATATCGCTTTAAAACATTCAATCATATTTTTTAATATTAAATGAAGCAGTTTCTCCGTAAATTAGAAGAGATGAAGATTGTCTCTAATATCGCTTTATCCTTGGTGGTAATCCTCAGTTCCATACGTAAGTGTAATAGTATATCTATAATTTTAAGGAAATTTTCTCAAGACTTATGCAAATCGGGATCCGGACATCTTTATTTTCACTAGGCTCGCTAGGGTATATTTTCCGCATTTCTCACATTTACCCACAATTTGACGTAAAATTCAATAACACTTTTTTCTTTGTGTACGCATTAACAATAATTTAGTTGAAATAGGAGAACCTTCTAATTCTCCTGCCAGTTCACTTAAATCTGCCAGACCTAATTCTCTTGCCAGATCTCCTGCTCCTCTTGCAATTTGTTTAATTCGAAAAGATTTTTGAAAAATTATATTCACGCGTTTTTTTAATGAAATATTTTTTAATTTTGAAAAGATTGATGTCTTTAAATTTTCCTCACAAATCTGGCTTCATTTTCTATTCAAGAACAAAATTTATATATTATCTTCAAGTATAACGTTACAAATAAATTATTGAACAAAAGCTATTTTGCGGGATTGGAGAATTCAAATATAGTGTTGTGGTATAAAATCTAAGAGAAATTGATGTTGTATTGCAATGAATTTAAAATAGGTGCTATTTGGCAATTGTTTAACTAATATTTATGATCAAATTCACAACGTAGATATTTTTCAACGAATAGGCTCAATTTTTTTAGGGAATCAACTGAAAATTCCTTTCCCATGACTCTTTGCTATGCTATTTTACAAGAATTATTACTTATTTAAACAATATTCATTAAAAAATTCAGGGTTTGGGTAGTTTGCAAAATATAGGCTCAATTTCTTTAATAAATCAACTAACAATCTACAGTTGTTGATTACATGAACAATATTCATAAAACCAATTTAGAGCTTTGCTATTTCTCCACGAAAACTCTCAATTTTTTTTACGTAATCGACTAATTATGTTTTTCGGGTGCACTTCCGAGAAGCGCATACCTTCAAATAATATAAAACTCTGTATGCTCATGTATTTTAATGCGCTGATTACGAACAGCATAGTGAAACTACTCGAAAATGTTATTTTCACTGTAAACACCATGGATACCCATAAAAGTCACGTTTTTTGAATTCATCTTGGTAAACACAAGAAATTTCGCAAAAGTATGCTCACGAAAGTTATAGACCCAATCAAAATATGCATTTTTGATTCTGCACACTTTTCCTTCTAGATTCATATTTTCAGTGAAAATCGCTTCCCAAATTTTGTAAGGGTAACAGGCTTGCACAATTTTGTTGCTAAAAAAAGAACTAAGAACTTTTCCAATAAAAAATCCGTGCGCAAAACTATTTTCAAAATCGAATGAATAGTGTATGCTAAAAATTAATTTGTCCACAGAAATTTTTTTCTCATGGTGCGCAGCTTAGTCCCTATTGAATTACTGTCAAGGAGAATTTGTGTCCTTTACACAGTAAATATCAGTTGATAAATTTGACCCCCAAATAAAAAAAAATGTAATTCTCTGTTCTTGTTGCAGATTTGAGTTTACAATTCGAGTGCTTACCGAATGGCGCCCCTATTCCGGGTGTTCCTCGTTGCGGACCTTCTAATTCTCTTGTCAGGCTCCTTTCACCTACCAGGCCTAATTCTCCTGCCAGATCTCCCGCTCCTACCGAAAAATCTCTTCGTGCCAGGTCCAGGTCCCCTACTGCGAAGCCCACTTTTCCTAATGTACTTGAACTTGAACTTGAAGATCTGGAGTCTATCCAACTTTTTTCACAGAGGAATCGGAACGGGGTATTCGTACTCCGGAGATACACTTTTCCTTCTAATACTCCACTTAAATTGAGGAGAAAAAATAATGTCCTGACTCTCCTGCCAAGCGAAGAACAAATTGTTTTGTCAACGCCCAATGGTGACGTCTTGGCAATATTGTGTAAACATTGGCGTCAAGCGATTTTGCGTGGACTATATTTACCTGTTGGTGTAAGGGGAATACGGGCGAAAATAAACACGATCAGCGGCATGGTCGAAAAATTGAACACAGAAGAAATCTTGGAAACTCCATTAGGCGACAAGAACTCAATCGAAAAGTGTTTTATAATGAGTCGTATGGAAACTACAACTCCTTTACAGCAAATGTGAGGAATTTTCATGAGTGTAACCTGTCGAGTGCCAGTTGTTACGCCACATTCAAGTTATGTCCGTCTCGATTCAGTTTAATATTGTAAAACTGAGCTTTTTATAAAATGTTTCTACATCCTATATTTAACTATTCCATTTTTTTCATAAAAATTAAGTTTTTTGGTGGAAAATTCACTTGTTAGGTTTAAAATTTTCGCAATTTGGAGGACATGTGTTTTCTCGGTCCATGACTGGATATCCAGATATTGCTAAATAAAGTCCAAATTTTATTCTTTATCATTCTTGTATTTTGATTACCCTGAGAAATGTATGCGAAAAATTGTTTTTCAGATAATTAAATAATTTTCCTTTCATCCTTCTTGTCCTTCCGTCTTGTGAAAAAATAGTCTCAACCAAATTGGTACAGCTATTTTAGATGAAAACTGTCAATGTCGAATTGTAAACAAAATAATACCTCCTTATAAGGATAAGAATGATAAAATTTAGATTTTAAGCAAGTTTCACAACTTTTTAACAATTCGACATTATTTTAAACTGGCCGTTATAGTTTTTAAACTGAAATGGATTCATTTGAACAAAAATAATTAAATTTCAAAGAAGGTTTAACATTGTGAACAATTTTTCGCGATGTTACTTAGTATCATTAAATTAATAAATTATGTACAATTTTTGTTTTTCTTGGCTTTTGATACTAAAAATCAGTATATTCAATAAGAAATATTGGAATTTCAAATAAGATTAAAGTCTTCCGAACAATTTTAAATTGTGCTCTCTTTTTTTGATCTGAAATAGGTGTATATTTCAAAAAAAGATTTATAATTTTGCATCAATTTCGATTTATATTAACATTTTTCACCAGTTATTGAGTTATTTTCAAAGATAATTAGAAGTTTTAGACGAAAGTAAACAATTCTCTTAAGGTTCCTGAAACAATGTCAACAGTTTTTTTTGTTGCAAAATTACATTTCACATGATTTCTAAAAATTTCAAAATGAAAATCCGGAACATTTTGAGGCAATTTTGTTCAAGTTTAACTTTGTAAACAACTTAATGAACAAATGGTTGCAATTGTTCAAACAATTTTCATAAACCAATTCAGAATTTGCATATTTTTTAACAAATAGACTCAATTTTTTACGGAATCAACTAAAAATTTCTTTCGCATGATTCTTTGCGATGTTATTTTAGGTGAGTGATTAATTATTTGAACAATCTGTACAAACAAATTCCAAGTTTGGCTATTTTAATATCAGAGCTTTGCTGTTTCTCCACGAATACGCTCGATTTTTTTACGGAATCGACTCCATAGAAAAATTGCGCCTATTGGTTAAAAAATATTTAAACTGTGAATTTATTCATACAAATTGTTTGAACAATTGTCATGAACCTTCATTCGCAGCTACCCTGAAAAATGTATGATTTCAATAAATGTATAATTATTATTACAATCCATAATGTGCGTTGATATTGAAATAAATGTATTTTTATTTCTTATTTTTACTATTCCAAAAAGTGCGCGTCCTATAAATAAAAATGTTCTCATATTTTTCCGTATCTTAAATAGTATGATCGCAAAATGGAATTTTTTATTTTTATTACATATTTCACTATTAAACCAAAATATATGCGTCTTATCAAAAAAATGATGTCAAGAAATTTTTTTCTTTTTTGTGAGGTGAACAATTTTGCTTCCTAACATTTTTTTCATATATTGTATAGTTTTCGTTGAAAATAGAATTTTTGACTTTCTAAACAATATTTTTGACGGACAAAACCATAACCGTCGGTGAATTTTCAACTAAAAAGAAGAATTTTCCACCAAGAAGCTTAATGATGTACAAAAAAGGCGAATTTTTAACAAAACACATGAATTTTCAATAAAATTGTTGAATTTTGAAACTAAAGAAAAGAAATTATCTACGAAAGAATTAAATTTTCAAAAACAATAATTTTCTTAAAGAAGTTAGTTCTCTACCAAATAGTTCAATTTTCATATCAATAATTTAATTTGAACCAAATAGTGGAATTTTCTATCATAATAGTTGAACTTTCAATTAAAAATACGAATTTTCAACAACAACTTTTTGTCAAAAAATCAACTATTTTGGTAGACAATTGAACCATTTGGCATTACAATTCTTTGAATTTTTCACCTTTTTAAGAGATAATAAAAATGCAATAGAAAAAATTTTTTCGGTATCACAGCAAAGAGACATCGTAAAAACATTCTTAGTTGATTTCAGAAAAAAATTGAGCCTATGGGTTAAAAAATATTCAAACTCTGAATTTATTTATAAAAATTGTTTTTCAAAAATTGCCAAATAGAATATATTTCCAGTTATTCGTAACAAAACATTATTTTCTCCTACATTTCATACAAAAACTCCGGATTTGAATGAGTAAAACGCAAACATTTCTAATCTCAAAAAATATCTTTTATCCATGACTTTGTTCATGGCGTAATAGACAATTTTTTCAATTGTTCTTACCCACTGAGAATTATTTCTAGATCATTTTGACACAAATATACGACCGTATTTAATAAATATAAAAATAAAATAAAACTTACACTTCCGAGAAGTTAAAGAAAATGCTAATTTTTTTGTTAAATATAGAATTGCTTAAAATCGAATGAATAGTGTAAGCTAAAAATTAATTAATCCACAGGAAAATTTTTGTCCACTGTGCCGAGCTCAAACCTTGTTCACGGCACGCTTGTGTACTTCAAAAAAATTTAATTCTCTGTTTCTTGTGCCAGGTCTCTTTCGCCTGCCATACCTAATTCTCCAGCGAGATCGGCTCCTACCATAACACATCTTCGTGCCAGGTCCAGGACTCTTCCTGCCATGCCCACTTTTTTAAAAATATCTGGATTTGAACTTGAAGATCTTGCATTTATTGAACTTATTTCACAGAGGAATCTGAACCGGGTATTCGGACTCCGAAGATACACTTTTCTTACCAATACTTCACTTAAATCGAGGACAAAATGTAATGTCCTTGCTCCCCTGCCAATCGGAAAACAAATTGTATTATCAGCACCCAATAGTGACGTTTTCGCAATATTGGATAGACATTGGGTCAAGCGACTTGATAAAAATTATTCTGAACCAAATTGATAGAGCATTTTGAGTTAAATATTTTTTTCTTCTGAACATTTTTTCATATCTCTCATAGTTTTTCAGGAAGAGTAACTTTTGATTGGTTATACAATTGAAACAAATCTATAGGCGGCTTCTAAAAAATCGTCTGAATACAATATTTTTTTGTGTCGCGTGTTGCTTAGCTCAAGATGTGATTTTTTTAATTTTTATTAGAATTTTGGATAGGTAAAACCACAACCCTTTTTTAAAGACGTCTAGATAACAACCTAGACTGTTATTTTTGGGCCCTGAAAAATTATGACAGAGCACAATTATTCACCATAATTTGTCTAGAAGTTATCGTAAAACCCCTATTTTCTTACTCTCCGGTCCCAAAATATGGATATTTGATGAAAACTCTCGATGTCAAATTTTAAATAAAACTAATACTTTCTGATTACGATGACAATGATCATTTTTGTTTCCAAACAAGATTCACAACCTTAGCCAGTGCATCTGCTTTCTCATCACCTTGAATATCTTCATGGCCGGTACTCAGATCACACTGAGCTAGTTTTAACCGGCAAGCTTACACATATCTTAAAAGCAACTCCAGAATAGTCTGGAAGAAAACTCTTCAGATGTAAGAGCCTTAAGTATTGCTTGGCCTTTAGAACAAATGTAAATGTGCTGGCCTTCACAAGACCGCTTACGAATGTCCTCCAGGCAAGTATAAATAGCTATTATTTCGGCCTAAAAAACGGTAGGTAAAGGGTCAAGTGCCGTAATTATCTCAGTTCTGAGCTTCATCCCATTAAGTCAAGCTCCTGTTTTGAATGGGTCTTACAGCCGTCTGTATGCCGAACAAGACCTTCTGGTGTGAATGATTCTTCCCCTTTCCCTTTATTATGCTATCCTTCCTTTTTACGGAAGATGACCTTGAACGTTTCCTGACGAATAATTTTCTCAACGTAACATCAGTTTGCATAGTTAGAATATTATCCTCACATAGCATGCTTATACTGATATCATGTAGATCTGTCACCTCAACATCATTAAGGTTTCCCCCTACTAGGAGTCTATAGAATCCCGTTGCCGCAATATTCCTTACGAAAAGGTGCAACAGCGGGATATCCAGGGTGACCTCAAGAGCTGCTGTTTGTGTTGTTTTCATAGCACTCGTGATCGCGAAGCAGAAACACCTTTGGATACTTTTCAGATGTTCAATGGTTCTGATTTGTTCTGTCCTTGGCAATCAGATTGTTGATCCACATGATATTATAGATTTGATTATCATTGTGTATAACATTTCTTATTTTGAAAATCCTACTTTCCTATTTTTCAGTGTGAGATTTTTGAGATCAGGAATCTTCTTTATTGTTTTAAAATGCACGAGTTCCGTCTTTTCTAGATTAATAGACAGACAACAGTTCCTGCACCGTTTTTCTACTATGTTGAGAGCTGACTGGATCAGTTCGATAAAGGCTTCCACGTGCATCCCCGTTACCAGGATCGCCAGGTCATCTACATAGCCTTGAGTGTAAAAACTCGATTTGTTTGAAACACAAATCAGGTCATCAATAACAAGCGCTTGCTGGTTGGATGATTCAATTCCTCCCTGTAGTTGTCACCTTGGAACTTTAGCCTTCACTACATTGCCATTTTATAAACTATGGGCCGTTGTGCTGTTCAATATGGAATGCATCCACCTGTTTGCGATGTTGATAAATCCGTTCGTCTGAGCAGACCCGTATATGGATTCAATCAAGGTGCTACTAAAAGTCCTCTCTATGTCTAGAAACGCTGCAATCGATACTTCTCTTTTTCGCATTGAATTAATAATGTGCGAGGTAAACGTATGAAGAGCATCTATGGCAGATCTGCCTTTGTGAGAAGCAATTTGATTCCAATGCAGAAATTTTTCCGTGAGGATTTCCCCTTTTATGTAAAGGTCCACTAATTTCTCTAGTGTTTCCATCATGAGCGATGTCAAACTTATCGGTTTAATGGATTTCGCGTCACAGTAGGCATCCTTACCCGGCTTTGGAAGAAAAATTGCTTCAACCTCACTTCATGCTAACGAGGTGTATCCTATTGTTAGGCATACTCGACAGATGCCACTCAGTGGAGAACGTTGTACATGATTTACAGAAGTTTCCTTATTATAGCGAGGAAATTCCAGTGAATTCAATATGAACAAAAATTTTTTCCACTTACTTAAAATTCTTTATTTTGGTGGAAAATTATTATTTTTTATTGAAAATACTTTTTTTAAACTAATAAGTCAACTAAATTTTGCTTTGAAATTTTTTTATAGACATTTAATCTTTTCGGTAGAGAATACATTTGTTTCCTTGAAAATGTTAATACTTCTACGAAAATGTAAGTAATTTGCTTAAAAACATATTTCTCTAACTGCAAATTTAACTAATCTATTTTTTGTTGAAAATTTATCTTTTTTAGTTATAAATTTATCTATTTTGTTGGAATTTTGTCTTTTTTTGGTATAAAATTAACCTTTTGAGTTAAAATTCATTTTATTTAATTTCTTTGGTTAAAAAAAAGTTTCTTATTAAAAATTAATTTTTCAAAGTAAGAATGTAACTCAATTTCTTATCAAGATTCTTTTTCATACAAATTTAATATTTTTGGTAAAAAATTCATTTGTTTCGTTGAAAATTCATTTTATTTGTTTAAAAACTTATTTCTCTAAATAAAAATTAAACTATTCTATACTTTGTTAAAAATTTATGATTTTTAGTTGGAAATTCATCCATTTAGTTGAAAATTTATCTTTTTTTTTAATATAAAATCAACCTTTTTGGTTGAAGATGCAACTATTGGATTGAAAATTCCATTAAAAATAAAAAATGTTGAGGAAAATTCATGAATTTTCTTAAAAATTAATCTTTTTTGGTAGAAAATTAATGTTTTTCGTTGAAATTTTCATTTTCTTAGTTTAAACGTATTTTTATATTAAAAATTGATTTTCTAAAAATTTAAATATATTCCATTTTTCGTCAAATTTGTTTTTTATAGCCATGACATCTTTTCGGTTGAAAATTCATTCGTTTGGTTGAAAATTTATTTTATTTGTTTAAAAACTTAATTCTCTAACTGAAAATCAAACTATTCTATTCTTTGTTTAAAATGTAGGTTTTTAGTTGAAGATTTGTCTTTTTTTGATAAAAAAATTATCTTTTTGGTTGAAACTTCACCTAATTGGTGAAGTCCTTTTTTTGTTTTTGTTTGAAGATACATTATTTTCGTTAAAAGCTGATTTCTCTTGTTAAAAATTGAACAGATTTTGTCGAAAATATGTTGTTTTTTTTTGTAACAAATAATGTTTTCAACGAAAAATGTAGGTACTTCATTTATTGCTAGAAAATTGATCTTTTTAAGTTGAAAATTCACTTATTTTTTTAAAAATATTTTCTCTTTTATGAGAAACTCAATTATTTAGGTAGAAAATCCATATTTTTTTGTTATAAATTCAACTTTGTTTTCAAACTTTAGTCTTCATGACCTGAAACCTCAACATTTTGGATGAGAATTTTTTTATTGATTGAAGAATCCTTCTTCGTTGAAAATTCAACTGTTTTGTTGAAAATTTGAATTTTTGGGCACAAGTCAACAATTTTTTATTGAAAAGTGAAATAGTTTTTGCTGAAAATGTCATCTTTTTGTAATATAACAATAATACTTTTTGTTGAGAATTCATTTTTTTCTATTAAAGATCTATTAAAAATGAATTTTCTACAGGGGACTTGGCTTTAAACTTCAGCCATGAGAATTATAACGTTCCTAGTTCTCATTTTACCTAACTGTTCAGTAATTCCTCTCCTGATAAAAGTAAAAATCTCTTTCAAAATTCTGCAATCGATACTTTCTTTTAAGTGAATCGTTAATATCACACAAAAGTAAACTTTATATCATTCATTTATTAAAAATGTACAATACTTTGCGTTATTTTATAATATACTGGTATGAAAATAATACAAAACTTATATCAATTATTACATATCAGAATTTTCACTTTTGGACTTGAGATTTCACATAACTCTTTTGTATTATTTATAATTCTGTTTTGTATTAAATCCTGAAATAATTGTAAACATTATCTAAATGCAGTAATGTCCTTCATTCGCCTAACTAATTGGATAAATTTTAATGAACAAATTTCCTCCGTGTATAAGCTATTTTTTGATATTGTTCTATTTCTGATTCATGCAACTTTGTTTTTTCGACTCACCCTATTACATATTAAAACGCTTCAAACTTCAAAATTAAAATGTTCGAGGATTCTACAGTTCGAAAATTTCGCGTTTAAAAAACGCAATGATTGTAAGTTTTAACTAATTTGATAAATTATGATTTTTTTAATGTGTACACCAGTAAAAGTAAAGTTATTGTGAAGTAAAGCCATTTTTAAAAAAAGGTACTCATCAAATCCAAATTTGTCATACTTTTTCAGGGTCCTCATACGCTACATTTTTACATAGTTCCATTTCCGATTGATAAACTCTTGTTCTTTTGACTCACCATATTCCATATTAAAATGGTTAAAAATTGAGAGTAAAAATGTATAAAGCTAGTAAAATTTAAAAATGTTTAAAACTCAATAAATGTGAGTTTCAACTAATTTAGTAAATTCAGAATCCTTTGGTTTTAATTTGAACACAAGTAGAAGTGAATACTCGCGAGCATCTCCTTCTCAAGTGGTAGTGACCTTCTTTGGTCAGCCGTGCCCATATTAGATTTAAGTACGCGGCTGACCAAAGAAGGTCACTACCACTTGAGGAGGCGCCGCTCGCGAGTATGGTGCTAATGACTTTTTTATTCGATAACTAACACAATTTCATCGTCAAAACGTCAAAAGTGAGATTCCAAACGCATCCTAACGATATCCAAACGATTGGTACAAAAAATAAAAAAATAAAATAAAAATTTGTTCCGCAGCGTGAAGTTAGCACTCCATTTTGGAAACTCAATAAATTTTTGAGTTTTTCCGTCCAAACGAAAAAAAATCGGCTCCCAAACGCATCCTAACGACATCCAAACGATTCCATTGAAGAAAAGTTGGATATTTAATTATTGGTGTGCTGACTTCACGGACATTGCTTTTTCATGGTCCTCAAATGCTACTTTTTCACATAGTTCCATTTCCGGTTTTGAAAATTTCGTTTTTTCTACCCACCCTGATTCATATTGAAATGTCTGAAAATCTGAAGTAAAAATTTCTAATGATTGAATATCTTAACATTTTCAGATATAAAAACTATATAATTGCAATTTTTAACTAATTTAGTCAATTTTCTTTTTTTTCATTTGGACCCCACCAAATGTAAAGATATTGTTGAGTAAAACCACTTCTTAGAAAGCGCATCTATAAAATCCAAATTAGTCATACTTTTTCTGAGTCCTCATACGCTACATTTTCACATAGTTCCATTTCCGATTTATAGAATTTTGTTTTTTTAACCTACCCTATTTCAAACTAAAATGTTTGAAAATCTGGAGTCAAAATTTCTGAAGTTTGAATAGCTCAACACTTACAGATATGAAAACTGAATAATTGTAATTTTTAACTAATTAATTCAATTTTTTTTTTCATTTGGACACCAGTAGAAATGAAGTCATTGTGAAGTAAAGCCATTTTTTAGAACGTGTATCAATCGAATCCAAATTAGTCATACTTTTTCAGAGTCCTCATATATGCTACTGTTTCACATTTATATTTCCGATTTTTGAATTTTTTTTCTTCCTACCCACCCTATTTCATATTCAAATGTTTGTAAATTTATATTAAAAATTTCTAAAGTTTGAATAGTTCAACATTTTGAATTTTTAAGAACTAAGTAAATGTAAGTTTGAACTAATTTATTAAATTCAGATTCCTTTTTTTAATTTGGAGATTGGTGTATTTTGTGTAAAAGTGAACTTATTCTGACATAAAACATTTTTTTAAAAAGTGTTTTGATCGAATCCAAATTTGTCATACATTGTCAGGGTCCTCCGACGCTACATTTCCGCATATTTTCAATTCCGATTTAAAAATTTTTTTTCTAATTTTATATTGGAATGTTTGAAAATCAAAAGCCAAAATTTCGAAAGATTGAATAGTATAACATTTTAAAATGTAAAAGACTAAATAATTGTAAGTTTGAACTAATTAAGTCAATTTTGTTATTTTTTTTTTAATTTGGACACCACCAAAAGTGAAGTTACTGTGAAGTAAATCCATTTTTTAGAAAGTGTATAGATCGAATCCAAATTAGTCATACTTTTTCAGAGTCCTCATATGCTATTTTTTCAAATTTCTATTACCGATTTCTTAAATTTTGTTGTTTGTTTTTCACCCACTATTCCATATTAAAATGTTTGAAAAACTAAAGTCAAAATTTCT